>CM031920.1:6402541-6924111 GCA_018703695.1 Prunus fruticosa | reverse complement strand
CAAGAAAGTAGGGGAGGGTGGTAGAAAGATACATGGCGTCCGCACTATAATAACGTCCTAGATGTCTGCATAAGAGAATTTTTGTATATATACAATTATTCTTTTATCCGGATGTTCGCACATTTTTATCGTGCGGATGCTGTTGTAACAAGCAGGAAAGCAAGGAGGGGTAGTATAAAATACTTGGCGACCGCACTATAATAACATCCAGATGTCCTCACCGGAGGCAAAGTGAGGCAAATATGTGTGGAAAAGGGAGTAAAGTGAGACAAAATGAGTTTCAGGGGCAAGGACTCAATTAAGGAAAGTGGGCTAATATTTTTCTTGGCTTTGGGGACTCCAAGTAAAATAATAATAATAATAATATAACATTTAAAATATTTCAAAACCATAAAGTAACAAATAAATAATAAAATAACATGTTTAAAAAAAAAATTCTAAAACAAACCTTTCTCCTTCTCTCAGAATTTAATATGCAGCTAGAAGAAGCAATGCAAATGCAATTCAACAGAAGCAATCCAAACGACAGAGGGACAGATCAGCCATTATTTAACCTCAAGCCTTGGAGTTTCAAATTCAAAACCACCTTAATTAGTTGATGCTTGTAAAAATATTTAAAGAGTGCTCGTATTTCCACCCACCTTATCTTCAAAATTTTAAAGACAAATTTACACCTTTATAAAATGACTTCCAAGGACTTGAGAAAAAAACATTAAAACCAATTAAAAAATGAAAAAAAAAAAAAAAGATTAACCCCATGTAACATCCCGGTCCTAAAAAGAAGTAAAAGAATTAAATTAAGAGAAAATAAATTGGAGTAAACAATAAAATAAAATTATTTGAATTAATTAAGTTTTTTAAAAAAAATTTAAAATATTATTTAATATAAAAAGGGGCAAAAAGGTCATTTTAAGTTCGGAAGGAATTTGGGACTTCCGGTTGTACCGTTACATAGAGCTCGTCGATACGAGTTCGTAGACATGCGGCATGCCCAATTCCGATTTGTAACGAAGGAGAAAAAGCCTCTGAAAACAAAAGGGACATAAATGGAATATTTTTAAATTGTTACTGTAGCTGCT
Organism: Prunus fruticosa; assembly: GCA_018703695.1. Classification (NCBI taxonomy): domain Eukaryota; kingdom Viridiplantae; phylum Streptophyta; class Magnoliopsida; order Rosales; family Rosaceae; genus Prunus; species Prunus fruticosa. Next base: position 6,923,032 of record CM031920.1, on the reverse strand, counting down.
ACAGTCCCAGCGTTTTTATATTTTTCTTCTTCTTCTTCCTCCTTCCTTCCCTCCCTCTGCGCGACCCCCCCTCCCTGGCACTGTTCATCCGAACGGTTTGGGCCGCCACCACCACGTCCGGCCACCAAAGTTGACGGGGGTACCAAATGACCGGGCCGCCGTCCTCTTCCCACCCCAGCCAGGTCCCCGCCGCCGGTCGCTGTATTTTCGCCGAATCTGAGAAATGTCGCCAGTTTTACCCAAAACTTCACGGAGCTCGTTCGAGTAATTCGGGGCACCAAATCTTGCGAATTTGGTATGTTTTTCTAACCTCTTGACGTGCTCTAGCTGATGGTTGGGTAGGAATTGTGAAATTTCTGCGTTATGATAGTTAATTAAGCGATTGAAAAATCTGCCGTTTCGACCTCCGTTTTCAGCCACTTCCGGTCACTTTTCGGGGTATTACCTAGAGTAGGAGTTTGGAGTCAAGATGTTAAGTTTTTCCGGCGAGTGGTTATCGCTTTGGACACCCACGTGCTGTCAACGCGTGTGGCGTGGGCACTGTAGCAGAGAGACATTTTTATCCTAAAATGATCTCCTGGTTGTCACGAGGCGCGTAGGAATTTCCGAACTCAATTCGATAACGTTTGAACCCGAACGGATTTTACATATTGTGTGAATTCCGGGTTCGATATGTTGGAACCGTTGGATCGCTTCGAATTTAATATATGTTAATCTAGGCATTCCTAGGATTGTGTAGGATTTCAGCGGTCGTGATACAATCAGCCCGGATGTTCCGAATTCAATAAGTTAAAGTTTGTATTTTTACGATAATCGTCCGATCGTTAGTGATCCGACCGTCCGATTCGGACCAAACTTGAAGGATAGGTTTATTAAACCTTGTGGAACCCTTAGGATGTCGGAATCGTAAACGGAGGTCGTGGGGCTCCGGTTGACCAAATTTGGAAAGTTTGACTCTCGGTTGACCGTGAGTCTTCCGAGGTAGTTTCACACTTCGAAAAGTGTTAGGATGACCTTGTAAACGAGTTTTAATTGTTATTTGAGTTATTTGGATTATATTGGGAGTATGAGCTTGTTTATAATATCTTATGGGATTCTTGGATATTATTTGATAATTGAAATTATGAAATGAATAATTATGGGATACTTGATTTGTAGAGTTGTGAAAGTGAGTCTTGGGACCCGGTTATGATTATTAGGAAGAGAATGGGCATTGCTTTCAAATAAATGGCATGGTTTTAAGATGGAAATGTTATGCATATGAATTAAATGCTTTATTGAAATGCACTTTATATTTAATAGTCGAAATTATTATTTTGTAGAGTATTTGTAATATATTTGTGGATTTGATATATTATAGTGTCATGGAGTTTATATATATAATATTTGAGAAAACACTATCTTAGTTACTTCCCCGGTTATGGGTTTTATGTTTGTGAGTCATTTGTCTACTATGAATATGTATTTTGTTTTGGGAAAATTGAACTAAGGATGAGAATATTATTTATATAATATTTATATAAGGATTACGAACTCCACCATCATACGTACCTCCCCCTTGGATGATGATATTTGGAAACAGTGGATATGGACACTGGGATACATGGAAATGGATATATGGATATGTTTTGGATATACTATCACACACGTGCCGGGTTTCGGGCGTGTGTGCTTATTTGGTCATGGATTCCGGAATTGTGGGATGCCGGAAAAATTGTGGATATGGTATGGATATGACGGAACCCGGGGCATACCTTAACGGGTGTCGCTGTAGACCCTTGATTGTGTAGTCTGCGCGCGTAGGACAGTTCCAGGCGTACGGGTCTTGATTCTTCGTCCGTACGTGCTGGGTTAGAGTGTCAGTCCCCAGTTGGACGACTCATCCCTAGCCACATGGACGTTTGAGGGCCGGATAAGTGTGAGCTAGTCAACAATCCCCGTTGGATTGTTTCCCCCCAGTACATGATGTGCAACATCACATGTACCTCCCCTTGGATCCTGATACATGGAAATTATGGATATGGTCTGGATATGACGGAACCCGGGGCATACCTTAACGGGTGTCGCTGTAGACCCTTGATTGGGTAGTCTGCGCGTATGACTGTTTCAGACGTACGGGTCTTGATTCTTCGTCCGTACGGGCTGGTTGAGTTTAGTCCCCATTGGACGGCTCGTCCCTAGCCACATGGACTTTTGAGGGCCGGATAAGTGTGAGCTAGTCAACAATCCCCGGTTGGATTGTTTCCCCCTGGTACATGATGATGGTGAGAGGTGGGTGTATGTGGATGTATTTATGTATATATATAAATATATAATTATTCTTTTCTTGTTATACATATTACATATATGTATATGTGGTTTTAATTCTGGTTTGAGATTTGTGAGCCTGTACATGTATGAACGTATAAGCCCTGGATTTGGGCGTGTTGTTTGGCGCCATACGCCTTGGATAGGGTATGGTTGCGGGATTGAACTGTAAAAAGGGGAATAATTGGATGATGTGTTTAATGTACATACGCCTTGAATAGGTATGGGTACAAAATTGAACTGTTACAAAGGAAGAATTCGAGAATGTGCTCATTGTGTTTTTGTTGGAATTGGGATTGTGTTAGATCTGAAATGTATAGATGGTTCTGTCATAAATAATTGTTTATTTTCGGAGTTGTGACCGTTGAGATAAGAACTACGTGTGGCTTGATCCCTTGTCCAAGGGTACGTAGGCAGCCTGGGGTCTCATCAGGCGCAGCCGCGAAATATTATTGTGTTTAAAAGGTCTAATCGAATTCTGTGTATGTGATTGCATTTCGGATGTGGTTTTCGATGTGATTGTTGGATTTGAATTAGGTTTGATGTTTTCGGTGGTATTCATAAAGTTGTTTGAGATCTTTAATTGTATTGTTTATGAAGTATCCGACTTAAGAACTTTGTTGGTTCCGTTTCGAATTATCTGAAGGCCAGAGGCCTACTATGTGATTGCATGTTGCTAATTTGTGCATGCTGCCAGTTTGTGTTTTAAAATGTGTTTTATGCAGGTTGAAATTTGGGAAATGTTCAATTTACAGGGAGACTCTGCCGAAATTTCGGTAGGAACTCTCGTGCCCTTAATCCTTTTTGGGAAAAGATGATATAGTTTCAATGAGTAGGCCTGACATCGGGTGATGTCGGGAATTCCACAGGGAGATTCTGAATTTCGAGAAATTCGGGGGCGGGTCCTCTCACCCCACCTCACCTCACCCCATCAGCTGTCTCTTCGCCTCCACTAGCACACCCCTCCTTCTCTAATTTTTCCTATTTGTTTCTTTAATAGTCACCACACCACAATCAAAAGATCCCAAGTAGATCCACCCCCAAATTTTCAATATTAATAATATGAAGGGACTTTTAACTGAGATTTGAATCAGCCTAGCAATTCTAGGCTCTCAAAGTCTGCACCTCTAAACAAGAGAGAGAGAGAGAGAGAGAGAGAGAGAGAGAGAGAGAGAGAGAGAGAGAGAGCAGCATATAGGTTGAGTTCTGTGGCTAGGGTGGGCTGTGGGGGGGTGAGTTTGATGGGTGGGGAGGGGATCGGGTAAAACAAAGAGAAATAGATTTTTTTTTTCTTTTGTAGTATTTTATATTGTTTATTAATTAATTAACAATATATTATTATTTACTTGGTGAGTGGAAAGATAATGGGTATTTTAGGAATAATGGTAGGTGGAAAGATAGGATTGCCTTTTTTTCAAATTTATATGGTGGGTGGGAAAATAAGGTGGGTGGGGAAATAGGACATAAGGGTTGAAATAGCAGCACTCTATTTAAAATAGAGCCAAAGAAGAGGGGTTTACCGTTTATTTTGGCAAAGAATTGTTTTGATCATCGAACACATCTAAGGCAGATCTCAACAATTCTTTGATCCCAATTCATTGGCAGCCTCATGTGTTGTTATAAGCTTATATGTGTGGTTGTAAAAGACGTGAATGTTATTTATTCAATGTGCTTTGACAGTTCCATATGAGTTTATATCAATGACAGTGGCTTGATAAGAAAATGAGAGGTTTAAAGTCCTGAATTGGTCATTAAGTGATTAATCTTGAGTCACAATGATTATTTGACCCAAGTGGGAGAATGTAAGATAGTTTACTATCTTAAACTCGCATAAAGTGGTCTTCTAACCATTATCGGATTGCAAGACCTTAGAATTAATCAAGGACTCAAAACAATCTCATCCAACAGACTTTGTATGAGTGTTTTAATTGGATTACAAGGCTAAATGGGTTTCTAGTTCTATTAGAATTGGGATTCACTGTTCTATTGAAATAAGGATACCTCAAGGAGTTTCTTGATGGGCAAGACTCCTTGAGTGATGCGTATAAATAGAAGAGCTCCCGCTAAGAGCCAATACGCACAAATCATCAGAATATTCAACCCATTTGGAATATTGATCAGCTAAGGCAATCGGTTATCTTAGAGAAGAACTCTTTCTCTCTCTCAAGTGTTCATACCAATGGCAGAACAAGGTTAGTGTTCAAGTATAATAGCTTATTAAGTTTCGAGTTTTCACCTTTGGAAGGACTTTCTTCCTTGTTGCTTGCTTTATAGAGTGTTCACAGAGTACCAAAGTAGGTACCATCTAGTTCATACACACAAACGTAGTGTAAGAGATGAAGAAGATGTGCAAGAGGAGGTAAGGTGCTAGCCCTCTCCTCTTGGTGGCTGGTTCTAGCATGGTAGAGTGGAGATTTCTCTCTTCTCAAACCCACTCCAAAGTTGGATTCTTCAAACCCTAGAAAGAAAACAATCTAAGTGTGGCTTATATAAGCCAATACAAAAGATGAAGCAAAACCCCATCCTTGTATTTAGCCACAGTGTTTCTTGGGCTCATTTAACTTATGTTGTCATACTACACATGTTCTCTTGGGCTCATTTAATTCCAATTTTTTTAGATCTTGAAAATAGTTTGGAGTTCAATACCAAACAAGTTTATGATCTTAAAATCACTCTTTGAAAACTAGTGTTTTTAACAAGAATCATAGTTTTGGAATTTACTTTTTAAGTAGGATACCAAACATGGCTTAAAGCTCCTGAAATATTAAGGCTTATTTTATGATCTACCCCCTGAAGGTGTTTTGAGTCTCACTTTGCCCCTTGAAACTCATTTTGTCTCACTTTACCCATGTTTTCACATATATTTGTCTCACTTTGTCTAGATTCCGGCGAGGCCAACAATTTCCGTTCAAAATATTAATTAAAAATTAAAAACTCAATTAATATACACTATGTTTTAAATATTTAATCTTATTTAAAATTCTGTTTTTAATTTTTAATTAATATTTTGACCAGAAATTGTTGGCCTCACCGAATCGAGGCAAAGTGAGGCAAATATGTGTGAAAAATGGAGTACAGTGAGACAAAATGAGTTTCAAGGGGCAATTCAAGAGAAGCAATCCAAACTCCAGAGAGGATCAGACCAGCCACTATTTAACCTCAAGCTTGGAGTTTCAACTTCAAAACCACCTTAATTAGTTGATACTTGTAAAAATATTTAAAATAGAGCCAAAGAAGAGGGGTTCACATTTTACTTTGGCAAAAAAGGAAAGGGATTTACGGCTACTAGGGAACATAGAGCATGAAGAAATTATTAAATTTTCATGTTGGCAGACTTTAAATATTTCCCACGTTTGTTTTGATAGTAATTTATTATTACTACCACATGTTATTTGTTCCAAAAGCAGTCATATATGTGTTTTTTTATGGCCAAAAGTGGTGAGCTAATATTTTTTGGACTAGGATTAGCTTATAAAATTTGTACTAAGTTTATTATTTTAAAAATTTTACATTGTACTAGAGCCCAGCCTAGCCTGTACATAGATCCAAATTATGCAGGGGGCAAAGTGAGACTCAAATACATTTTCAGGGGTATATATATAAAGAAGCCAAAGAATGGGAAAGTCAATAAAAAATTAATTACAATATATCATTATATTTAAAAATATATAAAAAATTAGTTTGTTTAATTTTAGCCATTCATTGTACTCTAATTTAATGGTTGAAAACTTGTGTAAAATAAAAGAAGGAAAGCTTGTACTCTAATCTAATTTAATTCTAGCTTCTTTATGGCCGATTCAAAGACATTCAAATATTTTAAAAGTATAGCCGAGCGGCTATACTCTTTAAATGTATTCCAGACGAACACGAAGCTTGCACTCGCAGAGTACGGAACTTGCACTCGCAGTCAAGCCATTTCGCTTCTCTATCAACTCAATGGTTTCGGCTGCTTCGTCCTCCGGGTTCCGCAACGAAAAAAGACCCAACCCCCCCTAGGCGGCCGCCTAGCCGCCTAGCGCCCGCCTAGCAACCGCCTAGCCGCCTCGAGCCCGCCTAGCAACCGCCCAGGCGCCTCGCGCCCTCCTTGCGACAACCTAGCCGCCTCGAGCCCGCCTAGCTACCGCCTAGCCACCTAGCCGCCCGCCTAGGCCGATTTTTCGAACACTGCGATTGACTGAAAGTCTGAATCAACGATGGCCTCTTTCAGCGTACTTTGGCTTCTTTTGCAGTCCATGCTTTCTCAGCGGCTTCTGATTTCTTGTGTCCATGGCTGAAAATGCTACTACCGATCCATCTGAAGGTACTAGCCATCTTTCAGGTATAGCATAAATACGTTATGTGATGTGTACGCAATGATTGAATTGAGAATGCATTGACGGCGTTGCTCTCAATATTCAAGCAATGGGACATGCAAGCCCTGCCCATCAGCGGAGGAGAAGCATTGCATTGGATTTGCCATCAGTGGAAGCGAGTTTGAAAAGCCAGAGAATAATCCAGCCATCACTTGTGACTGTACTTATGACAACTCCCTCTCTTTCTCTCTCTCTCCATATTCTTCAGTCTTGTGTTGTTGACTGTAGCAAATCAATTAATTATCAAGTTGAGAAAACTAAGCAGAACATTCCTGATGTATCAATTGTAATATTAAGTGCCTAACTGCTCAGTCTTTTTTCTTTCCAGTCGAGTTCATGCTCTGAACAAACGAGGGGAGTTTCCAAAAGAATTTGAGGCTTTAAGATATCTGGCAGTTTTGTATGAAGTTTTGTATGAAGTTTTTCCAATTCATCGGCAATATGTCTTAGTTGACGGTATTGTAAGTAGTGAAACACCATTTGTTTTAGTTCAAATTTTTCATCTGTCAAATACTTTGATGAGTCTCATTTCCCATGCGCAATTTCAATAATTGACTTTCTAGTTATAATCTTTGAGGTGCTAATATCTTGACTTAGTTTATACATAAAATTATTCTGTTTTTATCCTGAATTATAAACGGGTGCTAATATCTTTAATTGATATTTCCATTCAGATCAGTTTCCCACAATTCATTCTCTTAATACGCTTCTCTCTGAGCGTTTTCCTGATGTTGCTAATAGCCAGCGCCACCTAGTTGTTCGTGGTACACAAAACTCTCTGTCTGTCTGTCTGTCTGTCTTTTTGTATGTTTTATGTTGCTTAAAATTATTAACTTTGTTGAGAGCTTGGTTAAAGGAACCTTATTTATCTGGGAAAAGTGTTGAATTCATATTTAATAAGTTCATTTGTGTTAGTCATGTTTAGGGCCTGGCTATCAAGCAATCAAATTTAAGAAGGGCTGCAATCCAAATTTGGGCTCCCTAGTGTTGAATATGAATTTTTGGTTTGTGGTTTTAAAATCAATTCAAGGTTCTTACCAGTATTTAAATTTCTACAGAATGTGGTTCTGGCATTGGGAGAGTCACAAAAAATCTTCTCATAAGATACTTCCATGAGGTGAGTTCAGTTTCTGTGCAGCACCTCCCTCTCCTACCACCATCTTTCCACATTCAGTTTCCCTGATATTCATTTCATATTACTGTACAATAATTTTTGAGGTCTTTAACTGGACTTGTGTCACATGGTGTATGTTGTCATTGTCAATCATGAATACTGGAACCAATTTGGATAAGTTCCAACTGGTTAAATGTGAAGTGCATCCGTACTATTAATGGCTCTTTATAATGGAATATTATGTTCCTGGTTCAAACAATGTACAAAGACAGAGTTTCAATAGTATTAAGACTATATCACGAGACCTCAAATATATGTCTTGGTAGAGTTGCTACTTATCTTTCTTAGCTTTCAAATTTATTTATGAGATGACAACCAATGGAGTTTTTTGCATCACGTATGAGCTTGGAAGCAGGATACCAATATCTTTACCATGATTTAATTTATTGGATTTTCCATCAGACTGGATCTTCACATGTGTTTGTGTTACATGGAACAAATCAGTGTAACTATAACTTAATAGAGCTTATTATCCATTGTAACCTTCTCAAGTGAGTTCACACATTTATTCTCTTTCATTGTATATTTCTGTTTTCTTGAAACCCCAGGTTGATCTTCTTGAGCCTGTGTCACATTTCTTGGAAGCTGCTTGTGAAAGTTTGGCTCCTGAAAATCATATGGCCTCTGATATGCACAAAGCCACTAATTTTTTATGCGTGCCTCTTCAGGTAGTATACTCAAATACAATAATATTACCATAAACATTGGCATATGGCCTTGACATGCACAAACCGGCTAATTTTTAAAACACCTGCCAGGCAATTTGGTTTTCCAATGCACTCATTAAGTGTCTTCCTTTCTTTACTTTTTCTAAACATCCATCTCTTACCCTTGCTGAGTCTTTTGCAAACCTCATGAACGTTTTCTGTCCTTCATTTTAGGAATTCACACCAGAAGCAGGAAGGTATGATATGATATGGGTTCAGTGGTGTATTGGGCATCTGACAGATGATGACTTCGTGTCATTCTTTAAAAGGGCAAAGGTAAAACTGTTTTCTTGAATATTAATGTAAATTATGTTTCAGATGTCAAGGTATCTACTGAGATTGTATCACTATCACATCATATACAATACAAGTGTAGTGTTGAAAATGAAAATTCTTAAAGATTGTTGCCTACAATCTTCTGACCATTTAGATCCACAAATCTTATGAAATTCTATGAGTATTAAACCCTTTGTTAAATCTAAAATTTCTGCACTCTCTCTGGTTCAAATTGAATTTGGACTTTGTGAGGATAGTTTGAACATGATTGACCCTGAAAAGTTTGAACATGCATTCTGGACAGGATCCTCATTTGCCTTAAAGTGCCGTAGAAAATTACGATAATGCTTACTGTGTTTAGATCCTCTAAATTCCTAATTCCAGACTTCCAAGGTTTATGACTCAGAAGTTTGATTTCTGTTCCAGTCAACTGAAGCCATAATTCAACGTTTTAAATTTCTTTTAAAGCTGATTGTCACACAAGCAAAGAATTTTGGAGAGCATTGATTCTAATGTAAAACTAGTGCCTTTATCTAAGGGAAAATCTGGTATACATTTGGTTCCATCTCAGGCTCACGCACCAGTGAACTGAAGGATGCTTCCCTACTTACATGTTTCAGTTTTGAGTGGATCTGCTTGTCTAACTGACTTTATGCCCTGATAATTTTTGGTCCCTTCCTCCCTTGGGAACCCAAAAATGGAAAAGGAAAAGGGAAATCCAGTATACCATTACACATGACCTTGGGGATTAATTGGGTCAAAGAACCAGGCACCCCAAGATATCACAGGAAAAAAAAAAAACAGTATATCATTGCTTATGTCTTCATTAAGATCTTAATCACTATTATTTTGTGCTATCAAGTGCCTGATATTGTTTGCTTTTATCTATTTATTGTCAATTTTACAAAGAGGCACTTTTATGGCAGGAATACTCCTATTATTTCACTTTTGTATATTAACTTAACTGTCTAATTTAGCCCATAATATGTTGCGGTTTAGCTTATTAGAATGGGTGTTTGTAATATTTCTATGTATGGCGAAATCCTGTACCCTATTGTTAGTTTTGTGTCAGAAAGTACTAACATTTTATATGTTTACCAGTACTAACAACCTGATATTTCTAGGTTGGATTAAAACCTGGTGGTCTTTTTGTCCTGAAGGAAAATATTGCAAGAACCGGTAATTTGCTTTCTGTTTCACTTCTTTTCTTTGTGGTTATGATAAAGTTTCCATTTCACCTGTTTCCACTACTACTAAGAAGGGATGAGGAATAGGTACCCATTAGGTGTTAGGGTTGTGATAATAGGGGTGGTGGTGGTGGTGATGCTGATGGTGGGTACCCACTGTCCATCCCTACTACTATGGTTACCATGCTGTAAAAAGTGTCTGTCTGCATTTCTTTTGTACAGTAAATTTGATGGAGGATAACAATTTGCAGCAAGAGAATGAATAGTTGTGAACTGATTGTGTTGATTTGTAGGATTCGTGTTAGACACAGAAGATCGGAGCATCACCAGGTCCGATTTGTACTTTAAGGAGCTCTTTTGCCAATGTGGACTTCATATTTACAAATTAAAGGTCAAATGTGATCTTTCGTACTATGTCCTATTAGCTCTAGATTTTGATGTGGACCTTATTTCGCTCCGTTTCTACCTTCTGCTTTTTTTTATTTATTTTTTGTTGCTGATAACTGATTAGTCTAGAATAGGTTCTTGTGGTCACTAAAGATTTCCAAACTTTTAAGTTGTGTGTGGAGTGTGGACTTCATGCCATATCAGTTGGTAGATTTGTTGCTTGTATTTGTTGTTTCTCGTATTGATGCCAATTTTCTTAATGAAATTGAATTCGCCATCTCTAACTGAAAATTTGTTTACTGGCTCATAACTTTAAAACAAAGTGAAGTAGTTGAGCATGATGTATATGCTACGTACCTAATTTTAAGTTATATATGCTACGTACCTAATTCATTTTGACCACTGATTGATTAAATAATCGTCTTTGATTGAATTTATATGGAATCTCTACTGTGTTTAGCATCAAGATTTGCTTGGTTTATAATGCCAGTTTTTCCTTACATCAGGATCAAAAGGGATATCAAAAGGGATTGCCTGAGGAGTCATTTCCTGTGAAAATGTATGCATTAACTACTGATTTGCCAAAGAAGGTCCATCGGACCAGATCTAAAGTGCAAGCCAATAGACCCGGTGTCATCAAGTGAGAACTTCCATCTTTAACTTACATAGACAGATTATATTCCTTTTGACAGTAGTTTTTGGTCCTGAGTCCTTGTAATATGCCAATTTTCTCTTTCCAATTTCACCCCTAAGTTTTGTGCAAGAACCAGTTCGTATTCAGCAGCAAATTCTGTATCTTGATATTCTTGATGAGGTGCATATTGTTCTTGTTGTTTTGTTGTATAAATATCAGATACTAGTAAAGCCAACAGTAGACATTGTTTGGTTATGTTCACATATTTTTCCACCCTGACTTTGTCTTGCGTCCCTGCAAAGCAAAATGATATTTGTGAACTGATAGAAGTGAAAGGGGAGAGGGTGCTGATCCAGATTCAGTAGAGTGACCAACAAGGACATCGATTTTAATACCGCAATGGAACGTTACAATTTAAAATATCCCACATGGGAGAAACAAAGCATTTTGTGATCACAGATATAAGAAAAAGATTTCTTACAGGAATCTGATTTACAAAGTTCCATGAATTGAAAAGTTCATCTTGATTGCATGCGCCTGTGCCCTTTACCTCTTTCTGAATGTAACCTTTCCTTTCGCCTCTTTTCTATCGTCTCTATTTTCGGAATTGGCCTGACCCTTGATGGTCCGGGGGATCGATAGCCTATTGAAACTGGAGCAAGGTGGCTGTAGCTTGCTTGAATCCCAACCTTTTTGATGCGAATGGGGCTTGCTTTTCCTGACGCTGAGTTATCCTATTAAAATTTAGCTATGCTAATGGAACAGGAAAAGTATTCAGATGATATGGACCCCCAAGAGATGGGCGAGAACCTCCAATTGCTTAGGGTCGCACTCTCTCCCGCTTGGTGGACGAAATCTTCTCTCCTTTTAGAATTATTTCTCCCACACACCTTTGCTGTCAACGGATTCTGTGATCGAATGCCTCTAGACAGAATCTCTCAATATGAGAGAGCCATTCCAAATAGTGTCTCTGTGCATTCTGCTGTGCTTGAACCACATTAATTTGAGGGCAGCATTCATGGCAATCATCACTAGTTTATCCCGAGGGCATGGCTCCATTCGATCGATCGCTTCCAGTTGACGTGTCCCAATCAATGTGCTCGGTAATGATGTCATCGCCATACCAACAACTTTTCACAAAAGCCCGATTAATTTACTTCAAAGATCAAAGAAAACCAGAGATGGCATTATGAGAAGCTAAAACCCTGCCAGACTGGTAGGCTCTGCTCATGATATCAAAGACCTGACCCAAGCTGACTTGTTGGTTGCTTGATGCATCTGTGCACATTAAGCCTAGGCCTATTGCCTGTTTAGCTTGATCAAAAGTATTTTGTGTCAATTCCATTTTCTGGTCTATCACTTTCTGCAGATTCCCAGGATAATGCATTCTGATATACTCAATAAAACCAGCCTCACCCCTCTCAAATTCTTCTTCTGGCCTCCGGTTTACAAGCATCTCTAGTAGGAGCACTCCAAATTTGTACATCTCTGAAATGCAAAATTTAAAATTGTCAGATCAGAAGTTAACCAAATAAAGAGAAGTAAAAGCAAACAGAGAGAACTTATGTAGCTTCATATATGGATGTGACTTACTTCTACTGCGGCTGCTGCTTTGATCCCGAATCTTAAACCTTGAAATTCGGGGCTCCAGATTGTTAGACAACAAGATCCTGCTTGTCCTGAGGTCATAACCAACTTCAGGCCACTCCTCTAGATAACTATTGAATTATATATCAAGAAATTATAATGTTTCATAGCCCTCAAAGCATGCATGCATATATCTAGTTTAGCTTCATTGGTTTGATAGCTACTGGCTAACAAGTCTTGCATTGGCAGTGAGGACGAGGTAATCTGCACCCCGAGGGCTAGAAACAACAAAACAAGCTGATCTAAACCTCAGGATGCAGATTACCCGATCCTTACCCAATACAATCAATCAATATACTTCTACGGTTCTACCAAGGTATGAAGAGCTAAGTTAATGAGAATATACATAGAAAGAAGACAATAAATTAAACCATTTGATAATTAGAAGGGCCGTAGAGCAGGAGGTCTGAGGCCAATCTGCATGGTATCATTCAGTATTTATAATCGTTCTTGAAGTAAGATGATATATTCTTTCTAGTCACAGAATGATGTAAAAGGAGGCTGCACTGCATGCAATATGCAAAGAATCAACAAGATTTTGTTCCATGCATAACCAATGATCTAGGGTAGGAATTAATTGAAGCAGCAGGAATATTTCTTTTTGAAAGACGTTGATATTTCTGGCTTGACTGCTTTTCTAAGAAGAATAGACAAGATCATGGTAGCAGGAACTATATTCTATAAAAGATCCTCTCCAAATTGTTTTAGTTTTAGAAATGTAAATACTTAAATTTGAAGAAACGAAAAGAAGAGTACAAAAGCACACACATGCCAAGTAAATAGCCTATAGCTATAGGCTTTATTAGTTCCTTCAAGCTCACACCATTGATATTAAGTTGTATAATTGAGGAATCTTAAGTGTATAATTACATACCTGATCATCAGGTGGGATAATTCTCTTGCGAGCTATCTCTTTCGAAGATGACTACCTCATGAAAAGGAAAGGGATGCTACATTTAGATGTATCTGGTTTCATTCATGGTCTTAATCAGCTTTAGGCATATTCTCCCTGTAAATTATAATTCTGTAACTCTTCCAACATTGGAATAGATGCCATATTTTTAACCCAAAAAAAAAAAAGAACAAGCAAATTTGTGAACAATCTAGGAGTCTTTCTTGAGACTGATCATACGCAATTCTGTGATGCAACTCTTAGACTGTGTACACAGATTCCAAGCGTTGTCTATACCTAGGACCACGAAAAAATGATATATATATATATGATATATCGAACACTTCTATTTTCCTACCAGAAATAGATTATATTCCAATATATCTTTGTTGCCTCTACTCTTATTATTTGGACCATGAAAATGATGTCGTCGATCGAACAATTTTATATTTTCACAGCAAGTGAAATAAGATTATATTCCTACTTGAACTGCCGGTCCTTATTAGAACAGTAAAAGAAATGCTCAAAATCAGTCCTCAAAAGTCATATTAATAATTCACATCATAATCATCATGATGAGCAATAATATTCATGGTACGGATGTGGCTCTATACACACTGAGAGAATATACCATTTTTAAACCATTTAATTAACTTTAGGAATTCTTATAAATAGCGACTACCACCATGCAGATTGGCCTCGGACCTCTCCTTCTACAATACAACCTTCCTTGGTATCTCAAATATTATAAAATCTCTTCTTTCTTCCATGCACATTTGAGCTCAATTAATATATAGTATAGTAGTTTGATATTGGGTAAGGATTGGGTAATCTGCATCTTGAGGTTTAAATCAACTTTATATATATTTGTTGTATCTAGCCCTCGGGGTGCAGATTACCTCATCTTCACAACCAATGTAAGTTGTGACACCTTTTACATATGCAAATAAATAACTTTGTTTTCTTCTCCATACATATATAACCTCATTGAGCTTAATTAATATATCTCTATATATGTTGATTAGAAGTACTAATGAATAATGATCGGGTAATCTGCATCCTAGGTTTAGATCAACTTCATTATAATAATTGTTGTATCTAGCCTTCGGGGTGCAGATTACCTCATCCTCACAACCAATGTAAGTTGTGACACTTTTTAGATATGCAAATAAATAATTTTGTTTTCTTCTCCATACATATAAACCTCATCCTATGGTTTAGATTAACTTCATTATAATAATTGTTGTATCTAGCCCTTGGGATGCAAATTACCTAATCCTCACTGCCAATTACTGCAAGATAGATTCACTTCTTCTACATATCCTCATTGGGCTCATTATAAAATTATTTTGTTATAGAAGTATGATCATATTGGGTAAGGGTCGGCTAATCTGCATCCTGAGGTTTAGATCTACTTCATTACATGTTGATATTCTAGTCCTTGGGATGCAGATTATCTCCTCCTCACTACCAATACAACTTGTGTCGTTTGACTAATTTCATAATGTGTTATTAATTAGAATTTAGAAGTATAATATTTGGGTAAGGATCGGGTAATCTGCATCCTGAGGTTTAGATCACCTTATAATTATTGTATGATCTAACCCTTGGGGTGCAGATTACCTTATCCTCACTGAAAATGCAAGATCTGTTATGCAAGGAGTTCCATTGGAGATTATGGACAAGAAAATGGTTGCATATAAAAGGTAAAGGCGTGGTGGCTGATATAAGCACTAGCTTTTCAATGATTTTTCTTTTTTCGTTGAGAAGCGCTGCAAATTAGCTTTATACAACAACTCGATCGATGGAGCAAAAGAAGGAAAGACGAGAGCTGTCAACTTCAAATGGGCATAACTTTGGGCTCCACTGGGACGAAATCGACAAGATCTTTTCAGCCGAATAAGGGCCAAAAGAATGCCAAATCCGCATTTGAAGTTTTTAGCAAATTATATGAGCAAATTTGTGACTTTAATGAGGACTGGTTTTGCCGAGCCTAGTCAAGTAGAAAAAGATATTGATTTACAGATCCCCTTGCCGAGACTAGTCAAGTGGAAAAAGATATTGATTTACAGATCCCCTCCCTTATAGACTCTAGTTTAGACTATTGCTTATACTAAAAAAAATATTGAGAATTCGTTTTTATTATTTGAAATTGAATTTTTATCAGCTTATCAATGAAATTGTTAATTCATCGAGCCTCCATTCATTTTTCTTAATTGCTAATCATCATTTAAACAATCATAATTAATGACAAATGTAATTAACAAAACTGATACCGTTTGAATTCTCAATGAGATCCAAAAGGGTCTGCAATTAACATTACGATTTTAAATTAATATCAAACATTTCTTTTGGTCCCTCGACAACCCTTTTTCTTTTTCTTAAAAAAAAAAAAAAAAAAACTCTATCCATAGTAATTGGAGAATATCTAAAGCTTGGCACAGGGGTGCAACCAACCAAATAAACAGAAACTGCAATCTAAGAATGACATGATTTTTTTTAACCAAACAAAAAACAATCTCAGAATGACAGAATTCTTACATGAAGCCAAAAAAAAAAAACATTTCTTGAAAATTAGAGATTTACAAGAAATTGGTTAGATTAGCACCTACAAAAAAAGGTTAACTAGCTAGAAATTAATTAATACAACAAAAAGAACAACAGATTAAGAAATTAACAAACAGGGCCTTGAACGACTAGAATTTTCCACCCTGCCATTGGTTTGCAGCAACTGAGCAACACTGTCCTTGAGCAAGGGTTTCGATTCGATGTCGTGATCATTTGCGAGGACTTGAACAAATTCTTTCGAAACCAAGCACATCTCTTCAGAGTAGAGCTTCTCTTGAACAATTGGGGATGCAACAGCTTGCAGATCCTTCTTTTCCTGCTTGAAAAATTTAGCAAATATCTAAATTAATTAACTAGATCATCACTAAAGAAAACAGAAGAAGAAATTGAACTTTTTTTTTTGTGTGGGTGTACACAGTACAGATGAAATTATTAGTACCTGATGAACTGGGGAATCTGTCATGAGCTTGAGAACTGAAACTTGTGCCTGCAAGAACTTGACATACTTGTAAGCAGCTTGCAACATTTCAGCAGTGTTCATCTTGGTGGCACCAGGAATGAGCCTCCCGAGCTCTTGAGTCTTCTCTGTTATCCTCCTCCTCCTCTCCCTCGCCGCAATGCTCTGCGCTGACAGGGTTACTGCCCCACCATTGGGCTTGTTCATCTTAGTACATTCGTAGGAAGGCTGCTGCTGAATCTGGGTTTGAGGACTTGGAGTTGGAGCCAAAAGTTGAGGCTGGAGAAACTGATCATCATATGCATTGAAAAAACTGCACACACCAAACTTTTGGCGTTTCGGGTTCTGCTGATATGAGCAGCCATATTCATCAAGGCTAGGGAAGATTTCTGGTGATTGGAGGGAAGATAAGTTGATGTTTTCTGTTGGCAAATAGAAATCGGGGAGGAGAAAGTTTTCGGAGGAGGAGAATTCGTAGGTTTCGAAGAGTGGATCAATGCAAGTAGTGTAGTCTGGGAAGTTAGGTAAGCTATAGTCCTGCAGACCCAAGATGCCTGAAGCAGCTGCCAGCTGCTCTTGCTGTGCTTGGAAGCTAACCATATTCATATCTGGGTTGAGAAACTGAAGAGAGCCCCAGTCATCCGCAAGGCAAAAACTACTCATCATAGCCATGGAAATTAATAAGTAGAACCCTGCAGAACAGACATGATTTGAGAAATTAAGACCAATGAAAGACCAACAAGAGAGAAAGAAGCAGATATTGATCTTACCAAATGAAAATTAGTTAAGTAATTAAGTAAAACAAGATGAGGAAAACCTTAAGACATGCATGCATGAGAGAGAGGGAGAGAGAGAGAGAGAGAGAGAGAGAGAATTAGATATTCTTGTGTCTGGGGACCTGGTTGGTTGTTGAATTGCAGTAGACTTAGTGACAAACTAACCTTATCAAAAGATATGCAAATTAACCAACTGAAACATATATAACAACACCTGCTGTAGTGCTGGCTGCTGCTCACTTCACTATAGAGAGAGAGAGAGAGAGAGAGAGAGAGAGAGATGCGGGGGGAGGTGGGCAGTTGGGTTTTCATTTCTTTTGGCGCAGATAAAGGAGGTGGTTTCAATGATCATGGAGAAATATTATAACCACCATCTCCAATTAATCTCCTAATTACTAGCGACCACACACTCACCCTTTTATTTCTAGGGTTTTCATTATATGTTCTCTACCTATAACCGTTACTGACTCCTCGTTGGCGGCTATATATTACTTAATTATATGCCCTATTAACTAACTAATTAATTAATTCTCAACGTACATATTGTACTCTTTAGTACTAGTGCTCCGTCAATTTTCATGATTTGCCATTTCTTAAGTTCAATAATTTTTCCATTTTTTCGTCCCAAAAAAAAAAACCTTCCATTTTAAAAATAATGATTTTTTTGTTGTTGCCAAAGTTAGGAAGGGTAGAGGTTTTTCTCACACACACTTTCCAGGTGTTATGAAGATTTGAATTTGAGACCACTAATTAGCAAGTTAAGGCTCTTTTATATTGGGCAAGACTTTGTTGGGAAATTTTTTTTTATATATAAAACTGATGAAAATTTCCTAGTCACTATTCACAAAAGAGGGAATACTAGAAAAATATGTGTGTATAACTTGCAAATGTGCGATCGGTGCATGCATATATTCTTAGTTCTAGTGTATATTTTAACTGATGCAATTCTTTCATGTTATATGCAATTTGTTAACGCAGTTGTCCAGCCATTTAAGTTTCTCTAGTGTTTTTATCAAAAATAGCCAAAATTTACCCCTTACTTTCAAAAATGTCTGTTTTTATAAAATCTTTCAAATATAGCCAAAAACTCACATAAATAGACACAAATGCCCTTAAAAATTAAAACCCATGTAAACTTAAAAAGAAAGCTCATATACAAGTCAGCAGTTTGCTATTGAACCTTTCAGCAGTAGGGACCATGAAGAAGATGATATTTCCTATACTTACTGCAATTTACTATTGGATATTAGAAGTAATTAATTGTTCTTTTCTCTAATGATTTTAAACAGGATGTTGAGTTTGAATATGCTAATGGAAAAAAACAAGTCTAAGGATCAACATCTACAAAGACATCCCGTGCTGTTGAGGTCCACAATCTCTCTGAGAGGGTCTGTACTTTAGCTTGAACTATAGCTTCGCTGATAAAACAAGTTGTTCACCTTCCTTCTCAGATTACATTATTTCTCTTGAAAATGGCTAAGTATTGAATCTATATGCAGAGACATCGAGATAGGATAAATGAAAAGATATGTTATCAAAGTACTGAATCTATGTGCAAAGACTTTATCCTCACATGGGCCAAACCAAAAGCATTGCATCGCTACTATATATCATCTCAAATCTACAAAAATTGTGAGGGAAAGCATGCTTTACTCATCATCTTCAAAAGTTTACACCAGAAAGTTTAAGAAAATTATAAAATTAAATATTCATCCATTGTTCATACTAATTCATATATTTAAATAGTAAAATATTACACCTATCTACGAGGTAGGATGAAGTGCAATCGGATTCTTGCAAGTTTGTCGATAATGACCAGTTGAACCACATCTTGAACACTTACAAGTTGATGGCTCTTCTCCGCGTGATGGGATTCTCTTTTCCTTGCGCCTGCCGTACCTTTTTCGTGTAATTGGTGATAGGACAATTCTATTTCGTACGTCATTAGGTACCACCCAATCTGCCCCTAATCCCCAACTGGCCAAATAGGTTTTGCATACGCAATGACCAATGAGTTTGTAGTATAATATTGTGAACACATTGGGTAACATGAAATTTGTCGATGCCTACATGCAGCACAAGCATGTGCACATGGTAGTTGGTCAAGATCAAACTCTCGGCATGTGCAACACTTCCTCTCTAAATTTACAACTTCAACACGACATCCATCATATACATGAAATGAGTAAACCTCAATGGGAGAAACCTGCATATTTAAGAAACAAGAAATATATGTATAATACTCCGCAATTATTTTATTTGAAATATCTTCAAAAGATCTGTAGAATATTATCATGCATGTATTCCTTAAATAAAATAACAAATAAAAATATCAGCAAAAACTACAAAATAAAATGTCTGCCCACTCTGTCAAATGTCTGCATATATTCCTTACTTGCAACAAAATAAAATTTAATGAATTTGAAATACCTGCAATGACAACCCTTTCTTGTTGTTTTCTTGCACCAAATTGTCTGCCCACTCTGTCAAATGTGAATCCATTTTGGCTGCCTCAAGTTTGACGGTCATGGAACCACTTTTGAAGTATATTCATTCTTAAATACTCCATAAAATTGGTAATAGGTAGTTTACAACCATCTCTGGTGATTGAGTTGAGACATTCAGCAATATTTGTTGTCATAGGCTGTACCGCTTCCCATTGAAGTGTGCACGAGCCCACTTTTCATATCCAGCCGCATTAAGATAATCACCCACTTTGGAATCAACATTAAATATTTGCACCATAAGACGATCAAATTCATGAACAAGATATGCTTTAGTAGATCTAAAATACAGTGAATGTGCTCTCTCATGCTTAAAATGGTTCTTAAGATTCTGACTTATATGGAATATGCATGCCCCATGATGAGCATCCGGAAATATAGTGGAGATAGTCTTACGAATGCTTTCATGTCTATCAGAAATGAAAACTAAGTCATTAATATCCCCAATAGCTCCTCGTAATTTTGTCAAAAACCAATTCCAAGATGCATCATTCTCTGAATCTCCAACTCCAAATGCAACAGGGTATGTTTGGTTATTTCCGTCCTCGCATGTGGCAACAAACAATGTCCCATGATATTTACCTTTTAAACATGTTCCGTCAAGTGCAATTACTGCCCTAATAACAGTGTGAAATCCTCTGATGCAAGGTCCAAGTGACATGAAAAAATACATAAAATGATTATTACTGTCAGTTTCAATATGAGTTATCGTACCAGGATTTTTGGCTTCTAACATAGCACAATATGATGGAAGCATCGCATAAGATTCCTCTGGCGATCCCCTAACCAACTCCAGTGCATGTTCCCTAGCTCTCCAAGCCTTCACATAACTTATACTCACACCCATGTCCTTTCGCATATCCTCCATGATGTCGTGGGGTCTATGTACTCGTGATACACCCTCGTACTTAGATTTTATGCATTGGCCAATAAGAGAACTACTTGCCTGTTGATGATGGCGATGGATAGCATCCAATGAGCACGAGTGTTTTGTAAAATATTTTTCACCATGAAATATGAGGATTTTCGTACCTTGGATGCACGCAGTTTCCACATCATCAACACAACTAACTTCAAATCTTTCTTTATTGGATCTCATCACTTTGAACTCATAATTTTTCATCATAGCATCAAGACCCAACTTCATTTTTATATCCTCGGTCTCATTGTAACATCCCGGCCCTAAAAATAAGTAAAATAATTAAATTAAGAGGAAATAAATTGGAGTAAACAATAAAATAAAATGATTTGAATTAATTAAGGTTTTTGAAAATTTAAAATATTATTTAATATAAAAAGGGTCAAAAAGGTCATTTTAAGTTCGGGACGGAATTTGGGAATTTCGATTGTACCGGCGCGTAGAGCACGTCGAAACGAGTCCGTAGACACGTAGTGGGCTCAAATCGGAGTTATAACGAGGAAAGTACGATCTAAATACTTCGAGGGGCAAAGTCGTAATTGAGGAAAAATCAGATTTTAAAATCTGATTCTCCTTCCTCTCTCTCACTCTCTCTTCTTCCTCACGCAAAACCCCCCTTCCCGTTACTGTTCATTCGAACCAGCCCAGCCACCACCCGCCTCCACCAAAACACACCGGAGCGGCCAAGACCTGACCGGCGTCGCACCCACAGCCGCTCCGACCTTCCTCCTGCCGCCGCCGACGCCACAGCCACCGGAAACAGCCCGGAATTGGCTGGTTTTTTCTCCGAATTTCAAAGGCCTCGTTCTCCCTCCTCCGACCACCAAATCGGACGTTTTAGGTATGGTTTTTCGACTGATTTTCATGCTCTAGCTGCCTATGGGATAGGATTCTAGAAATTTTGAGAGTTTACAGTTCGATTTTTGAATTTAAGTTTGGCCGGACTTCGGGTTGAATTTCCGGCCATTTTCTGGCTTTCACCCAAGAACAAAAGTGACTCCAAATTAGGTGTATTAGCTAGGGTAGGAGTTTGGAGTCAATATGTTAAGTTTTTCCGGTGAGTGGTTATCGCTTTGGACACCCACGTGCTGCCGGCGCGTGTGGCGGGGCACTGTAGCAGGGAGACATTTTTATCCTAAAATGATCTCCTGGTTGTCACGAGAGCGCGTAGAATTTTACGGATCTCAATTCGGATAACGTTTGAACCTCGAACGGATTTTACATATTGTGTGATTTCCGGGTTCGATATGTTAGAACCGTTGGATCGCTTTCCATTTAATATATGTTGATTTAGGTATTCCTAGGATCGTGTAGGAATTCGCGGATCGGGAATCGGAGTCCGGATGTTCCGATTTAAATTGTTAAAGTTTGTGTTTTACAATAATCGTCCAAATCGTGCGATTGTGAGCGATCCGACCGTCCGATTTGAACCAAACTTGTAGGACATATATCCTAGACCTTGTGGAACCTATAGGAACTTTCGGTTCGTAAAACGGAGGTCGTGGGGCCCCGGGCCCGGTTGACCAAATTTGGAAAGTTTGACTCTCGGTTGACCGTGAGTCTTCCGAGGTAGTTTCACACTTCGAAAAGTGTTAGGATGACCTTGTAAACGAGTTTTAATTGTTATTTGAGTTATTTGGATTATATTGGGAGTATGACCTTGTTTATAATATCTTATGGGATTCTTGGATATTATTTGATAATTGAAATTATGAAATGAATAATTATGGGATACTTGATTTGTAGAGTTGTGAAAGTGAGTCTTGGGACTCGGTTATGATTATTAGGAAGAGAATGGGCATTGCTTTCAAATAAATGGCATGGTTTTAAGATGGAAATGTTATGCATATGAATTAAATGCTTTATTGAAATGCACTTTATATTTAATAGTCGAAATTATTATTTTGTAGAGTATTTGTAATATATTTGTGGATTTGATATATTATAGTGTCATGGAGTTTATATATATAATATTTGAGAAAACACTATCTTAGTTACTTCCCCGGTTATGGGTTTTATGTTTGTGAGTCATTTGTCTACTATGAATATGTATTTTGTTTTGGGAAAATTGAACTAAGGATGAGAATATTATTTATATAATATTTATATAAGGATTACGAACTCCACCATCATACGTACCTCCCCCTTGGATGATGATATTTGGAAACAGTGGATATGGACACTGGGATACATGGAAATGGATATATGGATATGTTTTGGATATACTATTCACACACGTGCCGGGTTTCGGGCGTGTGGGCTTATTTGGTCATGGATCCCGGAATTGTGGGATGCCGGAAAAATTGTGGATATGGTATGGATATGACGGAACCCGGGGCATACCTTACGGGGTGTCGCTAGACCCTTGATTGGGTAGTCTGCGCGTAGGACAGTTCAGGCGTACGGGTCTTGATTCTTCGTCCGTACGTGCTGGGTTAGAGTGTCAGCCCCCATTGGACGACTCATCCCTAGCCACATGGACGTTTGAGGGCCGGATAAGTGTGAGCTAGTCAACAATCCCCTGTTGGATTGTTTCCCCCAGGTACATGATGTGCAACATCACATGTACCTCCCCTTGGATCCTGATACATGGAAATTATGGATATGGTCTGGATATGACGGAACCCGGGGCATACCTTAACGGGGTGTCGCTGAGACCCTTGATTGGGTAGTCTGCGCGCGTATGACTTTTCAGACGTACGGGTCTTGATTCTTCGTCCGTACGGGCTGGTTGAGTTCAGTCCCCAGTTGGACGGCTCGTCCCTAGCCACATGGACTTTTGAGGGCCGGATAAGTGTGAGCTAGTCAACAATCCCCGGTTGGATTGTTTCCCCCTGGTACATGATGATGGTGAGAGGTGGGTGTATGTGGATGTATTTATGTATATATATAAATATATAATTATTCTTTTCTTGTTATACATATTACATATATGTATATGTGGTTTTAATTCTGGTTTGAGATTTGTGAGCCTGTACATGTATGAACGTATAAGCCCTGGATTTGGGCAGTGTTGTTTGGCGCCATACGCCTTGGATAGGGTATGGTTGCGGGATTGAACTGTAAAAAGGGGAATAATTGGATGATGTGTTTAATGTACATACGCCTTGAATAGGGTATGGGTACGAAATTGAACCTGTTACAAAGGAAGAATTCGAGAATGTGCTCATTGTGTTTTGTTGGAATTGGGATTGTGTTAGATCTGAAATGTATAGATGGTTCTGTCATAAATAATTGTTTATTTTCGGAGTTGTGACCGTTGAGATAAGAACTACGTGTGGCTTGATCCCTTGTCCAAGGGTACGTAGGCAGCCTGGGTCATCAGGCGCAGCCGCGAAAATTATTGTGTTTAAAAGGTCTGATGAATTCTGTGTATGTGATTGCATTTCGGATGTGGTTTTCGATGTGATTGTTGGATTTGAATTAGGTTTGATGTTTTCGGTGGTATTCATAAAGTTGTTTGAGATCTTTAATTGTATTGTTTATGAAGTATCCGACTTAAGAACTTGTTGGTTCTGTTTCGAATTATCTGAAGGCCAGAGGCCTACTATGTGATTGCATGTTGCTAATTTGTGCATGCTGCCAGTTGGTGTTTTAAAATGTGTTTTATGCAGGTTGAAATTTGGGAAATGTTCAATTTACAGGGGAGACTCTGCGAAATTTCCGGAGGAACTCTCGCGCCCTTAATCCTTTTTGGGAAAAGAGGATATAGTTTCAATGAGTATGCCTGACATCGGGTGATGTCGAGAATTCACAGGATTCGTCTCGGATTTCGAGAAATTGCGGGCGGGTCCTGTCACTCATACACTTGACCTACAATTATATCACCACTTGCATTGCATAGCTCTGTCATGTCTAATCCATGTACATTGTTTTTATCCTTGTTCCGAGCATTTGGTTTGTTGGACTTGGGTTCATCAAAGTGCACATTGATAGTTGGAATATATATATATATATATAAAAGACTATAAGATATTAATTAAATTAAAGAAGTTGGGGAAAAAACAAAAGTAATGAAACTAATTTTATATTTGTATAAAAAAAATAAAAAAAAATAAAATAAACACTTCTCCGACGAAATTTCGTCGGCATAGGTCTATGCCAGCGAATATCCGTCAATTAGATTTCCCCAACGAAATTTCGTCCGGGAGAAGTGTTTTAAAAAATATATATATAAACTTAGGATGTTTAGGTTAATTAATTTTTAAAAATTTTATTTTTAGTAATTCAATAATATATTTGACTGATTTGATTAGTTAAATTAGTAATTATATTTTAATTCTTATTTATATAGTGAATAATTAGTATTAAATATGTTAATTAACGTCATGAATTATATTACTTAATAAATAGTAATTCTATTTTTCTTTTTATTTTTTTCCTGTAATATTCACTAAGTAAATAATAACTAAAACATAATCATTAATCAAAGTAATTAGAAAAGAGAAATACATATTATGTTTCTTAAAGTGTTTGCAAAATAGTATAGCCGCGGCTATACTATTTTTAAAGAAATTAAAAAACTGAGTATAGCCGAGCGGCTGTACTATTTTTACATGTAAAAAAGGAGGAGCACAGTCATTAGGCGCCACGTGTCAAGACCACTCTACTTAAAAAAAAAAAATTAAAAACACAGAGTATAGCCGCGCGGCTGTACTCATTTTTGTTATTTGTTTTTACAAAAGAGGACCCCTCGGCGATTAGACGCCACGTGTCACTATACTATTTTTGAAGAAAAAAAATCGCAGTGTAGCCGCACGGCTATACTATTATAGAAGGTCTATCTATACTATTTAATATATAAATTAAAAAAAGAAAAGAGGACCCTCCAAGTTTCATTAGTTTGTACAATATTGATATTAATTTGCTAGTTTCAACATATCCAAAGTAGATATTAACAAGCCACTGTATAATGTTTTAGTATAACTTTTATAACATATATTATTGGTATTCAGTAATATACGAGAATTATTTGTATAATACGTGAACTTTGTGTGAATTATTGAAAATTTTGTAAAAAATATGGGTATTAAGCATTAGAAATGCGTATGTACATGTACAATACGACTATTGTACGCTTGCTTTTTAAAAACTAGTAGACATGTATAGAATACGAATGTATTATTGAAAAATACATACGTACATATATACTTATATATATATGTATGTATAAAAGAGTATAAGATATTAATTAAATTAAAGAAGTTGGGTAAAAAACAAAAGTAATGAAACTAATTTTATATTTGTATTAAAAAAATGAAAAAAAATAACATAAACACTTCTCCTTACGAAATTTCGTCGGCATAGGTCTATGCCGGCAAATATCCGTCCAATTAGGTTTTTAGGAACAAAAAAGCCTCTCCGACGAAATTTCGTTGGGAGGGGTCTTTAAAAAATATATATATAAACTTAGGATGTCTAGGTTAATTAATTTTTTAAAAATTTATTTTTAGTAATTAAATAATATATTTGACTGATTTGATTAGTTAAATTAGTAATTATATTTTAATTATTATTTATTTAGTGAATAATTAGAATTAAATATGTTAATTAACGTCATGAATTATATTACTTAATAAATAGTAATTCAATTTTTCTTTTTCTTTTTTTCCTGTAATATTCACTAAGTAAATAATAACTAAAACATAATCACTAATCAAAGTAATTAGAAAAGAGAAATACATATTATGTTTCTTAAAGTGTTTGCAAAATAGTATAGCCGCGCAGAAATACATATTATGTTTCTTAAAGTGTTTGCAAAATAGTATAGCCGCGGCTATACTATTTTTAAAGAAATTAAAAAACTGAGTATAGCCGAGCGGCTGTACTATTTTTACATGTAAAAAAGGAGGAGCACAGTTATTAGGCGCCACGTGTCAAGACCACTCTACTAAAAAAAAAAAATTTAAAAACACAGAGTATAGCCGCGGCTGTACTCATTTTTGTTATTTTTTTTTACAAAAGAGGACCCTCCGGCGATTAGACGCCACGTGTCACTATACTATTTTTGAAGAAAAAAAGGCTGTACTCATTTTTGTTATTTTTTTTTACAAAAGAGGACCCTCCGGCGATTAGACGCCACGTGTCACTATACTATTTTTGAAGAAAAAAATCGCAGTGTAGCCGCACGGCTATACTATTATAGAAGGTCTATCTGTACTATTTAATATATAAATTAAAAAAAGAAAAGAGGACCCTCCAAGTTTCATTAGTTTGTACTTTATTGATATTAATTTGCTAGTTTCAACATATCCAAAGTAGATATTAACAAGCAACTGTATAATGTTTTAGTATAACTTTTATAACATATATTATTGGTATTCAATAATATACAAGAATTATTTGTATAATACGTGAACTTTGTGTGAATTATTGAAAATTTTGTAAAAAATATGGGTATTAAGCATTAGAAATGCGTATGTACATGTACAATACAACTATTGTACGTTTGCTTTTTAAAAACTAGTAGACATGTATAGAATACGAATGTATTATTGAAAAATACATACATACATATATACTTATGTATATATTCCATGTTTTCACGAGGCAAGTCATTGAATTCAACATTATCTTGGAACACATTATCAACCTCTGCATGTGGCATATCCTCAAATTGCATGTTCTCACAAAGCAACTCATCTAGCTGTGTTGTATTGTTTTCCTCTTCATATTTTGGGTCCTCAATTTCTGCATTTCCCAAGTCATTTTCTGAATCATGATATTGATCATTGTCTTCTAAATCAGCTTGAGTACCCAAGTTGAGGTCTGTTGGCATTGGTTAATTGCTTCCACTTCCATAAGAAAATATTTTACGCTTCAATGTAATGCACAGTGGAATCTTGTACGTCCTTGAATGACTTTCAAAAATAAAAGCTCTCATATCATCATCATCAACTATTTCTGCGGGCCATGCACTTTTCATTGCATTGTATATGACTTTCATAGTTATCTCATACTCATTTCGGTCCACATTTACAATGTCATATACCTTATTCTGAAGCTCCTCAATCGTAATTTAATTTCTGAAACAAGTAATCCTTTAGTTTTGCAATTTTTTGTACGTTGAGTTAACCCACTTTCCATCGTAGTTAATCAAAATTGTCAAACTAGACATTATCCTGAAAGGTAAACCAACATAATAAATAATACAATACACATTGAGAAAACAATGTTCAAACCATATATATATTTTTGTCAGAATAACAAATATATATGATTTGTATATTTTGCTGTCAGAATAACAAATCAGTAATCATGTACAATTTGGGTCTACCATAGGAGAAACACTCACAACACCCACGAAACACAAGAAACCGATTTCAGAGAGGAAATTTCCAATTATTTTTGCTAGGGGATGGATTTTCCTGGATCATTGTAAAGTACTTTCTACTCTCTTGCCAATCCCAATGGGCAACACAAAGTATAGCCTCAACACTCCCTAATTCAACTTACAATGATCCAAGCAGACCCAAAATTGAAAATATTTTATTCATCCAAATCGAAAAAGAAATACAATTAATAAGTTCTTTATCTTCAAATCAAATCCAACAAACAAAATTAATAAGTTGAATAAACTATTTTAAGTGGCCAACAAAAAACCATGGAATTAAAACAAAGATGGAAGGAGAGAGAGAAAGAAAAACAAACCTAGGATTACATGGATTACAGATCAGTAAGTTGAATTTGGGAGTGTTGGAATTGCTTCAGACCAAGGATACAGACGTGCGTGCTCAACAGGAGTTCGACCAAAGGATACAGACGTGCGTGTGAATCCAAAATTTGTGTAGTAGGGTTTTGCTTTTTAGGTTTATGTGGGTTTTAATTTTTAAGGGCATTTGTGTCTATTTATGTGAGTTTTTGGCTATATTTGAAAGATTTTATAAAAACTGACATTTTTGAAAGTGGGGGGGGGGTAAATTTTGGCTATTTTTGATAAAAACTCTCTACTAAGATTAGTTTTTTTGTTTGGTTAGTGTACTAAGATTAGTTATAGTTTATGTTCCTTTGCAATAAAAGTTCCAACCTTTCAAGCCATATTTGAAGTCTCAACCTTTTTAAAGGGTAGGTGGTTGATTGTAAAAAATGTTATCCTTTCTTTTTTATTTTTTTTAATAAAAAAGAAGTAAATTTCATTAACCGGAAGCATTGGTTACAATAAAATCATTAGTAATACAATTCATTAGTCACACAAGGCTTTCTTCTAACCAACAATAAGGACCTTGTTCATGTAAAGCAAAATGGGCAATAGCATGAGCCACTTTGTTACGCTCCCTAGGTCGAAAATGGACTTCCTTTAAAGAAAACTGCATGAGCAAGTCTCTCACATCATTCACAATGTTGTCGACAGTGGCCCAAATAGTCTCTCATGAATTAATCATTATAACAATTTCAGAAAAGTCAGTTTTTATGAGGAAAGAGAAAAAACCAGATTCTGCAAAAAATAAAACTCCTCTATAAATCGCTTGCAATTATGTGGCTAGAATGGAAGCCTCGCGAGGGCTTTGCATGGCTAGCCCAAATGTTGTCCGTTCCTTATCTATTAATTACACGTTACTTTACACATTCATGGTTTGACGACACCTTTAGGTTGTCTTTAAAAATTGACAATTTTAAGTTAAAAATTGTCACATTATTGATAATTGTGTTTATCTAACTATTAAGTTAACCTCAATGAATTTTCAAAAATAAATATAAACTTAGTATCTTTAGGTCAATTATTTTTTATTTTAAAAAATTTCTTTCTTGTAATTAAATAATATCTTAGCCTTATTTAATTACTTTCATTAGTAATTGCATTTTAATTATTATTTATTGAGTGAAATAATTAGTATTAATATTTTAATTAACTTCATAAATTATTAATAAATAGTAATTATTATTATTTTTAATTTTCTTCAAAATCGCTCATTACTTAATATTTTTAATTGAGTAATATCTTAGTATTATTTAATTAATGTAATTAGTAGTCAGCTTTTAGTGACTATTTATTTAGTGAATAATTAGTATTTAAATATTTTAATTAGTTTCATAAACTTCTTAATTAAATAGTAATTAACTATATATACATAATAATTAATATTTGATAATCGTAGACTGGGTCTTGGGTTAGTACGACGTAACCATAACCTAACCTAGACATGTCTCGGTGAATTTTGTCAGGATAAACCTATCCCGACAAAATTTTTGTATCCGGACGAGCTTTGACGGGATAGACCTTCCCGATGAAATTTTATCAGGAATCTGACAACAAACCATTTGTTAAAATCTACCTCAACTAATTGGAGTTAGGTCCGGTTATGTCGTACTAACCGTATATTGAGATTGAAACCCTAATCGAGTCATTAGTGCCCCATAGTAGGCTTATGTAGGATCCGAGGCTTGAGAAAAGTTTTGGAAAAAGTTTTGGATTTACCCGAACTAATTTTGTATAAAAGAAAATAAAAAACAAAGTCCACAAAATCATTTAAAATGATTTATTACTATTTATTAAGTAATTTATGAAATCAATAAAATATTTAAATACTAATTATTCACTAAAGAAATAATAATTACTAATTAAACTAATTCAAAAAGGCTAAGATATTACTTAATTACATATATTAAATTGAAGAAGTTGGCCGAAAAAAGAAGAAGTAAAGAAACTAATTATCATTTTTTTTATAACAAAAATAAGGAAAAAACCTCTCCGATGAAATTTCGTCGGAGAGTCTAAGCCGACAAAGATTTGCCTATTAGATCTCTCCGACAAAATCTACCTCTGCTGACGAAATTTCGTCGCGAGAAGTCTAATCCGACAAACCCTCCGGGCATAGACCTGTGCCAACGAAATTTTGTCGGAGAGGTTTTTTTTTTAAATAAATATAAACTTAGTATCTTAAGGTCAATAATTTTTTTTTTTAAATAATCTCTCTTGTAATTAAATCTCTCTTATTTAATTACTTTCATTAGTAATTGCATTTTAATTATTATTTCTTTAGTGATTAAATATTTTAATTAACTTCATATATTATATTACTTAATAAATAGTAATTAATTTTTTTTTAATTTTCTTTTGGAATCGCTCATTACTTAATATTTTTAATTGAGTAATATCTTAGTATTATTTAATTAATGTAATTAGCAGTCAGCTTTTAGTGACTATTTATTTAGTGAATAATTAGTATTTAAATATTTTAATTAGTTTCATAAACTTCTTAAGTAAATAGTAATTAACTATATACATAATAATTAATATTTGATAATCGTAGACTGGGTCTTGGGTTAGTGCAACGTAACCAAACCTAACCTAGACTTGTCTCAGCGAATTTTGTTGGGATAGACCTATCCCAATGAAATTTTTGTATCGGACGAGCTTTGACGGGATAGACCTGCCCTGGCGAAATTTTATCGGGAATTTAACAACAAACCACTTGTTAAAATCTACCTCAGCTAACTGGAGTTAGGTCCGGTTATGTCGTACTAACCATATATTGAGATTGAAACCCTAATCGAGTCATTAGTGCCCTGATAGGATTTTGAGTACCTGCGCAAAGAGGGTTAAAATCACTTAAAATACTTGCAAGAATACATGGATATTGTAGTATAGATGCTCATGCAAGGTCGTTGTCCCCAAAGATTGTTTGACTAATTTATAATTAAACTAACTCTTAGTTAATGATTAAAATAGATTTTATCAAAGATCTGAAATTTATGACTTTGAAAAGATTAAATTAACAATAAAAGAAATCGGAAAGTTGGGAAATTGAAGAAAAGCAAGTTTTAAAAACCAATTTTATAAAAGCACTAGGGTTTCACCGTCACCTAGCAATCCTATGAATTTTTACCAATTACTTATGATTTGCGCATGCCACTTTGAAGGTTAGGTTTTCCTAATTTATATTCTACTTGGAACCTCCAACATAGAACGTATATCTAACATGCAACCCGTCCGGACGTTCGGATCAAATATGAACATGAAAGACTCATTAAGTTTTGTGAAAACCCTTTGAAAAACCATGCAACCCTTAAGACGCGGTGTTCATCTTAAGTGAAATTACAATTATTAACCACAAGAAGCCAACGTCAATTCCAGGGAACCTTCCGACCAAAATTGCATCCAATTACTTTTCTAAAGATCCTAATGGTGATCAAGCATTAAGACAATTAGATAGTTTAAAACAGTGATTAATAATTCAAAGTATGCATGCAATCAATCTTAAGCAATTAAATAAAAATCACATATTCATGCTAAGGTTCAAGGCTTCACCCTAGCAAAGAGAGTTAGTTACGCATAATCATAACTAAAACCCAAGAAAATATCATTCCCATGAATAAGAATAAAAACACCTTGAAGTAGAACTTCTTCAAAAGCCCTAGCAAAAATCTCGTTCCAAAAGCCAAAAGAGAGATCTCCTAAAATTGTTGTGAAAAATAACTTAAATACCTCCTAAAACCTAGTTGCCCAATCTCCACAAGGAAACTAGGTCAAAATAAAATAATACTGGGAAATCAAATCCAAATTGGACTAGGAGAATCTGCCAACAATCTGCCCAGCCACGTTTTGGCCTCAAATCTCCTCCAAATCCGGCCCAAGATAGCTTGATTTAAAGATAAAAACGTTCTGAACACTTCTCCAGAAGGCCACGAACCCATCCGAGGTCATCTTGGGCTCCAAAAACGCAATAAAGGCCCAAACCGTCACTATTCCAGGACGCGCATTGCTCCTTTATTTTATTGCCAGAAAATAACCGCTCAGTAGAAAAGTCTGAAATTTTGATACGATCAAGCTAAGTGACTCACGAACGTCCTCCAACTGGAATTACTCCAAAATTCATCCATTTGATTATGATTTGCTCAAAAGGAAGTCGAAAGCCCTATATTAGAAATATAATTCAAAGTATCAAAATTCTTCCAAAATATCAACCAAAATATACTAAGAATATGGTTAAATATATAATATAAAATATGCCCATCATGCCCCATATTAGGGAGCTTCTAAAATAACTTTTATATGTTTTTAGTTAAATTTTAACTAAAAAATAGAGCATGATTGTGGATGCTCTAAGTATTTTTTTTTCTTCTTGACGCAGCACAAGCAAATAGGTTACAAGCGTAACATAGAAAAGAACATAAGCCTTGAATCCACTAGAAAGTTAGAGAGAAAATTCTCATTGTTTGTATTATTTGATAAAAGATGAGTTGAGTTCGACCATTTGTTCTACATCACTTCTAATTCAATTATGTAACATTTTTAAGAGTTTTTTTTATATAAATATTATATATATTTATTTATTAGTTTAAAAAAAGAAAAAAAAAGAAAAAGAAAAAGAAGAATGCAAAACATAAATATCCAGAATCCAGAAGCCAGTACCAAGAAGGAATCTAATGAGTGCTTCAAGTCTGTGCCTTTATCGTCCTCTCATCACCGTACTTTTCTTCTCCAGACGCCGCTTAATTAGCAGTTCCCTATCATCAAGTAGCCCTTTAGTCCGTGTTTGGTCTTACTCTTCCTCTCATTCCAGCAATGGCCCAACTCCACCACCAGGTGTTTGTTTGCCTCTGTCAAACGCATCAATTTCATGAGAAAGCTCCTTCTAGTGCCTTGTTATTCTTGTTCATGACTTGGGTGCTTGTTGTTTTTGAAGCTATTGTGGAAAAAATGGAGGAGCAGACCATTGGCGTGGCTAAAGTCGATACCTTGAAGCAGAAAATGGAGCTTCTTGGGATTCCCTGTAATGATTCTTGTGTGCCTGGACGCTATACTAATCTACTGTGTCCCAAGGTACTGTTTGCAATACTTGGTTGTGATAATTCTTGGGTTCTTTTATGTTTTGTAAAATTTCAATAATATAATCAAATGCTATAGAGCACTAGCAAGGATTCAATGAAGTGGAACTTATTTTGGTAATTGATCTCAAGTTTTTCAATGTTTTGCCAAAACAGTGCAACGGTGGACCGTCAATGGAGAGGAGCTTGTCTGTTCACATTGTCCAAAAGGGGTATGCTGCTACTGCTAGTTTCCTCATATGTGTCACTGCATATTTCCAATAATGGGTTGTAATTACTTTGGTGATTGGATACCGTAGGGATTTGGCAATGTGGAGGTGTTTTCGAACTGATTGTAGTTGGGGTGACCAGGTGAACACAATACAATTGTGTAATTGTGTTTTTTTTATGCCCAAAAATTTAAGAATTTAAAAGGTAGGACTCATTAGATGTGAATCATTTCGTTATAGGTATACATAGATGGCACGGCAGCACATAATGAGGTGAAGAAGATAGTCCAATTCTCTGGACAAATGACAGAGGAGAGCCTCAGGTTAGAACCACCAGGGGAAAAGGTACTTACATTGACTTATGTCTACCAATGTCTGATCAATGCATGTCCATGTTTGCAAAAATCTTTCTGGTATAAAAATGACCAATAATTTAATTGCTTGGCCCTCCTGTCCTGTCATGTGCCCTTCGATTCCAAATAAAATGGTAAGTATGGTAACATGTATTAGAGGTATTTCCAAATCTTGTCCTCTTCGATCCCAAATAAAACGGTAAGTACGGTAACGTGTATTGTAGGACACTTCTATTTGGAAGACGCTGAATGACATGATAAAATATCTTCCCAAAACATGATTTTAATTAATTCAAAGACATGCATGTTATGCCACGTCTCCACAGTTTAAGTTGAAAACGGACACACATTTGTGTCCAAATAGCAGGTTTATAATCATTTCCTTGTATTTTACATTGTCAGTCTCTCTTTGTCTGTCTTTGAGTCTCCCATGTTGTGCTACTTCTGACATGTTACTATCTTGTATAAATAAACACTCTTTCATTATTTCAGGTAACTGCATACTTCAGTGAGCGAATGATATCTGACAAAACTCTGCGGAGAAATGCTGTAATGCAACGTTCTGGTGATAAGGTACCCCTGAACCTGAAGTTATCACTTGGTGGACTTGCTAATTTATTTTTGATGGGTGATTCTGGGATTATGATTAAATTTGACCTATATTCAGTTATTTACTAATATTTCTGCATTTAGCATCAGTGAAAGAAACTTCTGAACTTGTTGGGCAGTTATATTCTTTGTAGTGGTCAACAACTTGTGCTGAGGTTGCTCACTTCATCATTTTCTGATATTAATTTGCTTGGATCCACTGTGAGTTGGTATGATTCAGTCAAGTGACATTCGTTCCAAGAGAAACCGGTTGAGATAAAACTCTGATTAGGAACATTTGCAAATGTATAATCATCCTAAGTTTAATTGCTTTAGATTGTCAAATCCATTTTCTTGCCTGTGCATCCTTGAGCGGCAAATAATCAAAATTGCAACCACTTGGAACTTCTCGAAAATTTACTTTACTCATAAAAAGAAAGTGTAATATATTTTCAGTTATATACAGATAGAATAGATTTGATTTTGTCATTTCTTTACTAGAATTTTTATTATCAACAGAAAAACCATATTCCATTTTGGACCACTCTTCTATTTTTCATGCACATACTCAAACTGTGACACATGTGCTCAAACATTTACTTTGAAAGCACTTCATCATTGAGACGTTGATCTATTTTAAAACTACTGCGGTTTCCAGGATACCATTGCATTTACTTATAAACGTAATGGACTGCTCGTTGGCTGCAAGTTCCGAAGCATAGAAAAAAGATACTGGAAGGTACACATGCTAAACTTTCCCCAGGTTTTTTTGTCCTGGAAAATGTACATGGCTATGAAGTGAAATGTGGATGCTTTCGAATCAAAATTTGATTTTAATTTCCCTTTATGATTTTCAGGAGAAGGGTTCCGAGAAAACACTATATGGAATTGATGACATAAATGATGTAGCTGAAATTATCATTGTGACTTCAATTTCCCCTGTTTTGTAATGTTTTCCTCCTATCTCCCCTGGCCCCCACCTTACTTTTGTGATTCTGATGCTGCTTGTAGGTTGAAGGTGAAATAGACAAGCTTTCAGTGGAGGAAGCTGGCTTCTGCAATTGTGTGAGTGTCCCTGATGGTGCGCCAGGAAAGAGTTCTAATAAATTGCCACCTGTGGAAAAGGTGTGGGCTAATCCCTTTGAGGCTATCTTTGTGGTTTAGATTTATAGTTTTATTTCAAGTGGGAATGTAACATGGTATATGAAACTGTTACATAGCAGAAGCATCGTAAAATACCTATATACGAGTACGAAGTTAATGACATGTCCCAATTAATGAAATGTTGCTCAACTACGGATTTAACAATAAACTATACATGTATCAACATCCGAGGGAAAATTACTTTGAAGGAATTTTTATTGACAATTTTCCATCTTCCTCGCTGCATGCATATTAGGACACTAGATATCAGTATCTGCGGAGTTGCAAACAGCTTTTGGATAAGGTATGTAAACTGTTGTCTGCCCTCCAATTAAACATTTGTAAGTAAACTGTTGTTTAACACTTTACCTGTTAGGTTTCTCGGATTATCCTGGCAACTGACAATGATAAACCAGGACAAGCTTTGGCCAGAGATATAGCACTCCGCCTTGGGACGCACAGGTTAAAGAAATTTTATGTAGTTTGTGTGTTGTATTTGAAGAATCCTTCAATCTGTTTGTGTACTCAATTTTTTATGCAACTCATTAGATGAATGGCTTCCATTTTCATTTTGTAAATTGTTTCTTGCAACCAACAATTTCCATGGGACTTGCACTTACTACTTGTGTCACGGAGAGACATGTTTTTAGATCTCGCATTTAAAAAACTCCTCTTTCTTGTGTAAAAGGCGATTGATTCAGAAAATTAATGTTCACTCTTGCTTAATGAAACAGGGCTAGGGGAGGCCAGTTGTTAGACCACTGGGTTAGATTTCTAAAGTTCATGATGTCTATGAACTTGAACATAGACAATTTTCTAAACTGGGGTTCTTAACTGTTGTGAAGACTGTCAGACTCACGGCTTAGATACTAAAATGCTCAGTTTGGTGTTTCTATCAGAAAATAAAAGGGGCATTACGCCATATGTCTACATATGTATAGATACCGACATGTATATTTGTCCACTTATTTCCTTTTATTTTCATTGGATGTCAGATGTTGGCAAGTAAGTTGGCCAAAGAAAGATGAGTCCAGCTATTACAAAGATGCTAATGAGGTTTGGTGCTTCCACACTTTTCCCTTATTGTTACTGCTGTTGTTTTTAA
Source organism: Prunus fruticosa (assembly GCA_018703695.1). Classification (NCBI taxonomy): domain Eukaryota; kingdom Viridiplantae; phylum Streptophyta; class Magnoliopsida; order Rosales; family Rosaceae; genus Prunus; species Prunus fruticosa. The sequence continues at coordinate 6,886,079 of CM031920.1, read as the reverse complement.
TTGCTACTAGACTACTAGTTGTTCTAGGGTTGTATATGAGCTTTTTTCAGGACCAAGGTTGCCAATATCTTGAGATCCCAATTTACAGTTATACTTGGTCACTGACTTGGAACTATAGTTTAGAAATTTGTTAAGAAATATAATGCTTTTTTTCCTTGTTAAAACTTCTATAAATGAAAGCACAAATTCAGTTAAAGCCTTATAAAGCCACATGATTTTTGGACCTCAACTTACCACACAAGCACACCCATACACACATGTGGTTTTGGTTCATGGCTTTGTTTCACAAGGAAGAATTTGTATAGGGTTACAGAATATAACATTTGTTATATATTTGCTTTCACACTCTGGAAAAGTACTGATTTCTTAGGATTCTTGGCCTGCTTTCTATCTAATGTTTGAATTATGACCATAGGTTCTAAGGCATATGGGACCTGATGCTTTGAGAAAGGTAATTGAAAATGCCAAACCGTATCAGCTATGCATCTCAGACCAAGTAGTAGAAAGTTCAGACAAGCATAAGCCAGAAAGAATACCGGCTTCTTAGCACACGAAGCTCACATGAAGGCTACAAAGTTTTTCCAAGATTTTCTACTTGTCATTCATATCCCCAGGGGTTTAGGTTGATTTAACTTGGTATAGAAGAGAAGGTAGAACAGGTTAACAATCATTGCTTAGTTTGTATTGAAGGAACTTGCTATACAGATTCGACCACATTGTTGGAAATAGGTTGAAGTTCTGGGGATTTACCTCCCCGAATCTTATTGTGAATTTTACTCTCAACCATATGTAATCTCTTTTTTATTAATTTGTTGTACTGCAATAAGTTATCATATATGTTAATTCTAACTGGAGCTTTATCTTCAGTCAAGTTGATATTTTTTCGGCATCAGAAAAACAATCCCTTACGTAAGAAAAGAAAATGTCCTGGGCATCCAACCGAAGTGCAAATAAATACCATTAAACTAAAGGCTAGTTGGTAATGTACCAAAATATTTACTAATGTTACAAGCGCAAAAATAAATGTATACTATTTAATTTTATTCGCAAAAAGAGGAAAGCTTTTTAATTTTTAATTTTATTAAAAAATAAATATAATTTATGCAAAAATGCACATAAAACTCAAACAGGATGATGCAATTGGGCTTGCGAGCGTAGACCTGTCCAGGCTGCCCTCATTTCACCAATCAACTACCAAACGCAAAATTTCTCTCTCTGTTATCGGACAGAGACACTACCCAAGTGTTCAGCAGCCATGGACGTGCTCTCAATCTCATCCCCGATATTCCTTCACACCCCTGCTTCCAAGCTCTCTCACGGCTCTCGCTCCAAACCCATCTCCCACTTTCCCTCTTCTTCTTCTTCGAAATTCCCCACAATTAAGTCTCTTTCTGTCCAAACCCCAAAACCCACTTTCACCTCCAAGTCACAAGCACTTGACGGCTCGCTCCTGATTTCCTCAGCTCCTCAGACGCCGGCTACAGCCATGAGAGGCCCCGAGGGCGACGCCATGGGGCTTTTGCTCAGGGAAAGGATTGTTTTTTTGGGCAGTAGCATTGACGACTTTGTGGCTGACGCTATTATTAGCCAGCTGCTTTTGTTGGATGCCCAGGACTCCAAAAAGGATATCAAGCTCTTCATTAACTCCACTGGCGGCTCTCTCAGGTTCTTCATGCTTTTTACGCATCTGGGTTTTTTTTATTTTTCTTGGTTGTTGTTTGAAAGCATGAAAGTTTTCATTTTTTTATGGAGCCTTTGAGTGATATAGCATACCTTTTTTTATTAGGATGTTATTTGATTACATTTCATTCTAATCATTTATGTTGCGGGGAAGACATTGATTTGGTCATCATTCATGACTCATTATTGGTTTAGAATTCGGGTGTTCCTCTTGCTATTTGGTTTCGTAAGTGTAGATTTTTTTTTTCTTTCCTTCTATATTTTTAGCATTGGTGATAAAACTGTGAAATATACTATGTAGATGTCTCAGTGTATCATTTTTGCACTTCCTAATGGTATGTTTGTGCTTGTGCTTTTGTCGGATGATACTGATACTTGTCAAGATAAGAAAAGTTCATTTAGGTGGTTTCTTCATGTGTAATGGAGACCTAAAGGAACGGCGCTGTTTATTATCTTATGAGAATAGATAAAGCCAAATCTTTTGGCGTAGGTTGGGAACAAAAGCATAGTGCACCGTCCCACACTCTCCCTTCATGTTCCCATTGAAAACTTGGCATAATTTTTCAGGTTTAGAACATGGTCAAAATTGGAGTTTATCTAGTTACAACTTTTGTGCCCATCTTCTTTTATGTCAAGATATTTATGTAGCATCTGCACTGATGCTAGTTATTGTCTCCTACTAGTAAAGTAACTGTACAAGTTATATGCATAAAACATGCATTCAAGTGCACATACATAAATGTTAAACATGTGGTTTAGGCTTTGATTCAGCAGTGTCTTTATCATTCATGGATCTTAGAGACCCAAGTGACCTTAGATGTCTATGTGAGAGGTAGATATAATATCATCTGCAAATCAGCTGAGTGTGGGGTAATTGCTCCTGAAAGGGTTAATATTTGTGATAGTATGTAACGGAGGAGGTCTAATGTTTCTATATCACTTTCTTGGTGTATTATTGTGCAAGGAAGCAGCTGAGCATATTGACCTTTTATTCCTTCATTGTCTACTTCGCATTTAGATTATTGCATAAGCTTTTAGGGAGGCAAGGTTGAGTTTTGCAATCTGGAATCTTGTATTTCTCTATAATCGAGATTTTTTGTGCTTGTGGTGGCGGAAAAGTTTTGTGGAGCTGTAGTGTGTTGGCTGTTTCTCAGGTGACTTAGTAGGAAATGAATTTTAGGGTCTTCGAAGGCAAATGTGGGACTAGGTAGGTTTCTTGTGAAATAGATAGAGTGTTCTTTTGGGATGCCCACAATTTGGGCATTGGTTTTTGGAGTTTAGAGATATACACTTCTCTTTATTTATGCGATTGAGGGGGCCAATGAATCTGTTGAATTATGAGATTAAGCTTATGAGTTGTGGAAATATGATGTAAGCAGGGAGTTCATGCTTCATATATTTTTTTTATTAAGGGAGTTTTGCTAAGACAAGATCACTGGACCATTTTTTTATTCTGCTTTGTTCACATTTAGCTTATCATTGTGGGGATGATGATTATGCTATGATGTTTCTGTTTGCATTTAGTATGACCTTACAACGTCACTTAATGCACAAGTCACACACAAATAGCTTAGTAGCCCACTTCACTGAATTCGGTGGAAGCAAACATGCAGTTGATGCCATCAGAAGAACTAAATGAATTAGTTCATTTCATGTTGAACATTATTCTTGTATCTATGCTTTCATGGTTTTTCTGCTCTGTCTTATTTGCTTGCTGATTTACCTTTTTGTTATTTGTGTTAGTGCTACAATGGCTATTTATGATGTCGTTCAGCTTGTGAGGGCTGATGTCTCCACAGTTGCACTTGGCATTGCAGCATCAACAGCTTCTATAATCCTTGGTGGTGGCACCAAAGGCAAGCGTTTTGCGATGCCCAATACACGGATTATGATTCATCAACCTCTTGGAGGTGCTAGTGGCCAGGCAATAGATGTGGAAATTCAAGCTCGAGAAGTCATGCATAATAAAAACAATGTCACAAGAATTCTTTCAAATTCCACTGGTCGCCCATTTGAACAAGTCCAAAAGGATATTGACAGGGATCGCTATATGTCCCCCATAGAAGCAGTTGAATATGGAATAATCGATGGAGTTATTGACGGAGATAGCATTATTCCTCTGGTGCCTGTCCCAGACAAGGTGAAGCCGAGAATGAGTTATGAGGAAATTAGTAAAGATCCAATGAAATTTTTGACGCCAGATGTCCCTGATGATGAGATATATTAGTTTTGGCCATTTGTATGAGAGGTACATTAGCTTTCTGATTACATGTTAGTTGCATACAACATTGTGTTCAAACCATGATACTTTAGAACCCAGATTTCTGTAATTAAACCAAGTATGCCTTTTTCAGCAATTATTTCAGTTTATTGTCATTAAGAAAACAGACCTGGATTTGTTTTGGTTGGATGTTATGTCCCAACTATTCCTCTTTTCAACCTTTTTACTGTGAATTTGGTGAGTTTAAGATTATTTTGGATTAATACGAGTAGCTTGGACATGAACTTGCAAGTTCTGCATTTGATTTAGACTGCTTGGGAAGTAGGATTCAGCATCTTTAAAAGCATGGATATGTTCTGAAATTGCATACTTGATGAAGATGAGACACCTATTTCTTCAGGCCCCTGGCTTCATAGGCTCTGAATAATGAGCAGAGATTGTTCATTTTCTTCATGAGTTGTTAGCAGGCTTTTGGGAAAGTTTTCGAGTCTCCCAGAGTTCCAAACCAGAGTGCAGTGGATCACAGCTAAAGTTCCAAATGCATATAATGGACATGCTTCTTACATTTACTCATTTCCTGATTGGGAACTGAGAAGAAATGTTAGAGTTGAGCAGAAGAAAAATTTCTTTTATAAAGCAGCAACTAGCAATCATACTTTCCTTTGTTTATTACACACTCATGGAATGGGGAGTGTCTAAAAGGCCAAAGGGTTACTTGCATACAGTCAAGATGCTTGAGTGATTGATTGCCAGAGATATCAGCCATATATGAATGTTGTATATATTGTATCAAAATGTGATCCTTTTAGACTTCGGGTAGGGTCGGTTCCGTATTTGAAATTGGGGTTAAAAATTAGGCTGGCCCATTAATTATTTCCAATCGCATTGCCAGCATCAATGCATAGTTGTTCTATGGCGAGGATGCCATATATTAATCACAAGATTCATCTGATAGTAACTTCATTTTAATGAAATGATCTTGTAGCTAATATGAAGGTCCGCACGAGGGATTCATATATAACACCCTCACTATAGAATTTCGCCATCAAGGCTTCACTTTGTGGATGTCATGTTCATTGATCAATGATACTCCTCATCATCACCAGTCTTTTTATTGTTATTTTTTAAAAGTAAATAATGAGGAGGTAAAAAAAAGGTGTAATGATGGATGCAAAAGTATTTTGAGGATAATGCATCTTTTGGACATGCAAGTAATACTATAGGAGTGGGATTTCGGACAAAATAGAACGGTAAATACTATTAACCATTTGAGCCATTCCTGACAAAATGATCTTTATAGTCTATTTTTTTTGGTAATTTAGATCTTTATAGTCGTCTGTTCACTGATGGGCTAAACCAGAATTACCAACACAAAAAAAAAAAAGACAGGCCCCGTTTAGGGCGTTTGATGTGATCGGGTACGGGTTGGCGGATAGATAATTGGGTCCCGGGTCGTGGTTGAGATTTAAGAAACGGGTTTTACCCTTAAACCCCTCTTGTCGTCAAGTACCTTACCCTCTTCTCCCCTCTTCTCTCTCTTTCCCCTCCTTCAAAACCCAGTTGCTAGTTTGCAGAGACATGCGTCTTCTTCTTCATCGACCTCTTCGTAAGCTCTCCTTGTTATCCTCAAGCGCTGGTCTTCTAATGGGCACCGTGCAACTCTTCAAGTCCACTCCTTGTCCAAACCCATTAACTCCTTCTTCACAAAGACACTCATTTCACTCCCGTAGACTCGTTTTCTCTCCACTCTCGCCAAAACCCATGTCTAAAACTCGGCCACTTTGCCTTAGAACTAATGGGTATTCTTCTGTCTCACATGCCAATGGCGCCGCACCAGGTATGGCCCTTTAGACTCCTGTTGGTATAGTTTTGCTTAACGATATGCTGTTTTCAACTTTTGTTAAGTAAATTTTTCTATGTGCTGTTTTTCAAATTCATTAGAAAACCTCAGAACAAACTACGCATGTGTAAAAGTGAATCTTTTTTTTTTTTTTTTTGTGTGTGTGTGTAGAGGATTATGATAATATTATGTGTATAATGATATGCTATATGTTTTTCAATTGTATGTAGCTGAATTAGAAAACGCAGAAGAAAAGAGAGTGGACTTTAACCAATTGTCGCGTTTGAAGCTGAAATTGGAGATGCTTGGCATAGACTACGGAATATGTATGCCAGGGCAGTACAACCACTTGATTTGTCCAATAGTACGTTAAGAGTTTTACTTCTGCCGCCATTTATATTTATTTTAGAAAATCTTTTGGGCTTTGATTTGTTTTGGCTTTTGGATTTCATGAATTATTTAATCTTTAGGATGGTAATTGTAACAGCATACACTTATGTCCCATTTGTGTTCATTATTTTAAGTTTATGAAATCTATAAGATGTTCAGATATTCCTCAAATGCTAGGCATCTTAGCTGTAAATAATTATTTGTAGGAAAAAAAACGACATTTTCTTATGGATAAGTAGTTGCCATTGTGTATAGTAATCAAATAAGTTACCGGTACTGTTTTTAATCAAAAGTTTTAAGTATGAGCAGGCTCAACCTGAAGGAAACTATGTGGAATTGTTACCAAAAAAAAAAAAGGAAACTATGTGGAATTCAAGGTAGTTATTGAGTGTAGTTGACATTATCTTTGGACAAAAAGAAGTACTTTCTTGACTAGGTAACTTGTTCAATAAAGGGATTCTGTAAGAATATAACGACTTTTGTGAACAACAAAGAGAATATCTGTGGACATGTCCTCATCTAAGGGCTGTAGACACATTTAAGGGTGAAGCAGGCGCAACAATATGGAAAATTTTCATACAAATAGATTAAGCTGGGATTTTTTTTATATTGTTTAGAAATTATAGGATAAAAAAATAAGGGAATTGAGTGGAAATGATGTACTATTACCATGTATACATGCTTATATTTTAAATAAGTAAAAGAAAGGAATGAAATTTCAGTGTGAAACTGAAGTGAATTCTCATATGCTAGTGCAAAGGTGGCGATTCAGAGGAAAAGAGCTTATCGGTTTATATTTCAGAAGATTGGTATGCTTTTCCTAGCCTTTTACAAGTTTTCCTGATTCTTTATTAACAGATTGCAAGTCATATTTATATTGGCATTTATGAGTTCTTAGGGGTTCTGCTTTTTGGTGTTGCTTCCGTGGGAAATGTGGGTGGCAAGGTAGAACAACGGTATGGTTTCTCTTCCAAGCTTGATTTAGAATACATTGCTATCATATAATATTGAAAATCGATGACAAGAGAGTCACTTGGTCTAATGTCATCCTTTCTTTTCAGGCCGTTGGAGATAACAAGTTGTCACGAGAAACTTCAAATCAAATCGCCAAAGTGAAGAAAATTAGGGAAATCACGGTGGAAAGTCTAGGACTGGAACAACTTTGTGAGGAGGTTCGAGTACTTCTTGTACTGGATTGTGACACTAATAATATTACCAGTAAATTTATGTTTAAATCTTTCCAAATGCAACATAGTGAATATATATATTCATTTTGCTCTTATTTCAGCTTGTTGCTTATTTTTTGGAGCGAAATATATCAACGGAAACATTGAGAAGAAATGCTGTAATGCAAAAAACTACAGGTGTTCAGGTGCATGATGCTAGGGAAAAGATTTTCACTTTTTCCTTTTTATATCAAGTTGTTCGCGATCTTAGTAGTGTAAATTAGAACAACATGCTTATGTGGGTATTACAAATATCTAGATTACTACACTCTAGAAGTTTCCTTGTTTAACCTATAGCAATCAAGTTTCAAAACTGAACTGCACAGATGAAATGGGATCATAATTTTTGTTAGTAAAAATGAAGTAAAAAATCCTCATAGGGTTCTCTATTTTGGCTTTAGGTTCCTTTAATATAATGCATTAAAATGCCGGATAAAAAACCAAAAAAAAGAAGCAAGCTTGAAGTTTTCTATCTTTAGGGAAGAACTTTGAAACATCAGACAGTTCACTAAATCCATCACGGCTCGGACAAATCATATAAACACCTGAATGGTTCATAATGGTTTGAGTGTTATACTTCCTGTATATGAAATATATCTTTTCTCTCGTAACTTTGAAACATTAGACTTCTATTGATTATATACAAAGCATATGGATTTCAGAACAGTGCACTGATGAAGTTATACTTATGGCACAGAACTTGAAAAGTTGCATTTAAGTTTCACTGTCCCTTTAATAGAGAGTGGTGATTCAATAATTCTCGATAACATAAATTGAGAAAACCTAGGGTGACATAAGCTACAATTATTATCTCAGTCCTGGGGCAGATATTGTACTTCAGTCTCCTTGACCTAGATGTGACTCTGATTTTGCCTGACCTAATTGCTTCTGAAATTTTATATGCAGATTTGTATTGCATTTCCTTATTGGAGAGACGGAAAGCTTGTTAGTTGCAAGTATCGGGACATTGAAAAGAAGTTCTGGCAGGTTTTTTGCAATAAGTGATGCTTTGTAAAAGTGTTTTAACAAGAAATGGCTGAAATGTTGAGCATTTAATATATAATTATAAGGGGCCTTTTTATATAAGCACATACCGACACACACACAGTGTATGTATATCTCTAAGAGAGAGAGAGAGAGAGGTTTATTTATTTATTTATGGTTTAAGTGTTAGTAATACTGTTGTTTGGATCTCATTATTTTGCTTTTATCTCAGGAAAAGGACACCGAAAAGATTTTTTATGGGCTGGATGATATAAAGGGAACTAATGATATCATCATTGTATGGCTTCCATCATTTTTTCAGTGATTGATGCCTTCAAACATTATTATTGCACTTGATATGTATTTTCTTTTCTTTTGTTTTATGACTTAGGTTGAAGGCGAAATTGATAAGCTTGCAATGGAAGAAGCTGGCTTTCGTAATTGTGTGAGTGTGCCTGATGGTGCTCCTCCAAAGGTTTCCTCAAAAGATTTGCCGCCTGAAGAGCAGGTTTGTATCATCCTTGAGATAGTTCAATGACTTTTTCTTACTTTTATTCATTTAATTTATCGAGAAATGTTATACAGTGTAGAACCACTCTACAAATATCTACGTGGCACTTGACTTCTAACTGTCCAATGCAAGTTTCCCCATGAAAAAAAAACACCTTCAAAGAATAAAGTATCTTAACATTTTTCTTTTTCATTCTAGGAAACATATACTTTTATAAATGAAAGGGGTAACTGCCATTTTGCCTCATGAACTATGAAGCTAGTGTCAATTTAGTTCTCAAAATTTTTTTTTGGTTAATTTAAGTCACGAGGTATTGTAAAATTGCCAATTAGAGGCTTACCGTGCGATTTTCTCACAATCCATCCATTTGCTGTTAAAACATTTCACCTGCCCACCAAGCACGGGAATTACATTCTGATCAGAGGAGAGGGTTGGGTGGGTTTCCTTTTCTCAACTTTTGTTTTTTATTTTTTATTTTTCTTAGTTTTTAACCTTTAACCCAGAATTATGTATTTGCCCTTAAAATGAACGGAAAATTGGATGATTTTGGCTCGCAAATTGGGTTGGATCAAATTTTGCCTTTCTTTGAACCCAAGAGTGGATTATAGGGTCAGCCAAGATCTACCCTTTCTATTTAGGGTTTTTCTTCTGTTTCTAACTTTTTAAAAATGCTTCAATTATCTGAAATTAAGTTATTAATTACTTCAATTGTCTGAAGTTAAGTTATTAACTATTATTCAATATCTGTGGAAAATTTGGATCTGATGTTCCTTTTGTCTATTCTGTAAAGCTAGGATACAAAGTATCAATATCTGTGGAACTGCAAAGAGTACTTAAAGAAGGTTCGTAGATAAGTTTACTGCTATTATTTAAAACACATGAGCGTAGGAGTTCATAGATTAGGTTATAATGATATGATTTTTGATAGGCATCACGAATTATACTTGCCACTGATGGAGATGAACCTGGTCAAGCCCTAGCTGAAGAGCTTGCACGCCGCCTTGGAAGAGAAAGGTTTCCTTTATGGTGCCCTGTTGTTATTGTCTTCTGTTGTTTTAGTTGAAAAAGTCTCAATGCAGGCTTGGTAAGAATAACTGTCCCTCTCCATGTGACTGTAGATGCTGGCGAGTCAGATGGCCAATGAAAAATGATAATGAGCACTTCAAAGATGCAAATGAGGTCAGAGACACTGTGTTACAATGATATGGATTTAGTTTAATTTAGAATTTAATATTATCTCCAAATATTTTATGTTCCACGACCTATACATATAATGATAGACCGAAGATCATCTTACTTTTGGTTTCATTTGAAATATATGCATACACATGTGTGTGATTGTTTGTTTAAATATTCTTATTGAGTTGATTTAAGAGATGACAGTGATTTTTCACGTTGCATGTTCCAACATATATATCCATATGAAGCTAGTGAAATTGGTTTTGTTGTTGTTGTCACATAATAGCACAATATTATGATATTATTCTTAATCAAGTTGCATCATAACAAAACAAACCTTTGATACCTAATGAGTTACTTCTGCATCATCTTGTGTGATGATCTGTATCGTGCATCTTCCCTGGAACTGAAAAGGATCTTATCATCAACTGCCCACATGGTTTGTTCTGAAGAGCCATTTTAAATTATATTTTATATTTTCAGTTCCCTAAAGCAATCCTTACCATTTCTTATAATTTGTTTGTACAGGTTCTTATGTACTTGGGTCCCGATGTATTGAAGGAAGTAATTGAGAATGCTGAATTATATCCTATACGTGGATTGTTCAACTTTGCAAATTACTTTGATGAACTTGATGCATATTATTATCGGACTCTTGGATATGAGTATGGTGTCTCAACTGGGTGGAAAGGTCTGAATGAGTTGTACAATGTAAGCTTAAACCTGGACGTTTCTGAGTGACAAATAATACCTAACATATATAATTTTGTATTTTTTTTGTTTTTAAAGTGTTGGGTGATATTAAGGTGTATGAAAACATAACAAGAATGTATTGTTATTTCAGATTAAACTCTCTCTCTCTCTCTCTCTCTCTCTCTCTCTCTCTCTCTCTCTCTCTCTCTCTCTGTGTGTCGGTTCCCTGGGGTGTTGTGGGGTGGGGGATGTGTTCTAGTATGGAATTATGGATAAGAATGCAGATATGTCAAATGACTCATTATATATTATTGTAAAGTAATATATGTTGAAGTGGAATTTATACTTTTATATGGTCTGTGCATACAGATTGTACAATTTTACCAAATGATCTGATCTGATCTGATTGTTTGTTACTTTTTCTATGCATATATATATGTGTTGTTCTTGTCATCATGACTTGTCAAAAGTATATTTAGAGTAATATTTTATGTCTGCTTCCTTCTTTTGTATTCTGTTCCGTCGAAAGGTGGATGGGGATGACCAGTTGCGACTTGTGTTTCTAATTCTTTTGTTTTTATTTTAAGATTGTTCCAGGTGAGTTGACTATAGTAACAGGTGTCCCTAATTCAGGCAAGAGTGAGTGGATTGATGCTCTGTTGTGCAATCTCAATGAAAGTGTTGGGTGGAAATTTGCACTTTGCTCTATGGAGAACAAGGTAATCTAGTTTATCAAAGATTTTGGACGTTTTTGTTTTCTCCGATGTGTACCCTTTCCGGTGTGACTTGATTTACGGTAGATCATTATGAGAGAGATGTTCCACATGTGCATAGCACTAGTGATGTGGAGAGCAAATATAGCTGTGTAGTTGACGTGAGACATCTCTCATGTGAACATCTCTCTCATAATGATCCACTGTAAATCAAGTCACAAGGGAAAGGGTACATATATGCATGTGGGAATGATGAAAAGTTGAATATCACTTGTGATTTCCCTTCTCAATAATGATTTACAGGTTCGGGAGCATGCGAGAAAATTGCTGGAGAAACACATAAAGAAGCCTTTCTTTGATAAACGGTGAGTTTGGGTTCACATTCTTTGATTCTGTTCTTAAAATGTATTTGGTGCCTTTGGTTTTCTTTTACCTATGTAAATTATTTAATGAGAAGGGTATGATATGAAAGGAGCCGGAAACTCATTGATTCCAATGTTTATGTCTTAAGTTTGCAATAGGTTGCTAGAAGCTGATTTAAAATCATTAGATTATTCATGTGATATGATGTGGGAAATTTTAAAACTTCTTTTCTACTTTTTGAAACATAAAGCTCGATTAGCCCAAACAAAAAGGGAAGAAAAAAGGAGGCACAAGAGACTGTAGTTCCCACTTGTCCTTGGTGACAGAAGTTTGAGGCATGATTCACAGCCTGTCTTCATGTTGGCTCAAAAAAGAAAGAAAAAGAAAAAAGAGGGCGGATCTACTATTGTGTTCACACCTATGCTGTGCATATACAATAGTTACAGCTATCCTTTGTGTGTTTCTGTGTGTATTTTGCTTCTTGTCAAGTGACAGGAAGATATTTGTGAAGAGTTTACATAGCTTAGGTGCTAACTAGTCAGCATGGTGCCAAAGGCCTCTATCAAAGATTTGTCTTCATGTTCATTCAGAAAAGTAACCAAGATGTTTAAAAATGGTGTTTCTTCAACCTCTTATTTTTTGTAGTGTTTTAGTTTGATTCAGTTCTTACCACATCAGTCGGTTTCCAACCTGCTTTGTTTTGGTTTTGGTAACAACCATGTTTCAAAATTCAACAAAGAAAAACTAAAATAAAGTTTGTTGGAAAATTTTGGTTTACCAAAGTTTTACTGATTACAAGCTGATAAATAGAATCAATTTCTACTAGAAAAGAAATAACCGGCATTCTAAGAAATATATTATATATATCTGTCAGAAACCGACGGTAATTACTCTCTTCAAAGAAGGAAACAAAATAAAGAAAGCGAAGTACAAAGACATCATGCATGCTGGTGTTTAAATATTCTCTATAAAATGTAAATTTCATTTTGTCGTGTTCAAGTTTTACTTCCACCTACGCAAATCTATAGTAAGTAGATTGTCTCCTAGTGGCTCTGCCTAGCGTGAATCCAAACTGGCTGTCTAACACTATTGATTCTTTCCTTAATCTTTGTGCTATTATTTACCTTTTCCTGTAATTTCATAGCGACTCATCAATTTGAGTCTTTCATGGTTTTCACTGTTTTGTATGCCCCATGGTTTTTATAAGTGGGTACTATCTTTCTTTGCAGTATCCTTAGATCTACTTTTTACCTTTTATTGTAGTATAAGTTTCAATTTTGCATGTTATTATCATTGATTTTGTCTTTGATTTCTTGGCTGACTAGTTATGGTGGTTCTGCTGAACGAATGAGTGCCGAAGAATTTGAGCAAGGGAAACAATGGCTAAATGACACCTTTTACCTCATAAGGTAAGCTGCAGTATCAACTGTGCTTTTCGGATAATATGCCTCAAACCTGCTTTTAGTCCAGGCTAGATTTCATCTCCGTGTCTGTCACCTTTGCAGTGTTGTTAGGGCTTGTATATTGCAACGCAAGCATGTCAACAATGGTCAATACAAATTTGTTTTCTTTACTATTAGAAACCCAGGCCTTGGGGTAACAGACTTCCAAATTTTAAATTACATAGTAAAAACGTCATTTTATTGCATTTTACATAGTTTCATTGTTAATCAAACTCCATGGAGGTTTTCAATGCATTTCCATTTCATAACTTCCAATTCTCCCACTTTTCATTTCTCTTCTCTCTTGCTGTGTGTGAAGGTGATCAGCATGGTGAGACCGTGCCTTGATGAATTCCAAAATGTTCTATAGCCTTCTTTATTTGCCTCAATCTGCTGGACCAAAGGGTACATTAGGGGACCAAAGGCTTGAAAGAACAAGTCCAGAAACAAATAAGTGTAGGTCGGGCCCTTAAAGGGTCCCCAATAATTCAGCAACACTGTTAGAACAACCTCCACTCCCTACTATCGCCTCAAAACCAAGCCCTTTAGCCCCATTCTAATTACCCCTTTTGAACAGCCATCTGGATTAACCTTGACCAACACTCGTTCGAAAAACAGCAAGTTTCTCATGAAGGGGCGAATAAAATAAAATCCAGGCAAAGGAGTCGTAAATATATTTAGCCTTCTTTGTTTGCCTTCCAAAGATGCTTTTGCATGCAGTTAAGTTATATGGTATGCAATCCAGCAAAAACAACTATGATAAACTCCTTTTTTTCCAGAAAATAAAACACTACCATCTTTTCTCACTTGATACTACAATCAATAAAATTTATTTACTCCTTTAGTTACTCAAACAAAATTTGGAGATACGTTTGGACTTTTTGATGGGCTCCATATGAAACAAGAATTACTGAATGATCATAGACTGTTATGGAGTCTTTGAGAACCATCAAATTATATGTTTGATTTTTCATGTTTTTAGGGTCATCAATTATAAAAATATGTACCTATTTAGATAATCCATTGTGGAGTAGAAATGTTGGACTCCTTTATCTGAGGTCTGATTATACTGGTGCCCATTTGATTTGTACTCGCATGGCCATGTTACAGGTGTGAGGATGATTCCCTTCCAAGTATCTCTTGGGTTCTTGAGCTCGCACAAGCAGCAGTACTTAGGCATGGGGTGCGTGGACTTGTAATTGATCCTTACAATGAGCTTGATCATCAACGTCCCCCGAATCAGTGAGTTTTTTCATTACATCTCCAATGTTGCTGTTTTACTTGTGAACCAGCGCAATGTAGTCCCTGAATTTTTACTTTGAAGTTTTCACTATATTAAGCTCTTCATTAGTTCTAACTTTTGGGAAATTATTGTCCATTATAAAATAGTAGACATTTAAGGAATTAGTTATTTTTTTATACAAGCGATGTTGGGGGAAGGGGATCGAACACAGGACCTCGGGTGTAGGGGTAAATGCTCTTAACATCTTGAGCTACAAGCCCCTTGCTAAGAAATTAAGTTATTGACATAATGGAAAATGACAGATTTTTATTTTATTCTATGACCTGTAGGCATTGGTGATTTTAGCTGCAGATCCTCATTGTTTTAGATCTTATTGCTTGTTGTTTGGTTGATTTTGTACTGACTTTTGCCCTTTAATGTATGCGTATTCTGCTTAGCATTAATATTTATATTTTTTTTTCTTGATGAAGAAACATAGAATAATGTGAGAAGCCGACCTGTTCAAAAGTTCTAGGAGTGATCATGTCTTATTTTATAGGGATCTCTTATCATGCTTGCTAACGCTGCCCTTTGTATTCCTTGTATTTTAGTTGAATGTCCTAATTCTACAATTTTTTTTCACTTACAAGAAGATTGCTAATAATTGAAAACAGGACAGAAACAGAGTACGTAAGTCAGATGCTTACCAAGGTCAAACGGTTTGCTCAGCATCATTGTTGCCATGTTTGGTTTGTGGCACATCCGAGACAGGTTGGTTACTTTGACCTTGATCATGCTATTTTTTTTTTTTTCATTTGGTTTGTCTAATTGTACCCCTTGTAACACCCTTGTAACAGTTGCACCAGTGGGTTGGGGGTCCCCCTAATCTCTATGATATAAGTGGAAGTGCACACTTCATAAATAAATGTGACAATGGAATTGTAATTCATCGTAATCGGGATCCAGGGGCTGGTGACTTGGATCAAGTACAAGTGAGTATTGTACCTAGAATTTCTATACACAAAATTCAATTATCATCTTTATTTCCATATAAAACTGCCACCACCAGCATGTCATGACCACTTTCATTATTATTATTTTTGTTATTATTGTCATTGTTGTGATTGATGTTAAATGTTGCTATCATTTTGCAAACTTTGCAACTCAGGTTTGTGTTCGGAAAGTACGGAATAAAGTTGCAGGAACGATAGGTGACGCTTATTTGACATACGATAGGTATGTTAAAACTTTAAGCATTTTGGTGTTAGAGATCCAAAAGTTTGATTACGAATATATAAAAGTTAGTCATGAAATGTTAATGCTTTGAGTAACTCTTATACTGAGTAAGAAAGAATTATTCAATATAAGAGTCACTCGTGAAATATCATTTCAATTATAAATCAAAGCTGTCTCCTCATCATAAAATAAAATGACAATATATATAGAAGACCAGTGGTTCTCAGGCATATTTTGATGTCTACTAGAAGGCTTTGAGGTTATTGTTCCACTTTATCATTTCTTAGTTTCTTATTTACATAATTATACTGTTCCCTTTCCCTCCCCACTATATGCGTGAAAGTTAAAGTTCGGAATGTAGATGATGTTTTCAATGTTGTGCTTGAGCAGGGCAACTGGTCAATTTAAGGATGTTGGTATTGAAAAGAGCACATGAGGAGAAACAGGGAATTATGTGATCAACTCTGAACATCCTTGTACAGTGGAATCTAGTATAGCATGTTGGGGTGTCTGGTGAGTTTCCTGATGCCCTATGGGAGTTTTCATGTCGCGAAACAGCATGGTCGTGATCCGTGACAAAGAAGGAGACCGCATCAAACCACACCGGAGGGTTTACCATCAAATTTTGTATGCTTTCCTCATTGGAGATGTAGATTTAGTGATGTATTCAACAATGCAGAAGATTCAAACTGAATTATGTGTTCTATTCCGACATCAGGATTCTTAATTTTGTATTTAATATATATTTTTTTCTCAGCCATTAGAGATGTGGCCGTTTCACCTTTGTTTGCTGTGGTTGGAAAAAGTGGTAGCTGAAATGAGCATATTTTGGGGTGACGCTGGAAGCAACCTTTCAGCCTTTCCTATTAGTAAGAGCCGTTGTACGTGACTGCTCGACCGTTAAGGATTAACAGCCACGCAATCATGTAGGGGATTGGCAATTGGATTTCTCAAATAATACAGTATGAACGTGTGGGCCAATAGTATTACCCTAATAAGCACTCCAAGAATTCTTAAGCATGCATGAGATTGATTCCAATCAAGAACCAAATTACTTGTATGATCGACGGTTAGGATTAATTATCAATTAATCGACCGTATCACCCTAAACAAATTTACTTACCACATGGAGCTGCGGCTTGATCAACTAGTCATGAGACTCGAGGCCCACGCCATATAAGGTGGTGGACCTCACTAACCAATGATAGCTTGCCAGACGGTGTGCCTTAAAAGAGAATTTTACACGAAATTCAGGAAATCGTTTCTTAAATAAATACAAGATACAAAACATTAATTATCATAATATAATTAATTCGCTAATCTTTTTTTGTTAATAAATTAGATCTTCATTTTTAAAATACTAATGACAGTTATAAGAAATATGAACTTTACAAGGAAAGAAAAATCTAGCTGTCCACAAAAACAACAAGAAAACAAACAAAAAGAAAATTAAAAATAATAAAAACGCCAGTTGGCAGTGATGATATGAAATCAATGTCTATTGTGTGCTAATGTCTGTCCCAGCGACGAATTGGTCAAATGAAAAATATTCTTCTTTCTTAGAGACTTCTGCAGCCATGAGCCAATGAAACGGTTGGCGTGTAGTTAAGGTATTTGAGATTGAGCACACAGGATCTTTCTCTCTGGCAAAGGCAGAGCAGTGGGCCCCAAAAGTGATTCTGTAACGTCAAATCTGTGCTGGCTTCCAGGCTATCAAAACCCTCGGAACAAGAATCCACCAACGGCTCTCCTATGCGGTGGCTTACAGATATGCGACCGTTGGTGGGCTCCACCACCACCCTTCGAGTTTTTCGAAAATATATAGCCGTTACAACTCCTTCCCAAATCCCAAGCAAGCCCAACTCTCTCTCTCTCCCTCTCTCTCTCTCTCGCTCTTAAACACCACAAGCTCACAAACCCTTCTGCTCAATCCCTCATTAGAATTTTCTCTTGCTCCAAACAAAGCAAGCAACTTTCTTCCCTCTTGTTTCTTGGTTTTCTTTCTCTCTCACATTTTTCTTGGTTGATTGAGAAAATGACTGTTGAGGTTAAGGTTGAGGAGACCCTGGTGGCTGAAGTTAAGGTTGTTCCTCAGGAGGAACCCATGAAGGCTGTGATTGAGAATGAGAAAGTTGTTGAAGGAGATGATAAGGTGAAGGAAGTGGCTGAGTCTGAATCCAAGCCCAGAGCAGTTGAGAAGAGCTCTTCTTATAAGGAAGAGAGCAACTTTCTCTCTGATCTGAAAGAGTTTGAGAGGAAGGCTTTGAGTGAGCTCAAATTGAAGCTGGAAGAAGCCATTTTGGGCAACAATATCTTCAAGAAGGAGGAGCCAAAGAAGAATGAGGAGAAGGATAAAAAAGTAGCAGAGGAGGAAGAGAAGAAGGAAGAGAAGGAAGAGAAGAAGGAAGAGAAAGCAGAGGAGGTTGATGAAAAAAAGACAGAGGAAGGAGATGAAGTCCCAGTAGCTGAAGAGAAAGAAGCAGCAGCCCAAGAAGGTGAGGAAGAGAAGAAGCCTGAAGAGGGGTGCGAAGAAGTAGACAAGGATATCTCTCTTTGGGGGGTGCCCCTTTTCCCCGGGAAAGGGTTTGAAGGCACTGATGTGGTGCTCTTGAAGTTCTTGAGGGCTAGGGAGTTCAAGGTCAATGAATCATTTGAGATGCTGAAGAAAACCCTTCAATGGAGGAAGGAGTCTAAGATTGATTCAATCTTGGATGAGGATATCTGTGCTGATCTGAGCTCTGCTGCTTACTTGAACGGCGTTGATCGTGAAGGCCACCCTGTGTGCTACAACATTTTTGGGGTGTTTGATAACGAGGAGCTTTATCAGAAAACTTTTGGAAATGAGGAGAAGAGAGGGCAGTTCTTGAGGTGGAGGCTTCAGTTGATGGAGAAGAGCATTCAGAAGCTTGATTTGAGGCCTGGTGGTGCTTCTTCTTTGCTTCAAATCAATGACCTCAAGAACTCACCTGGACCTGTCAAGAAGGAGCTTAGAATTGCCACAAAGCAAGCTGTTGGGCTTCTGCAGGACAACTACCCTGAGTTAGTTGCCAAAAATGTAAGTCTTTTTACAATGTTTTCTTCAGAAATTGACTTCATTTGGCTAAAATGTATGGAGGAATTGATGGGTTGTTTATGTTTTTTGATTTGCAGATTTTCATAAATGTTCCATTCTGGTACTATGCACTCAATGCCCTGTTATCTCCTTTCTTGACTCAAAGAACCAAGAGCAAGTTTGTGGTTGCTCGCCCGGCTAAGGTCACTGAGACCCTGCTCAAGTAAGTAACATCTCTACATTTTTACCTACCAAAACTCTCATTTTGACTCCATTAGAAGCGCTTACCCAAGTGAACTTTGATTGTCAATTTCAGGTACATTCCAGTGTTGAGAAAAATGGCTCAATTAAAAAGATACAAAAATATTAAAAAACCAGCGACCGGTCAAGGTTGTGGCGACCGGTCGGTTTCAAGCAAATGCCAAAGCGACCGGTCGCAAGTTACAAGCGACCGGTCGCCCGGTCGAAGCCTGGAGCGAAAAATTGATTCTGTGACAAAGCGACCCGGTCAGCATCGGGCGACGGTCGCCCGGGACGATCCTGTTTCAAATTCCTACGCGTTTTCAAGTCTTCCTTGGTGTGCTACCACTTCCTATCGACTTGCAAGGATATTTCTGATTAAATCTGAGATATTAGAAGGTGGCATAGCAGGTGGAAAGTTGGGAGAACACATTGGCAAATTGATAACTTGTTTCATGAGTGTTTTCTCTCTTGGTTCAAGAGATTGATGGCAGCTAGCATCCTTTGTCCCTTGCTTTATGAGCTGCCAACAATAGGTGTCTAAAGAGAGATAACTAAAGCATGAACGTGTATAACTTAATGATATCTGATCTTGGAGTCCCAAGGCCTATATAAGAGGGAAGAGGAAGCAAGAGAACATTAAGTTGTTAAGTGCATAAGTTTGTGCAAAGTATAGAGAAGCTGAAAACTTGTAAGTTCAAAAAAATACCAAGGGGAGAGCAAGAGAGTTCTCTAAGTGTATCAAGGTGTTGAGCAAGGGTGAGAGAGAAACGGATTGTGAGGGTAGTGTTCTAAGGGGGTTTCCTTTCTTTGTAAACCAAAGTTTGTAACCTATCTTCATTAGTGAAAGTTCTCAAGGAGATCACCAAAGAGGAAGTAGGCAATTTGCTGAACCTCTATAAACACTTGTGTCATTTCTTTCTTGGTTAAATTTCTGTGTGTGTGTAAGATTCATCCATCATTGAGTTGGTCACAAAGTTCATCAACAACAAGGTCCTAAGGGGAAGTGAGTTAGTATTAATTCACAACAAGTGGTATCAAGAGCTGTGTTTTGGCAGCGTGCTAGTCTTTTTTTTGGAGTGCTAGTGTGTTGAAGATGGCAAGTGAACAAGAAGTTGAGAGTGGTAAGGTTCACAACATGTGAAGCAACCACAGGCAACAAGCATGAAGGTGGAGCTAAAGCCTTTCAGGGGAAGGAGAACTTCACTCTTTGGCAACGAAGGATGAGGTCAGCTCTTACACAACAACATCTCCATGTTGTGTTAGTTGGCAAGGAAAAGAAGCCAGCGAGACATGAAAGATGAGGAGTGGGGCGTACTTGACGAGTTAGCTAGAGGAGCCATCGAAAACTACCTCTCCGATGATGTGCTCATCAACGTGTTGAAGGATACCGCGAAGCAAACATGGGAGAAGCTCGAAGAGATGTTTGCAGGGAAGTCGCGTCCAACAAGCTCTTCCTAAAGGAAGAACTCCTAAATCTGAAAATGGAAGAAGGAGGTAATCTAATGGAACATTTAAGTAGTTTCAATAGATGTGTTGCTGATTTGCAAAGAATGGAAGTTATTTATAGTACGGAGGATAAGGCACTTATGTTGCTAACATCCTTACCTCCGTCCTATAAACACTTTCGAACCACTCTTATGTTCGGGAAGGTCACTCTGGATTTCGAGCCTGCCTGCAAGACATCATGACGCACCATAGGATGGCTCAACGTTCTGGAGAAAACTCTCAAGGTGAAGGTCTATTTGCTAAGACCGAAGATAGGGGTCGTTCAAAAAGGCGTGAAGGCAAGAAAGGCAACAAAGGAAGATCAAAATCCAAGGCGAAAGATGGTTGTTTCGAGTGTGGGTCAAAAAGCACATGGAAAAGAAATTGCCCCATATGGAAAGAGAAGAAGAACAAAGGGAAGAATGCAGCAAACACAGCTGAGGAAGTCACGGAAAGTGATGGTGAGCTTTTATGTGTTAATGGCAATGTTAATACTAATACATATGCTAATTCTTCAAGGTGTTTCTCTTCGGATTGGATTTTGGATTCGGGTGCTCATACCATATGTGCTCAAACAAGGAGTGGTTTGACACATATGAGAAAGAAGAAGGTGGCGAAGTTATAATGGGGAATGGCTCGGTTTGTAGAGTCATAGGCACCGGTACAATCAAGATAAAGATGCATGACGGGACTGCCAGGACGCTTGGAATGGTAAGGCATATTCCAAAGTTGCGTAAGAATCTTATTTCCCTTGGAACTCTTGATAAGAATGGTTATTCTGTTAAGGCTAATGGAGGGAAAATCATAATCTCAAAAGGTTCACTTGTGGTTATGAAGGGAGAAGTTCAACCTAATTGTCTATATAGATTGTGCGGTACAACAATAACAGGTGGAGCAGCTGTGTCCACAAGCAAGGACTCGGATGATGAAACTCAGCTTTGGCATTTGAGGCTAGGGCACATGAGTGAGAGAGGCATGCAGGAACTACATAAAAGAAAATTGTTGAAAGGTGTTCAAAGCTCAAGCTGGAGTTCTGCAAATTTTGTACCATGGGAAAGCAATCTAAGATAGCTTTCAAGCTGCGAGATAAAGAGGAAGGTAGCACAGGAGTGCTAGATTATATTCACTCAGATGTATGGGGGCCATCACCGGTTAAATCAAAGGGTGGAGCTCGCTATTTCGTGACTTTCTTGGATGATTTTTCCAGAAAGGTTTGGGTCTACTTCATGAAGGAGAAATCTGAGGTCTTCACCAAATTCAAAGAGTGGAAGGCGGAAGTGGAGAACCTAACCGGAAGAAAAATCAAGATCCTAAGGAGTGACAACGGTGGTGAATATAAGGACAACAAATTTCTTGAGTTTTGCAGAAACGAAGGCATTAAGAGGCACTTTACCGTGAAGAAGACGCCCCAACAAAATGGAGCTGCGGAAAGGATGAATAGAACTCTCATGGAGCGTGAGAGATGTATGAGGATTCATGCAGGATTGCCCGAATCATTTTGGGCAGAGTCAGTTAACCACGCTGCCTATTTGGTTAACCGATCACCTTCAAGAAATCTTGAGTTCAAATGTGAGAGGAGGTATGGTCAAATAAGTCAATAGTTTTTTCTAATCTGAAAGTGTTTGGATGCAGTGCATTTGCACTTATTCCTAGTGATGAAAGAACCAAGTTGAAGCCTAAGTCTCTTGAATGCATTTTCATCGGCTTCGAGAGCGGAGTGAAGGGCTACAAGCTATGGGATCCGGTGAACCACAAGAAGATACTCAAGGAGAGATGTTGTGTTTGATGAAAAGACCATGCCTTTGAACAAAGTCAAGAATTCAGAAGCAAAGGAGGATGTTGTTGAAAGAGAAACAACCATTGAAGTTCCACTCAAGAAGGTGTCAAGAAAGACTTCACAAAAACAGCCAACTGAAGACGTTAAGGAGGGGGAGGAGTCTGACATTGAGGAGGAAGAAGCTGGGCAAAATCAACAACAAACTCAAGAAGAAGAAGAAGATGCTCAAGAAATGGTGGAGCCATCATCTATAGCTCGGTCCAGGCCCAAGAGAACCATCAAACCACCTCAAAGGTTTGGATGGGACACGGAACTCAGTTCACTATGCTCTAAATGCAAGTGAAGAAGAACCAACCACGTTCCAAGAAGCTGTTGAGAATGAGGAGCGGGAAAGTTGGATGGAAGCTATGATGCAAGAGATGGAATCTCTACACCAAAACTCATTTGGGAGTTAGTTCCTAAACCCAAAGATCGCAAGGTTATTGGCTGCAAGTGGGTGTTTAGGAAGAAAGAAGAAATGCATGAGAAGGGAGCCACCATGTTCAAAGCTCGATTGGTGGCCAAGGGATATTTGCAAAAGGAGGGAGTTGATTATGATGAAATTTTCTCACCGGTGGTGAAACATACTTCTATACGGCTACTCCTCTCCATAGTAGCCCAAGAGGACATTGAGGTGGAGCAAATGGATGTGAAGACTGCTTTCCTCCATGGAGACTTGGAGGAAGATATCTACATGAGCCAACCTCAAGGGTTCATTGAAGCAAGCAAGAAAAATCTGGTTTGCAGGTTGAAGAAGTCTTTATACGGGCTAAAGCAATCTCCAAGGCAGTGGAATAAGTGCTTCGATTCTTTCATGATGAAGATTGGATATAGAAGATGTGAATCAGATTGCTGTGTTTACAGTCATGCATTTAAGGATGGTAACTTCATCCTTTTACTTCTTTATGTTGATGACATGCTAATTGCATGTAAAGATATGTCAAAAATCCAGGAATTAAAAACATTGCTTGGAAAGGAGTTTGACATGAAGGATCTAGGCTCTGCACAAAAGATCCTAGGAATGGAGATAAGGAGAGGCAGAAACGCAGGCAAGCTATGGCTGTCACAAAGTAAGTACATTTCCAAAGTACTTGAAAAATTCAATATGATGGATTGCAAGCCCGTGTCTACTCCTTTGGCGGAGCATTTCAAATTAAGTGCACAGGAATGTCCTTCTACGGATGATGAGAAGGAAGAAATGAGCAAAGTTCCATATGCAAGCTTGGTAGGGTGTCTTATGTATGCAATGGTTTGCACACGCCCCGACTTAGCTCAAGCCGTAAGTGTGGTGTCAAGATACATGGCGAATCCGGGCAGACTTCATTGGTCAGCAGCAAAGTGGATTCTCAGGTACTTGAAGGGCACAAGGAGGCTTGGGATATTGTTTGAAAAACAACAAGGTAATGCATGTGTGTCAGGGTATGTAGATTCTGATTATGCAGGGGATCTAGACAAGAGGAGATCCACCACGGGATATGTCTTCATTTGTGGTGGAGGACCGATTAGTTGGAGAGCGGTGTTACAATCGGTTAGTGCCTTGTCTACAACAGAGGCGGAGTATATGGCGCTCACGGAAGCTTCGAAGGAAGCGGTATGGCTGAAGAGATTGGCTAAGGAATTCGGGATAGCCCAAAACTTGGTGGTGATTCAAAGTGATAGTCAAAGTGCAATCTACCTAGTGAAGAATCAAGTATTTCATGGAAGGTCTAAACACATTGATGTCCAGATACCACAGGGGTAAGGGATTGGGTGAATGAAGGAGACGTCATGATAAAGAAGGTTCATACAAAGGAGAACGCTTCAGATTGTCTAACAAAGCCGGTCAGGCAGCAAAGTTCAAGCATTGTTTGAGCTTGTTCAATCTTGTTCCATGCTAAGATTGAGGTGGAGTTCTTGAGAGTTATCCGGACGATTCTCAAGAAATTAAAGATGTCCTGGAAAAGCAATAGTGTCCACAAGGGGTTTTAATCTCGCCATGGTGGAGATTGTTGAGAAAAATGGCTCAATTAAAAAGATACAAAAATATTAAAAACCAGCGACCGGTTAAGGTTGTGGCGACCCCGGTCGGTTTCAAGCAAATGCCAAAGCGACCGGTCGCAAGTTACAAGCGACCGGTCGCCCGGTCGAAGTCTGGAGCGAAAAATTGATTCTGTGACAAAGCGACCGGTCGCGTCAGGATCGGGCGACGTCGCCCAGACGATGCTGTTTCAAATTCCTACGCGTTTTCAAGTCTTCCTTGGTGTGCTACCACTTCCTATCGACTTGCAAGGATATTTCTGATCAAATCTGAGATATTAGAAGGTGGCATAGCAGGTGGAAAGTTGGGAGAACACATTGGCAAATTGATAACTTGTTTCATGAGTGTTTTCTCTCTTGGTTCAAGAGATTGATGGCAGCTAGCATCCTTTGTCCCTTGCTTTATGAGCTGCCAACAATAGGTGTCTAAAGAGAGATAACTAAAGCATGAACGTGTATAACTTAATGATATCTGATCTTGGAGTCCCAAGGCCTATATAAGAGGGAAGAGGAAGCAAGAGAACATTAAGTTGTTAAGTGCATAAGTTTGTGCAAAGTATAGAGAAGCTGAAAACTTGTAAGTTCAGAAAATACCAAGGGGAGAGCAAGAGAGTTCTCTAAGTGTATCAAGGTGTTGAGCAAGGGTGAGAGAGAAACAGATTGTGAGGGTAGTGTTCTAAGGGGGTTTCCTTTCTTTGTAAACCAAAGTTTGTAACCTATCTTCATTAGTGAAAGTTCTCAAGGAGATCACCAAAGAGGAAGTAGGCAATTTGCTGAACCTCTATAAACACTTGTGTCATTTCTTTCTTGGTTAAATTTCTGTGTGTGTGTAAGACTCATCCATCATTGAGTTGGTCACAAAGTTCATCAACAACAAGGTCCTAAGGGGAAGTGAGTTAGTATTAATTCACAACATCCAGCTAGGAGATACCATCTCAATATGGTGGCTTCAAAAGGGAAAATGAAACCGAGTTCTCCTCTGAAGATTGTGCCTGTTTCGGAACTAATTCTTAGGGCTGGATCCACTGGAACCATTCAGATAGATGCAGCTGAGGTACAAATAATAAAATGCTATTGATTTTTGTTAGATTGTTCCTCTTGGGATTTCCACTAAGTATTGGTTGTGATGGTGTTTTTTGATAAGAGGCTGATAACACATTAGTCTTGGGACCTGGCTGTTTTGGGTTGGGAAGTGAATTACAAGGAGGAGTTTGTTCCTACTGATGAGGGCTCTTACACCATTATTGTTCAGAAGAGAAAGAAAATAGGCTCCAATAATGAAGGGCCTATCCGCAACACTTTCAGAAGCAATGAACCAGGAAAGGTGGTTCTTACAATTGAGAACACTTCAAGCAAGAAGAAGAGGGTTCTGGTACCGGTACAAGGCAAAGAAGTGCTCCACCTTCTGAGAGTTCTTACAATTGAGAACACTTCAAGCAAGAAGAAGAGGGTTCTGTACCGGTACAAGGCGAAGAAGCGCTCCACCTTCTGAGAGTTCAACTGTGAAAGGTTGCTGCAAGTAAATTGTTTGAGAGGGCATTATATACATAATTAGAGCTTATTCTTTTAGACTTGGGGCAATAATTGAGTGAGGATAGAGAAACTAATAGTTCATTTTTTCGGAGGATCCATATGATTCTGTAATTTCATATGTTTTGATGTGAATCTTTTGCTTTGGGATTTCAATTTGGCAGACTTTGTGAGTGAAATATATATTGGTTTATTCATTTGGAAAAAAAAAAAATTTGTTAATCTTGAATGTTTTTTCTGTTGGAAAAAATGGCTCACCTAAAGATACAAGGATGTTTTGGCAGCTGAAAAATGAAGATTTTGAATCTGCCTAAAGCGACCGGTCGCTGGACATTTGCGACCGGTCGTTTTTACACAGAAACGAAGTCTGTAGGGAAGTCGACGAGCGACCGGTCGCTATCTCCTTGCGACCGGTCGTCGATAGAGCAAGCGACCGGTCGCACGCCATTTACGACCGGTCGTTTTGTCACAGAAACGAATTGAGCATTCTTCAAAAGCGACGGTCGCCAGTTTGCGACCGGTCGTCCAGTCGTGCTGTGACGTTTTTCTTACGTGTTTTCAACTGTGTTTTCGATGGCTATCGCTTTCCACATGATTTCAGAGGCTTGTGGGTCACTTCTGAGGTGTAAGAACGTTGACTACCTGCTGGATAGTTGGGAGAGCACTCATGGCAAATTAGTTATCTTATTTCAAAGATATCACTCTCCATTTTCTGGTGTAAGTGGGAGGTGGCTGAGTGGAATGTTATTTACCTACTTGATCTGACATTTAGTCTAAGTTATTGACTAAAGGAGGAACGTGGAGGACAAAGATGGTGCCTTATCTTATGTCCATTGGCTTGTGTAGGAAATGGGGTGAAGTAAGATAACATAAGAGGAGAAAACAAGTTGAATAATTGTAAGTGGAATAAGCTGGAATTCTGAGTTGTCAGAGAAAAGAGTTTTCAGTTTTGTCAAGATAGCCAAGGGGAGAGCAAGAGAGTTCTCTAAGTGTATCAAGGTATTGAGCAAGGGTGAGAGAGAAACAGATTGTGAGGGTAGTGTTCTAAGGGGGTTTCCTTTTGTAAACCAAAGTTGTAACCTATCTTCATTAGTGAAATTTCTCAAGGTGATCACCAAAGAGGATGTAGGCAATTTGCTGAACCTCTATAAACACTTGTGTCATTTGTGCTTGGTTAATTTGTGTGTGTGTGTAAGACTCATCCATCATTGAGTTCTTTGTCTAAAGTCCATCAACAACAAGATCTTTAAGGGCAGTGAGTTTATCAGAAATTCACAACATTTTCCTTTTCTAGTATTTACTTGCTTAGCAGAATTCAGTGATCAAACCCTCAATCATAGGTGGGTTTAAAACATCTTATGACAATGATCCCCAACTAACTGGAAGTTTTTCACAAATGCAGTTGGAAAATTTTCAAAACAAAGAGATAGGGAGATGGTTAATGAATTGACAACCATTTTAAGGAGATGGTTAATGAATTGACAACCTTGTGACAATGATCCATATCTAGCTGACCTCACCAATTATTGATGTGTGAATCAACCTCCAACAAGATGTTTATCTCACAAAATGAACGACAATCCAATTATCATGTTTTTCATGATTAAGGCCTTTGACTGAGTGCCGAGTCAGCCTAGTCTACAATGACAACCTCTCACCACTTGAACTTGGTTGAATCTTACCAGCCTAAACCCTAATTCTTTCTAATTAAAACCAAATTAAGCTATTGTTAAACTCAAATTAAAAGGTAATTATGCAATTGAGCTATACTTTCGATAGTTGCTCACACGCGTGTCATCGGTTATGTATGAACTATAAAATAAGTGTATATGTGCGCTATAACTCATGCTCATTGCAATCAAAAAAGGTGTTGTACGGATTTATATTGTTGACGTATAAACACACATCAAGTTCTTATGCGACGCGGAGGAGTTGTGGAGAATTGCGTTTTAACTTTTCCTTGTGTCTATGTAAAGTTAATTTGGTGGAAGATAGTCTACTTTTATTGAACGCGGGAGGATGCAGCTATTTTTGGCCATAAAGATTTCGTCTTCAACACAGACAACTTAATTTATATATAATTGCGGATATGTCTCCGTCGTGCATTAACGGGGATTTGAAAACTATATGCACATATCACATCAAATCGAGGATTTCATGTTAATCAAGTATATGGTGCAGGGTAAGGGGGATTTGAAAACTAGTGCACATATCACCATCAAATCGGATAAAGCATTTAAATGAGCTGAGTCAAGTTTACTACTAAGGTACTCAAGCTCGGGTCGAACTATAATCTTTGAGCTCAAGCTTGGTTCAAGTTTGAACAATGCTCGTATCTATGAGCTTTGTTTAAATTTGAGTTCAAATTTGGTTCAACTTAGATTATTTCTTATCTACGAACTTTGTTCAAATTTGAGCTTCGAATTTGGTTCAACTTAGATTATTTATAGATCGAGCTTTAACTTATGATTGACTCAACTTGTTTCTTTTACGGACGGAACTTGAACGAGCCAAAATCTTCGAGCTCAATGTGAGTCAATCCCAAACTTTAACAAGCCAATTTACAGACCAAAGTACCCTTATTTAATGATGTTTGCATGCTCTCATATATACGTACCTTGAGATCATATTTTTCTCTTTCTTTTTGGTGTGTACATATTTTGTCAACTTCTAGAAATTAGGCACACCATTTGAAATTCTTTTTGCACGCAACAATATTGGGATGTCCCAGCGGATCATTCCTTCATTGTAAAAGAGATAAGACCAACAAAATTAATACTAGTTTGCAGGCTGTCTATATTGCTTTCGAAATGGGCGTGGACTGTTTACCCATTCAATCAGATAGGCATATGATTTTCTTTTTTAATTTGATAGAAATTGAGCTTCAATTTTTTTAGTAATAGCGTGAAATTTTATTTTAATTTATTTATGCTCATCAGGTTTCAGTTTTACTCTAGTCCGTTGACTTGGGCCCAGTTTGGTTTTTAATTATATAAGTGAATGTCCCCGGTGTTCTTCTAGCCTGGTCTATAATAGGGTAGAGTTTGTTTGACTATTTTTGGTGTTTTGGTTTTTAATAAAATGGAAATGCAAAGGTGACCACTGACCAGAGTTACCACATGCCAGATAGAAAGATAAGAAACGAATCAAGCATCTTCCAACTATATGTTTCTTTTGGCTGAAGTAAAAGTGTGTTGTGGTAAAAACTAGGAGTTTACTGGTAGCTAGCTAGTTTGGTACCAGAGCCAATATTATATAACCAGCCAATTAATTTTGCAGTCTAGCGGCTAAAAAAGCTTTCTTGTAACGGTGATAGCACTGTTTTTCTATCCTCAGTCCATAATACAATGATATGTAGAAAAGTTAGCCCACATATTATTGCGTTATTGGTCAAGGATAGCGCTATCCTTGTTGCATGAGAGTTTTTCTCCTAGTGACTATCTTATACAAATGGTCCAAGTACTATCATACACTTGTGCCGACTGCACGTTGTATGCAATTATTTCTGCAGTCTAGCTAAAATGGTATAAATAAACAATACAAAGGGCAGGCTAATTATATAACTATATATAAATCTGTTCTGGCTTTGAATTTTCTCGCGGTCAAAATGGGAGGAGGTGACTTGCAAAATCTTCTTAATCTATTATTTGGAATTTGTCTTGGTCAAACTCTCTATCTCTATAAATCCCCACCCATAGAGATCATAAAACACAAACCAATAATCGCAGACCAAAATATTGCTACAAATGGCAATCCCAAGGCTTTCAAATCTCTTGCTGCTTTCAACTCTTTTTGTAATATCCATTTCTTGGCAAGCTTCAGCTTATTCAGCTCCTGAGAAGTTTGTTCAATGTCTTCTAAACCATTCCCAGCCCTCTCACCCCATCGGTCCAGCAATTTACACTCCCAACAATGCTTCCTACTCCTCCGTTTTGGAATCTTACATCCGAAACCTCAGATTCAACACATCTTCAACCCGAAAACCGTTCCTTATCCTCACTGCTTTGCATGAATCTCATGTGCAACTATCTGTCATTTGTGCTCAAATCCATAACTTGCAGATGAAAATTAGAAGCGGAGGCCACGATTACGAGGGTGTATCGTACGTGGCTGAAGTTCCATTCTTCATCCTCGACATGTTCAATCTTCGATCCATCAACGTAGACATAAAATCTGAGACTGCATGGGTGCAGGCTGGGGCTACTCTTGGTGAAGTTTACTACAGAATCGCTGAGAAAAGCAAAATTCATGGCTTTCCCGCTGGTGTTTGCCCTACAGTTGGCGTTGGAGGCCACATTAGTGGCGGTGGATATGGTAATATGATGAGAAAGTACGGCTTGTCAGTTGACAACGTAGTTGATGCACAAATTGTGGATGTGCATGGAAGACTTCTCGATCGAAAAGCCATGGGAGAAGATCTTTTTTGGGCCATTACAGGAGGTGGCGGAGCTAGCTTTGGAGTTGTGATTGCGTACAAGATTAATCTTGTACGTGTTCCAGAAATAGTTACTGTTTTCAGGGTTCCCAGAACCTTGGAACAAAATGCAACAGAGATCGTGTACCGTTGGCAATATGTTGCGGATAAGCTTGATGATGACTTGTTCATCAGGCTAACCATGGATATAGTAAATGGTAGTGGTGGAGAAAACAATAAGACTCTGAGGGCTTCATTTATTGGCATGTTTCTTGGAGACTCTGAGAGGCTTCTCTCTGTGATGAACAAGAGCAGGGCCGTCCCTGAGATTTTTGAGGGCCTTGCGAAACATAAATTGGGGCTCACATAATCTAATACAAAAATACTATATAAAAAAATGGTCAATCACAAATGAAAGAGTAGTCGCACACAAACGTCATTAACAAATTAGATTATATTGCATTAAACACAAAAGCAACAACAAAAACATACCTGACTATCCAAAAATCATTCACATTGTATTTGCTGTCTTTATTTGAAGAATTAAAACTATTACGAGAGCTTTTTCCCTAAAAGAAAAAAAAAACACAGCCAATACAATACTAATGTCTAAAAATTGATCTTCTTGAATTTTTAGAAGAGAAATCATCAATCAAATGTTCATAATCAAGTTTTTCTAGAAGTTCACTTTCAATTGAAATCAAAGCTAGTCCGTTTAATCTTTCTTGCGACATAGTTGATCGCAAGTATGATTTTAACAATTTTAATTTTGAAAAACTTCCTTCTGAGATGCAACAGGAACAGGAATAGTCAATAAGATTCTATATGCAATGAATGCATTTGGAAAACAATTTAATCTTTTCAAGAAATTTAATATTGCAGTAGCTGTGATATTTTCTTTTGGTAAAAGCTCCCGTAAAACTTTCAACTCAACAAATAAATCCTCCCCATCGACATCAGAAAACTTGTCATTTTTCAAAATGCTTTCCAGAATGACTGCAACAATTCTTCAAATCGCAATCCTCCAATGAATTTAACTTCTCTGAAGTAAACAAAAACCCAAAAATATTCTCATACTCCTGATATTGTTGAAACCTTCTCCGTAAAGAACCAATAGCTTGATCCACTAAATACAAGAAATAATCAATTCTAAACTTTTCTTCAGCTGATTCAGGAACTGATTGGGATGGCTCACAAGTATTCTCATCAAAATGTTTTTTTCTACGAATTTTTCGCTTCTCAGGAAACACCGGGTCAATTCCCATGTCAGTAGCAATTTCTTTAGCAGTACACATAGCTTCTGTGAACCCATTTTCTCTATACTTTTCAAAAAAGGTAATCAACCCTTTCACTTTATCAATAGCAACATCAATAAGCATGTCTTCAGATTGTAAGTTTTTGCTAACTACATTGACAGCACCTAATATATCATACCAAATTACCATCCCCAATAAGAACTCAAAATTTCCAAGTTCATATGTTGCCAAAGAATTAGCTTCACTTGTTATTTTGGAGTCACTGTCACTTTCTGCTAACTGAAGTAAAGCTTCTCTTAAATCTGAAGCTTGAAATCTTATTGCTCTTACACTTTCAATACGACTTTCCCATCGTGTAACTGACAATGATTTCAGAGTTAAGTGTTTAACATTATCTTTCAATATCTTCCACCACTTTGTAGAATTAGCAAACAATGTATAAATACGTTGTATGACTCCAAAAAAATCTTTTGCTTTTCCACAAGAGTTTGCAATATCACAAAGTGTTAAGTTAAGACTATGACAACCACAAGGTGTGTACAATGCTCTAGGATTTACATCCAAAAGTCTTCTTTGGACACCTTGGTATTTCCCACTCATATTTGATCCATTGTCATAGCCTTGTCCTCTCACATTATCAATATCAAGCTTAAGTTTTTGCAACACCGTTTGCAAAGCTTCAAAAAGTCCTTGTCCTGTTGTATCATTCACAATCAAAAATTCCAAGAAGAATTCTTCAACCTTTATTGGATTAGTAGAGACATCCACACATCTTACTATCAAACTCATTTGTTCTTGGTTGCTAGCATCTGGAGTACAATCCAGAATCACAGAAAAATATTTAGCTTCTTCAATCTTTTTAATGATTGCACTTTTGAGTTCAGAAGCTAACAAAAGTATCAATTCATTTTGAATCTTATGACTAAGATAATGATAATGAGTCTCTTTATCATCCATACGTCGAAGATGCTCCTTCATAACTGGATCCCACTCTGCAATCAATTCCACTTGGCCCATAAAATTTCCATTGTTAATGTAACATCCCGGTCCTAAAAAGAAGTAAAATAATTAAATTAAGAGGAAATAAATTGGAGTAAACAATAAAATAAAATGATTTGAATTAATTAAGGTTTTTGAAAATTTAAAGTATTATTTAATTTAAAAAAAGGGGCAAAAAGGTCATTTTAAGTTCGGGAAGGAATTTGGGAATTTCGATTGTACCGGTGCGTAGAGCACGTCGAAAAGGAGTACGTAGACACGTAGAGGGCTCAGATCGGAGTTATAACGAGGAAAATACGATCTAAATACTCCGAGGGGCAAAGTCGTAATTGAGGAAAAATCAGATTTTAAAAATCTGATTCTTCTTTTTCTCCTCTCTCTCTCTCCCCGTGCGCAGCTCCCCCTCCCTTTGTTTTTTTTCAGAACAGCCGGTGGCTTTGCAAGCCACCACCGTCGCCACGCCGGACCACCAGCCACGAGACCGGACCCATTCGAACCGCCACCTCCTCCTCTCCCTTCCCCGGCCAGCACAGCCCGGAGCCCAGCCACCAGCCACCGGAAAATGCAGAAAATTGACTGGTTTTTGACAGATTTTCCAAAGCTTCGTTCTCCCTCATTTCTCCACCAAATTGGACGTGTAAGGTATGGATTTTCACCTATTTTTCATGAACTAGCTGCTGGTTGGGTAGTATTGCATCAATTTTGAGCGTAGGTAGTTCGAATTTCGAATTTAAGTTTGGCCGGACTTCGGGTTGAATTTCCGGCCACTTCCGGCCACTTTTTGGCCTTCGACCAAGAACAAAAGTGACTCCAAATTAGGTGTATTACCTAGGGTAGGAGTTTGGAGTCAAGATGTTAAGTTTTTCGGCGAGTGGTTATCGCTTTGGACACCCACGTGCTGCGGCGCGTGTGGCGTGGGCACTGTAGCAGAGAGACATTTTTGTCCTAAAATGATCTCCTGGTTGTCACGAGCACGTAAAATTTTACGGATCTCAATTCGGATAACATTTGAACCCGAACGGATTTTACATATTGTGTGATTTCCGGGTTCGATACGTTAGAACCGTTGGATCGCTTCCCATTTAATATATGTTAATCTAGGCATTCCTAGGATTGTGTAGGATTTCACGGATCGTGAATCGGAGCCCCAGATGTTCCGATTCAATAAGTTAAAGTTTGTATTTTTACGATAATTGTGCGATCGTGCGATCGTGAGTGATCCGACCGTCCAATGCGGACCAAACTTGAAGGATAGGTTTATTAAACCTTGTGGAACCCTTAGGGATGCTCGGATCGTAAAATGGAGGTCGTGGGGCCCACGGGCCCGGTTGACCAAATTTGGAAAGTTTGACTCTCGGTTGACCGTGAGTCTTCGAGGTAGTTTCACACTTCGAAAAGTATTAGGATGACCTTGTAAACGAGTTTTAATTGTTATTTGAGTTATTTGGATTATATTGGGAGTATGAGCTTGTTTATAATATCTTATGGGATTCTTGGATATTATTTGATAATTGAAATTATGAAATGAATAATTATGGGATACTTGATTTGTAGAGTCGTGAAAGTGAGTCTTGGGGACTGGTTATGATTATTAGGAAGAGAATGGGCATTACTTTCAAATAAATGGCATGGTTTTGAGATGGAAATGTTATGCATATGAATTAAATGGTTTATTGAAATGCACTTTATATTTAATAGTCGAAATTATTATTTTGTTAAGTATTTGTGATATATTTGTGGATTTGATATATTCGAGTGTCTTGGAGTTTATATATATAATATTTGAGAAAACACTATCTTAGGTACTTCCCCGGTTATGAGTTTTATGTTTGTGAGTCATTTGTCTACTATGAATATGTATTTTGTTTTGGGAAAAATTGAACTAAGGATGAGAATATTATTTATATAATATTTATACAAGGATTACGAACTCCACCATCATACGTACTTCCCCCTTGGATGATGATATTTGGAAACAGTGGATATGGACATGGGATACATGGAAATGGATATATGGATATGTTTTGGATATACTATTCACACACGTGCCGGGTTTCGGGCGTGTGGGCTTATTTGGTCATGGATCCCGGAATTGTGGGATGCCGGAAAAATTGTGGATATGGTATGGATATGACGGAACCCGGGGCATACCTTAACGGGGTGTCGCTGTAGACCCTTGATTGGGTAGTCTGCGCGCGTAGGACAGTTCAGGCGTACGGGTCTTGATCTCTTCGTCCGTACGTGCTGGGTTAGAGTGTCAGCCCCCAGTTGGACGACTCATCCCTAGCCACATGGACGTTTGAGGGCCGGATAAGTGTGAGCTAGTCAACAATCCCCTGTCGGATTGTTTCCCCAGGACATGATGTGCAACATCACATGTACCTCCCCTTGGATATTGATATATGGAAATTATGGATATGGTCTGGATATGACGGAAACCCGGGGCATACCTTACGGGTGTCGCGCTAGACCCTTAATTGGGTAGTCTGCGCGTGAGGACTGTTTCAGACGTACGGGTCTTGATTCTTCGTCCGTACGGGCTGGTTGAGTCCAGTCCCCCAGTTGGACGGCTCGTCCCTAGCCACATGGACGTTTGAGGGCCGGATAAATGTGAGCTAGTCAACAATCCCCAGTTGGATTGTTTCCCCTGGTACAAGATGATGGTGAGAGGTTGGTGTTATTATATTACATATGTGTATATGTGGTTTTGATTCTAGTTTGAGATTTGTGAGCTTGTATATGTATGAACGTATAAGCCCTGGATTTGGGCAGTGTTGTTTGGCACCATACGCCTTGGATAGGGTATGGTTGCGGGTTTGAACTGTTATAAAAGGAATAATTTGATAATGTGTTCATTGTACATACGCCTTGAATAGGGTATGGTTGTGAGGTTTGAATTGTTATAAAGAAAGAGATTGAGCATGTGTTCATTGTGTTTTTGTCAGTTTTGGGAATTTGTGATAGATCTGAAATGTGTAGTTGGATTGGTGGTAAATAATTGTTTATTAACAGAGTAGTGACTATTGACATAAGAACTACGTGTGGCTTGATCCCTTGTCCAAGGGTACGTAGGCAGCCTGGGGTCTCACCAGGTGCAGCCGCGGAATATTAGTGCGTTTAAAAGGTTTGATCGATTATGAATGTGTGATTGGATTTTTGATGGGGTTAATGGATTTAAATCCGGTTTAATGAGGTTTGGGAGTGATCGTATAATTGTTTGAGATCATGTATGGTTTGGTTTTGAATTATCTGAAGGCCGGAGGCCTATTATGTGATTGCATGTTGTTAACTTGTGCATGCTGCCAGTTGGTGTTTTAAAAATGTGTTTTTATGCAGGTTGAAATTTTTGGGAAATGTTCAATTTACAGGGGGACTCTGCCAAATTTTCGGCAGAAGTTCTCGGTTTTTAGTAAGTGGGCCCGACATCGGTAAGATGTCGGAATTTCCACAGGATTCGTCTCGAGTTTCGAGGAATTGGGGGCGGGTCTTGTCAATTGGTATCAGAGCTTTAGGTTCAATTTCTTGTGGACCTCGCACCTTGTGTGCATCCTTGATTTGTGGGTAGTGTTGTGAGTCCCATCATAGAATGAGACATCCTTGACGTGGATGACCTCATTAGACGTTCAAGTACGTCTTGCAAATTGTTTCCTTGGTTTCTTGATGAAATCCAACTTCGGGGTTTTAAAGTTACTTGAATTGGGTTGAAAAATTTGTTGAGGTTTTCTTATGAAAACTTAGGATACACGTTGGAATGAAACGGTTTGGGAGGAATTGTAACTGGAGACATTTAATGTCGAAAATTTGAGAAGTTGATATGGGTAGAGAAGAACGGTGAAACGGGGAATTTGTCTCGTGAACATAAATCTAGAGTTGAGGGTTTGATTGTGGATAAGGTTAAGATGAGCCAAGTTAAATTATTGAATGAAGAGCATTAGGTTTGAATTCCTGTGGACTTCGCATCACGTCTTCACCCTCAAGTTTTATGAGTGTGGTTTGCCTCTTGCTTGTGGCCCAAGCCACTAGTACTCTTGTCCACGAACACCCCAGTCTTGCAGCTCCCAGGTAAAGCTGCTTGAGCCTCCTCCATTATATGCATCCTTATGCAAATATCGATCTTTGATCTAAAGTTTTGCAAACTCGTTAAACCTGTGAAGAAGATGGCTCATTGCTCAAAGGCATCACTTCTTGGTAGCCACAATAACCATGCATATGCTTTGCATCAAGTTTCTTTGACATTGTTTGACTTTGTGTGTATTGACTTTTGGGACTTAGTGGTGCCATGTTTCTGGAAACATTTCTATCCAAAGTGTCCTATCACAATAGCTTATAGAAGAAAGGCTGAAAAGCTGAAAGTCCTGAAATCTGTTGAGTTGAGATAAAATTATCAGAAGGTTTAAAAGGTCAAATTATTTTTTTTACAAAAAGGAAATACGAGAGGGAAGTTGTCAGAGAAAATTTATGGATAAGTTACATTGGGAGTTAAGGAATTGTGAGTCTAACCAAGGAGGGTAGTGGAGATTGTTAACTAGATGATGACAAGTGCATCACTGTCAGCAAAGGAACTGCATGAGTTCAGATCAACAGTTTATTAGGACAAAGTTCCTTATGACTAAGTATCGGGTTGTGTAAGGAAGTAAGACTGTTGAGCCTCTCAACTGAGTCTTTAGAATTCTATTTGGAGGTAAGTGTTCACTACCGGAATGTCGAAATGCTTTGGGAACATTGAAGGTGTGAAAGGAGGGATAAGATAAGAGAAAGGTTAGCTTACTTCACTGAGCGTGGGATATTACACCTAAGTAGTGGGGGAAATGACAAGGCTTTGTTCCGAGAAAGTACTCGAGTCGGTAAGACCGACAATTTGAGATAAGCAGACCACTCAGAAATAAATTTTTCAAGGTATTTAATTGCACTTCTATGTCATGGAGGGGTGCCAAAAAGTATTTGATGGAATTACTTATGAAAGATCTGGGAAGAAATCATGTTGAAGTGGATGATGACTACAATTCAGTGAAATGATCTTTTCTGGTATTCTCTTCGAAGTATCATATTGGCAATGACGTCTGCCAATTCTAAAGAAAGAAGTAAAATATTAACAAGTTAAAGAATTCAGAGAAGGTTGGAGGACAAGAATGGAAGTGTTTAGCTTTGAGAAAAGATTAAGCATTACAGCAGCTATCAGAAGATATTTTAGCAAGAGAAGGAGACTTCTCTTTTTTGTTTGCTTAATCAGGGCTTTTGAATTGGTCGACAACATGGTTGCGATTTCTCTTGACTCTAGAGAGTTTTTGATACTAAAGTATTCAAAAGCTACGAGCAATGTAAAGGAGTTGCAATAAGTTGTCGGAAATGCCAAATATGCTATATACTTTTCTTGCTAAGGCCCATGTTCTGGAGCAGATGAAATGGGTGTTTGAGTTGTATTGATAATCTATGTTGGGCCTTAAGAAATCCTTAGACATTGGAATCTTTTAAACTGAGTAGGCCTTGGATCGTAGCTTCATCATCACTTCCAAAAGTTGCAAGTACTAGACCTAGTGAGCTTTTACTTAACCATATAAAGGATGGTGTTGCAAAGTTCACGAGACACAACATTGAAAGAAGGGTTACACAGATAGTTAGCCCAAGTATGTTGAAACTGGAGTTGGTGAGCGGGTATTCTTGAAAGTATTTATTGGGAAGTTGGTGAGATTCTGGAAATGTGGGATGTTAAGTTCCCATTAGATTAAACTGTTGAAGAAGTTACTTGGGAACTCTAGGAGAAGATGCGGGCCAAGTATCCTTACCTCTTCTTTTGCAGGTACGTAAATTTCGAGGACGAAATTCTTTAAGGGGGGTAGATTGTAACATCCCGGTCCTAAAAAGAAGTAAAATAATTAAATTAAGAGGAAATAAATTGGAGTAAACAATAAAATAAAATGATTTGAATTAATTAAGGTTTTTGAAAATTTAAAGTATTATTTAATTTAAAAAAAGGGGCAAAAAGGTCATTTTAAGTTCGGGAAGGAATTTGGGAATTTCGATTGTACCTGTGCGTAGAGCACGTCGAAAGGAGTACGTAGACACGTAGAGGGCTCAGATCGGAGTTATAACGAGGAAAATATGATCTAAATACTCCGAGGGGCAAAGTCGTAATTGAGGAAAAATCAGATTTTAAAAATCTGATTCTTCTTTTTCTCTCCTCTCTCTCTCCCGGGCGCAGCTCCCCCTCCCTTTGTTTTTTTTCAGCAACAGCCGGTGGCTTTGCAAGCCACCACCGTCACCACGCCGGACCACCGGCCATAGACCGGACCCATTCGAACCGCCACCTCCTCCTCTCCCTTCCCCGGCCAGGCAGCCCGGCCCAGAGCCCAGCCACCGGCCAGGGAAAATGCAGAAAATTGACTGGTTTTTGACAGATTTTCCAAAGCTTCGTTCTCCCTCATTTCTCCACCAAATTGGACGTGTAAGGTATGGATTTTCACCTATTTTTCATGAACTAGCTGCTGGTTGGGTAGTATTGCATCAATTTTGAGCGTAGGTAGTTCGAATTTCGAATTTAAGTTTGGCCGGACTTCGGATTGAATTTCCGGCCACTTCCGGCCACTTTTTGGCCTTCGACCAAGAACAAAAGTGACTCCAAATTAGGTGTATTACCTAGGGTAGGAGTTTGGAGTCAAGATGTTAAGTTTTTCCGGCGAGTGGTTATCGCTTTGGACACCCACGTGCTGCGGCGCGTGTGGCGTGGGCACTGTAGCAGAGAGACATTTTTGTCCTAAAATGATCTCCTGGTTGTCACGAGCACGTAAAATTTTACGGATCTCAATTCGGATAACATTTGAACCCGAACGGATTTTACATATTGTGTGATTTCCGGGTTCAGATACGTTAGAACCGTTGGATCGCTTCCCATTTAATATATGTTAATCTAGGCATTCCTAGGATTGTGTAGGATTTCACGGATCGTGAATCGGAGCCCCAGATGTTCCGATTCAATAAGTTAAAGTTTGTATTTTTACGATAATTGTGCGATCGTGCGATCGTGAGTGATCCGACCGTCCGCAAATGCGGACCAAACTTGAAGGATAGGTTTATTAAACCTTGTGGAACCCTTAGGGATGTTCGGATCGTAAAATGGAGGTCGTGGGGCCCACGGGCCCGGTTGACCAAATTTGGAAAGTTTGACTCTCTGTTGACCGTGAGTCTTCCGAGGTAGTTTCACACTTCGAAAAGTATTAGGATGACCTTGTAAACGAGTTTTAATTGTTATTTGAGTTATTTGGATTATATTGGGAGTATGAGCTTGTTTATAATATCTTATGGGATTCTTGGATATTATTTGATAATTGAAATTATGAAATGAATAATTATGGGATACTTGATTTGTAGAGTCGTGAAAGTGAGTCTTGGGACTCGGTTATGATTATTAGGAAGAGAATGGGCATTACTTTCAAATAAATGGCATGGTTTTGAGATGGAAATGTTATGCATATGAATTAAATGGTTTATTGAAATGCACTTTATATTTAATAGTCGAAATTATTATTTTGTTAAGTATTTGTGATATATTTGTGGATTTGATATATTCGAGTGTCTTGGAGTTTATATATATAATATTTGAGAAAACACTATCTTAGGTACTTCCCCGGTTATGAGTTTTATGTTTGTGAGTCATTTGTCTACTATGAATATGTATTTTGTTTTGGGAAAAATTGAACTAAGGATGAGAATATTATTTATATAATATTTATACAAGGATTACGAACTCCACCATCATACGTACTTCCCCCTTGGATGATGATATTTGGAAACAGTGGATATGGACACTGGGATACATGGAAATGGATATATGGATATGTTTTGGATATACTATTCACACACGTGCCGGGTTTCGGGCGTGTGGGCTTATTTGGTCATGGATCCCGGAATTGTGGGATGCCGGAAAAATTGTGGATATGGTATGGATATGACGGAACCCGGGGCATACCTTAACGGGGTGTCGCTGTAGACCCTTGATTGGGTAGTCTGCGCGCGTAGGACAGTTCCAGGCGTACGGGTCTTGATTCTTCTTCGTCCGTACGTGCTGGGTTAGAGTGTCAGCCCCCAGCTTGGACGACTCATCCCTAGCCACATGGACGTTTGAGGGCCGGATAAGTGTGAGCTAGTCAACAATCCCCGTTGGATTGTTTCCCCAGGACATGATGTGCAACATCACATGTACCTCCCCTTGGATATTGATATATGGAAATTATGGATATGGTCTGGATATGACGGAAACCCGGGGCATACCTTAACGGGTGTCGCTGAGACCCTTAATTGGGGTAGTCTGCGCGTAGGACCGTTTCAGACGTACGGGTCTTGATTCTTCGTCCGTACGGGCTGGTTGAGTTCAGTCCCCCAGTTGGACGGCTCGTCCCTAGCCACATGGACGTTTGAGGGCCGGATAAATGTGAGCTAGTCAACAATCCCCAGTTGGATTGTTTCCCCTGGTACAAGATGATGGTGAGAGGTTGGTGTTATTATATTACATATGTGTATATGTGGTTTTGATTCTAGTTTGAGATTTGTGAGCTTGTATATGTATGAACGTATAAGCCCTGGATTTGGGCAGTGTTGTTTGGCACCATACGCCTTGGATAGGGTATGGTTGCGGGTTTGAACTGTTATAAAAGGAATAATTTGATAATGTGTTCATTGTACATACGCCTTGAATAGGGTATGGTTGTGAGGTTTGAATTGTTATAAAGAAAGAGATTGAGCATGTGTTCATTGTGTTTTTGTCAGTTTTGGGAATTTGTGATAGATCTGAAATGTGTAGTTGGATTGGTGGTAAATAATTGTTTATTAACAGAGTAGTGACTATTGACATAAGAACTACGTGTGGCTTGATCCCTTGTCCAAGGGTACGTAGGCAGCCTGGGGTCTCACCAGGTGCAGCCGCGGAATATTAGTGCGTTTAAAAGGTTTGATCGATTATGAATGTGTGATTGGATTTTTGATGGGGTTAATGGATTTAAATCCGGTTTAATGAGGTTTGGGAGTGATCGTATAATTGTTTGAGATCATGTATGGTTTGGTTTTGAATTATCTGAAGGCCGGAGGCCTATTATGTGATTGCATGTTGTTAACTTGTGCATGCTGCCAGTTGGTGTTTTAAAAATGTGTTTTTATGCAGGTTGAAATTTTTGGGAAATGTTCAATTTACAGGGAAGACTCTGCGAATTTTCGGCAGAAAGTCTGGTTTTTAGTAAGTGGGCCCGACATCGGTAAGATGTCGGAATTTCCACAGGATTCGTCTCGAGTTTCGAGGAATTCGGGGCGGGTCTTGTCAGTTAATATCATGGATCTTCTCATTACTTCCACGAAAAGACAAACTATATTTTCCAAGATATTTCACAATTGAAATTAATCTTTTTAATAAGTTCCTCCAATGCTCTTTCTCTTTCTTGATTCGGTTTTGAACAACTCCATCAATTGTTTTATTTTTCTGCAATCTAATACGAAAATCAATCCAAGTGCTCATATGATTGATATGCTCAATACTTGTCTCATGCTCTTTAAGTCTGCCACTAAGATGTATCCAATCTTTAAATCCCTCATTTGCTAACTGACTTTTTTGTGGCCCTTTTTTAAATAACTTACAACAAAAACAAAATACTTCGTTAAGATCCTTTGAATACACTAGCCAATCTCTATCATGTTGCTCTCCATTTGGCAAATGACGAGTGTAAAATGTTGAAGAGAAACGTCTATGTAAATGATCTTTAGGACCTTTTTCCAGGACCTTTTTCCTATTAATAGATCTCTTACAGGACCTTTTTCCACTAATAGGTCACGGAATTTGGGATCCATATTATCCCAATTTCTTGGATCATAAATATCCAATGGAATGGACTGGCTTGGTTCTTCATTGAATAAATCAGTGACGTTCTCATTGTTATCATTTTCTATGTCTAGATCTTCAACATCTTCACTGTGATCATCAATATCAGCATTTTCATTATCATCATTCTCATTCTGCTAGGCATTACCCACACATCATCCATATTGTTTTCAATATCTTGCAATTCCTCAACATCATCTTGTTGTTGTTCATTGGAAATATTTTCATCAATTGTAGCATGTGATTCTTTAACAATGAATCTATCAAGAGCTCCTCTTTGAGATTGAGTCAATTCCTCGATTTTTCTTTTTCTAAGTCGTTTTGTATATCCAGAAACGTATTTTCTAGTAGGTGGCATTTTTAGATTACAAAGAAAAATTTCAAAACCCAATAACCTGGAAGAAAACCCCAGCAAGAAATAGATAAATATTTCTACAAACTATATTCTCATATAACCAATCATCAACATGATAATAATTTAATAAAATAAGTCATGTAATATATAGAATAGATTGAAATTCAGATACATACCTGAATTTGAATTGAGATTTGAATCTGACTATTTGATTTTGAGTGGTCTTTATGAATTTAGGAATTAGGGTTTTCTCTTTTTGATGTTGAAATTCCTGAAATTGAAAGAATAACAAAAATTGTCAAAGAATTGAAAAAAGAACCAAAGAGAGATTGATGAATGATGATGATTTCTTACCAGAAAATCAGAGTTGAAGAGAAAGAAGAAGCTATGAAGTTTGGGGTTGGAGGAGAAACCTTTTTTTTGAATGAAGAAAGTACTGTTCTTGGAGTTGGAGGAGAAACCTTAGTTTGGGTATATACTCCCGTAGTTGAGCTTCGATATTTCCTAATTTTAAAAGGCTTTCGATGTTTCCTGTTTTTAAAAGGGTTTTGATTTTTTTAATGCAAAAATAATATAAAAATAGGCAAGTAGATCGACTTCAGCAAGAATCGAACTCTGGCCCTTTAGTTATATGGATATGCGCTCCATCCAACCCCGCTAGACACGCTCTTGTGCAAATACTTAGCACGCTATATTATATATACAACTCTTATAATGTTAATATATATATATATAAAGAATTTTTTTTTCGGGGGCCCTTAAGAATCGGGGGCCCCTGTGCGGTGGCACCACTTGCACCACCCCAGGGCCGCCCCTGAACAAGAGCTTCCCTGAATTGGGACTTAAGCAATCTGATTGCATGGAAATGAGCTGGGTTGAATCTACCCTTTTCTGGACAAGCTTCCCAAATGGGACAGCTCCTGAAGCTTTGCTTTCTAGAATACCTCAAGTACTTACCCACTTGAAGAGGAAATCAGACTACGTCAAGAAACCGATTCCGAAAGCTGGCTTGAAGTGGATTTTTCAGAAGATGATAGAACTTGAGGCTCCAATGTTGACCTTTAACCCCTATGGTGGAAGAATGGGTGAGATTTCGGCATCTGCAACTCCGTTTCCTCACAGAGCTGGGAATCTTTGGAAGGTTCAGTATGCAACAAACTGGAACACAG
This sequence comes from Prunus fruticosa, assembly GCA_018703695.1. Taxonomy (NCBI): domain Eukaryota; kingdom Viridiplantae; phylum Streptophyta; class Magnoliopsida; order Rosales; family Rosaceae; genus Prunus; species Prunus fruticosa. The sequence continues at coordinate 6,842,185 of CM031920.1, read as the reverse complement.
AAGGGAGTGAGGCATCTGAATACTACATCGATTTGACAAGGAAGCTCCATATGTACATGACTCCCTTTGTTTCCAAGAATCCAAGGGAAGCCTTTTTCAACTATAAAGATCTTGGCATCGGGATCAACCATAATGCCAATGGCAAGGCAAGCTATTTGGAAGGAAGAGTTTATGGTATCAAGTACTTCAAGGATAATTTCGATCGGTTGGTGCATGTTAAGACCAAGGTCGATCCAAAGAATTTCTTTCGGAATGAACAAAGTATCCCAACTCTTCCATACTAGGGAGGAAGTACAGCTATAGCTAGCTAGCATTGCGACCAAGGATTTGATTGATAGCTTGGGATTAAGTATGTACATCTTTGATTATATTTACCAAAGGAACTTATGTGTATTTACTTAATAAAGAAATAAAAAGAAAGAAAATTAATTCCAAAACTATGTTACATGGTTCAAAGATATTGCGTAGAAGATTGCAACTTGTAAGAAGAGTTTGATTATAACTCTTTCCTAAATTGGTTTATAGGATTTGACTTTTTTAACTAACTTTTCAAAATTTGCATTATATGTTGCAATTAAACACCCATTCGGGAATTAGAACCAAGGGCGGAACTACACTATGGCTTAGGTTGGGCTCTAGCCTAGTACAAAGTTAGGGAAAAAAGAAATTAATTAGTACAAATTTTCAAGCATTAAACCACATATTTTACAAAAATTAGCCCAGCCCATCTAAGCAAAAATTAACATATCATATCCAAACAAATCTCCAATTAGCTGTACCTCAGAGATTTCAAGTTTCAAGTTCGAGAAAATGAATAAAATTTTATTTAAATCTTTATCGGTATAAGAAATAATAGCCCACCCCTATAAAAGTTTTCTGTTATGCCATTGATTAGAACAACCAATTAGTTTGACTCTTGTGATCTTTCTCTTCTCAATATTGAAAGAAACATCTGGAGCAAAAATTTAGTTTGGAACTAATTGGCTTCTCTAAACTAGCAAATTAAATATGGAGAGGTAGAACCTTTGAAGGATATATACCTTAGCTATACCTTAGTGTTTGTGGTGGTGGAGTGATGAATATGGTTATTACCCAAGAAAATATAAAACCCAAACTTTTGCTCCACATTACCACAAGAATTCCATAGTTAGTGCCTTATCTAAGGCCCTGTGTATGATTGGTTAGTCATTGGATCAAATTAGTTAGTTTGATTGATCCAACTAAAAAGAGATAGGATCTCATCTAAGGGCCTTAGATAAGATCCTCACTATACCATACTACGTACGTACTATGAGAACCAATTTTAAAACATCATGGACGTTCATATAACACTGCCCATTGGAGTTAATTATTTGAGCCGATCACGACCTAAGTTCTCTTGATGTGCCTAATACGGTCCACCAACAATCGTGCTTAGGCCATGCGGTTGTCCCATTTAAATGGGTCAGACTTGCATCGCGTTGGGCTAGTCTGACCTATTTGAGACCTCTAATTGTTGCAAAGATATTGCTTAAAAGATTGCAAGATTTTACAGTATGATTAGCTTTGTCCAACCTTTGAAAGGAGGATATATATATATAGTCTCATTCTATTGAGGGATCTTTCAAATAATTTTATTTGAGGGAAACCCTTTAGGGACCTTATGTATTTTTTTCGATGATCTAAACTATCTACTTTCAAGTCTTCATTTATATATCATCCTTGCAAAATATCAAGCAACTTGAAAATCATTAAGGCATCTAGTTAGGACCAACAAAATAGACGAACACGGTGCTTCAAGAAAAGACTATAATAACAACCATTTAATTGAGTGGTCAAATGATTTTAGTTAGCCGATGTTCTTACGAAAGCCGTTTCTACTAGTATTCTCCTCAACTAGCTTGACAAGTTGAGCATGAGTGACGTCTTTTTTCCGACTTGAGGGGGAGTGTTAGTGAGATCCTAGTTTAATTAGGAGATTTATTTCCTAGTCTATTAGGATTCTATTTATTTCATTTTGTATAGATATTGTGTAATTATGATTTTATCTTATTTCTTAGTATAACTCTACTAGGGTTTGACTCTTTTTAGATTATTGCATAACAAAATTGAATATGAATAAGCAAAATTGAATCTAGATAAGCATGCATAAATTCAAAGCATGGAAGCCAAAACAAAAACTTGATCACATAGAAATCAAAACAAAGACTTGAACACATAGAAACCAAAACAAAAAGACTTCACCACATTGAAACCAAGCAAAATTCTTAATACAACTATAAACTCTAAAAAAATTTAAACCCAAAACATAGGTTAGCAAGTAATCATTAATAAATAAATAAAAATCTGAAATTCATATTGCAGCATGCAGCAGAGTAATGCCGCACCAAATCAATAAGAAAGAGGCTAGTATACAAATGAATGAAATCTTTGGGCTTTACGGATAGTTTAATTAAATGTAATGGAAAAATGAAAAGGTAAAAGTAATGTTCTTCATGTGTCGCGATAAGAGAGAGGATGTAGAGTTATACTGGGGATCAGCTTATTGAAATGAATTTCATTTTAGAGTTCATTTTATTAACCTCTGAATGAACTATTGATCCTTGAAATGGAATATTGATATCTGAAATGAACTTAACTTTACCACTGCAAGTCAAAAGTTCAATTTATTGAAATGACCCTCATCATAGCGGATGCTATTATGGACCAGTCATCTCAACAACAAATGTTAACTTTTCTTAACGTTGAAAAGTCTCGGTTTTATTTTAAAACCTCAAAATTTCCATGTCCCAAAGAACAGTATTGCAAAGTTGTATGGGGTATTTTCAATAAGTCTACTAAGTTCCCAATATCGGGCATAGCCGTCATAGTGGAGGTTGTGTGGATAAGGTGACGTTGTTGGCTGATTGCTAAGAACATTGTCACCTTTTATGAATGAACGTATGAAATGAACTATTGATCTTTGAAATGAAAATTTGATCTCTAAAATGTACTGAACTTTACCACTGCAAGTCAAAAGTTCAATTTATTGAAATAAAATTGAAATGACCCTCATCATTGCAAATGCTCTTATGGACCAGTTATCTCAACAACAAACTACCATTAATCCCAATAAATGTAACTTTTCTTAACATTGAAAAGTTACGGTTTTATTTCCACAACTTCAAAATTTCCATGTCCCAAGAACATTATTGCAAAGTTGCAAGGGGTCTCTTTCAACAAGCCTATGCATATCAAACGTGAATGACAAAGGAATTAGGTTAAGCAATATTCTACACGATTAGGTAATTAGGTTAAGCAATTCAAAATTTGAGTAATAGCTAACTGCTTACATACAAACCGCATGACATATTGCTTTTCCAATATCGGGCATAGCCGTCATAGTAGAGGTTGTGTGGATAAGGTGACGTTGTTGGCTGACTGCTAAGAACATTGTCACCTTTTATGAATGAACGTCCCAAAAATAAGTCTTTTGTACATATATATGATGGCTGATGGATAAGATTCAAACAAGTTCGAGGTGGTTTATTCTTATTGTAGACTATATGCTTTATTTTCCAATACATCAAATCAATATTACAAGCATCAATAGCATTATCTAGGATCACTAGCCAGACTCATACATGTTCATTGTTAAACCTTCCAATCTCTCTCTAAATAGGTGGGATACTTTGTTCATGCTTGAAAAAGTTGTGGGGATCAACCATGGTTTTCGCACGCACCAATCTTTGAAGTTACCTTCAAAATACTTGCTTCCGTAAACTCTAGCAGTTAGAAGGTTACTTTGGTTGTACAGATTGGCGCCAATATCGAGATCCCTATAGTTTTGGAAGGCCTCTCTCGGGTTCCTGGAGACAAACGGAGTCATCTTTTCATGCAACTTTCTTGTTAAGTGAATGTACCTGTTGGTGGCCTCAATCCCTTCGTCTTGAAACCACGACGTATAGTATTGAATCATATATAGGTTTCCAGCTCTATGAGGGGATGGAGTTGCTGACGCAGAAATCTCACTCATTCTTCCACCATGAGGGTTCCATTCCATCCATATATTCCCTATCTCAAGCATCGCCTTAAACATGTATTCTATAACTTTTTTTGGAATTGGTTTCTTCACATAGTCAGACTTAGCTTTGAAGAAGGCTATTGGTTTGCTTTTCAGGTTGAGAAATATAGATCTTGGGGTTCCAAGTGGGAGTTCAGCCCAGAATACAACGGATTCAATCCAACTCACTTCATGACAATCTTCTCGTTGTAAACCCAATTCGGGGAATCTCTCATTCACCAATGGAAGAAGCTCGTGAGTTTGTCCCAAAAATTGACCGATGAATGATACTTCCGCAATCTTCTTGCCCTCAGTATTATTCTCCATTTCTGGCCTTGCTCTCAGGAAGAGGTCTTTAGGGAGCACGGGTGCTACAAATTGCCACTTATAAAGGACATCTGTAACGCCTTGCTCTAAAGTCTTTGTAACGTTGAACACGGTCACTTTTTCTGGAACTCGAACAAGCTTGAGTTTCCATGAAAGAATGACTCCAAAGCTAGCTCCTCCACCTCCTCTAAGGGCCCAGAAAATGTCTTCTCCCATAGACTTTCTATCAAGGATTCTACCATTTGCATCAACTAGTTTAGCATCGACAATATTGTCGATGCTAAGGCCATATTTTCTCATCATATTTCCATACCCTCCCCCACTGAAGTGGCCACCAGCACCAACAGTTGGACCAACCCCAGCAGGAAACCCATGAACCTTGGATTTCTGAGCAATTTTATGATAAATTTTGCCAAGAGTAGCTCCAGACTCAACCCAAGCGCTCTCATCCTTGACACTAACATTAACGGATTGGAGATGAAACATGTCAAGAACGACGAAGGGGACATGTGATACGTACGATAGACCCTCATAGTCATGGCCACCACTTCGGATTCTAATTTGCAATCCATGTTGTTTTGCACAAACAATAGTTGCCTGCACATGGGATTCGTGCTTGGCTGCTACAATGGCCAGAGGTTTTGGAGTTGTAGGGCTTGAAAATCTGCGGTTTTTAATGCGTGCCATCAAAACGGATCGAAAAGAGGTGTTTTGAGGGGTGTAAACGGCTTCAAAGATTGGGTGGCCAGAATGAAACTGTTTTGGAAGGCATTGGAGAAAGCCATTAATGGGAACTGGCTCTGAAGTTGCCCATGATACTGAGAGTGATGAAAGGATTGAGAGGATGAGCAGCACTAGTGGAGAGTTTGGAAACTTCATTGTCCTAATTTTTGGGGGGTTTTGGCTTTCTTGATTCAATTCTTGGCAGTGTGACAAATTGAACAAAACCTTCAAGTATTTATAATGAAGCCAAAGCACCTAACTTTGAATATCTACTTATTTTTTCGCATGGTATTGATTCGTCAATGACTTGTATCAGAAGAGAAACCCAAAGTAAAGAGATGGAGTAATTAAAGAAGACGAGAGTTTTTGTCTAGTTCGCACACGTAACGGAATCAATACATGCCTGACACGGGTGTGTCTACTCGTTGAATAATAGTGGATGGAGGATGCAGCCATTTCTGGCCATAAAGATTTCATCTTCTCCACAGACACAGAATACGTACGTAGGTCACCCCATGTATATGATTGAGCCATATACAGCAACGTGGATTTCAAAACCAGTGCACGTTTTTCGGGTCAATCAAGCCTATGGTCCTATGGTCCCGACCGAATAATAAAAGAAAAAAGAGAGCATATGGTACCGGCCCAAAAGACCCATACTTTTAGTGATGTCGGCGTTCTCTCGTATACTGTTGAGTATAATGCATGAGAGTGACGCATGATTTTAGTGACACTTTCTTATCTTTTCCTTCGTCTTTTCAATGACTTTTGGAACTATTATCCGGTTGAATTTTAATTTTAATTTTCTTTGGTATGATCCAAAAATTGGCTTGATTTAGTAATTACATTTGAGAATGGTTTTTTTTTTTTTGAACCAGAATACCTGATATGTAAGTTCAATGTCATTTTCCACTAAATTAGATCCCATTGGTGTTTTGAGAATGATTCTTTAACAATAAAAAATGATGAGTATTTGTTATTGCGTGAAGCATTTGAGTTTCAAGTATGAGTATATCGCTAGCATGGAGGACATTCAAAATTTCTAAAAAGAAAGCATTTGAGTTTCAAGTATGGTTCTGTAAACCTTTTCTAGCCTCACATGTAAAGTATCTGTGGGGTCTTCACAAAAAAAAAAGTATATGTGGCTTTCTTTTGAACTGATGAATTGTGTTGGCTTTTGCCTCAATTTTCAGTCGTGGTCCAAGGGGATCTTGTAGCCAATGCATATTTTTGGTCGACTTTTATTGACGCATCGCTCTCATTGTCATAGCAGCCACGTTGAAGTTGGTATCAACAAAACGGGAAAGAGAAGGTTGGGGAGAAACCTATACTTGTCTGCCTTCCCTTAGTAGATAAAAATGAATGGAAGTCAAAGGTATACATGAAGGACGTAAAGGATTATATGTCAATCATACGTGATCGTGTTGACATTACTCTTAATTTAATCACTTTGTTATTAATAAATATTTCAAGTGAATCTACTAAATCTTTTGGGATTATATAGTCCAATCAAATATTATTAATTATGAACACAATAAGCCAAACCCATTTTATATGGGATTGCCTATGTGGTCCACGATTTCAAATAATTGAATTGCAAAATGTGCCCATATGTTAAACATAAATTTGCTACCTTGCATGGCTTATTTTCTTCGCTTGATGTGTCAATGTTAGCTGAGTTGTTTGGGGTGTTCAACCCTCCCACCTAAAAAAGGATAGAAAGAGAAGACTTTGCTTTAGCTTGATCTGACGAGTCCGGATCTGCTCTCTCCATTTTTCTTGTCCTTTTTATAAGTTCCTTTCCTAATTTCTTGATACGTGTTCATCTACTTAACTCTTAACTCCAATATATGCATTCCAATTAATAAGATGTGGACCTCAAGAACAAACTATCATTTATGCAATAAATGTAATATTATTAGGATCAGGATTGGGGAACACACATCATGACACACCTTATTAACCATTAGATTTAAAGAGATTGGATGATTAAGACTGAATATGATAATTAATACTGATTTTAAAAAGTATTAATTTACATTGGAATCAACACTTAAAGCTGTCATGAATGTTTCTAAATTATAAAATTTTATAATTTTATAATTTACATTGACAAGTGCTTTCAATGATTCCCTCAAATTTCTTCCCAAAAAATCTAAACAAGTTCTCAATGACTTCATTCAATGCCTTGGAGAAACATCTCAGTCCAACCCTCCAATTTACACCCCCTCAAAACACCTCATTTCCCAATGTGTTGTTATCACTCGTTAAAAACCGCAGATACTTTACACCTACAACTCCAAAACCTTTGGCTATTGTAGCACCCACGCATGAATCCCATGTCCAAGCAACCGTCATTTGCGCAAAACGACACGGGTTGCAAATTAGAATCCGAAGTGGTGGCCATGATTATGAGGGCTTATCATACGTATTGGAGCTTCCCTTTGTTGTTCTTGATGGACTATGCAATTGGGCAGAAACGTAAGGTTCATGGGTTTGCAGCTGGATCTTGTCCAAGTGTTGGTATTGGTGACCACTTTAGTGGTGGTGGGTATGGTCCACTTATGAGAAAATATGGTCTTACAGTGGATAACGTTGAAGATGCTAAACTAGTGAATGTGAATGGTATAATCCTTGATAGAAAAACAATGGGAGATGTTAATGTATGAATTTTGATTATTTCTTTTGGCTTCCCTTGACATTTTTGTAATAGGACATTTATATGTATTTATCAAGCTCAAGGATAGATTAAGTATAGCATCTCTAAGTGTTTTTATCTCTCATATATCCTATGGAGGTTCAAGCAATTTGACAAAGGTAAATCATGCATTGCATATCATGCATTAAAACTGTTTTCATAAAAGATGACTAGTCATCTTTGCTCAGTGCGATTTCCAGCTGGCTAACCATCTGTTTTGTCCTATTCTATTTCCTCTCTCTGCTGCCATGTGTCAAGTCTGACCTAAGGGAATCTTTTGTCTGTAAAGGCAAGTGTATTCCAAATTTGGAGGCCGTCTCTTTGGTGTGGAAGTTTTGGAAAGATTGGCTTGCCTTCTTTCTCTTCTTCTTCCTCAAGAGTAAACCATATATTTCATCTATGGGTTTTTCTAATTGATTTCTTTTTGAAAAACTGCTTTTGAAATATGAAAAACTGCTTTTGAAATATGAATCTGCATCTAGTTTTTTAAATCATTCTCTCATATTGATCTAGATCGGATTCTTGACTGATTTCTTCAAGAGTATGGTTTCTTGAAGAAATTGGTCTTTCTCCCATAAATCCAAAGTTTGGTTTCGTTCTAAGTTGGAGCTTGCAAGCTAGTGCCATGGGATGAACGAGCTGGAGAAGGAGCTGCCATTGCCATGAAGAACATAGCTTCAAGCTTTGCTAAGTTGGAGAAGAAGATTGCACAAAGGAGGTATAGCTCATCTTCCTAAATAGATCTAGGTTTTACTTGAGCTTGGTTGTATTCCTTTGTAAGAATCTTTTTCTACTTAGTGGATTGCCTAGTCGGTTGATGACTCCAGTTTTTCCCAATGGTGGGTTTCTGGGTAAACAAAATCTGTTTTGCATTTCTGGGTTTCTGTTCTTGGTGTTTGACTAGTCATCTATATCTGCTGTTTGCTGTTTAATTGATATTGATGTCTTCACACACTTTCACCATAGTTGTTGCTAGCACAGGGGATGCCTAGATTGATGGGTCCTTCTGAGTGCCTAAGTTGTCACTAGTAATCTTCTAGGGATGCAGGTACCTTGTGGTATGATGTGTGTGTTCTCTTGATTGTTGTATTGTTGTGTCTTGTTTGTTTAGATAAATTTACCCCTCATCACCTAAGTATCAATTTCAGGAGAAGATCTTTTTTGGGCCATTAGAGGTGGTGGTGGAGCCAGCTTTGGAGTCATTCTTTCATGGAAGATCAAGTTCCACCTAAAGTGAGTGACCATGTTCAATGTTAGAAGGTCCTTGGAAGAAGGCGCTACCGATGTGCTCCATCGATGGCAATACGTTGCACCTAAGCTCCCTGAAGACATCTTCATTAGAGTAGGTATACAAGTCCAGAATAGTAGCCAAGAGGGGAAGAGGACAGTGCAAGTATTATTCACTGGTCAGTTTTTGGGACAAAGTGACAAGCTTCTTCCATTGATAAATGAGCGCTTCCCTGAATTGGGTTTACAACAAAAAGATTGCTTTGAAATGAGTTGGATAGAATCCACTGTGTTCATGGCTGCTTGCCCAATTGGAACTCCAATAGATGTTCTACTTTCTAGGCCAAAGGCGCCAGCAATCTTCTTCAAGAGCAAGTCTGACTACGTGAAAGAACCAATTCCAAAACCTGGTTTCAAATCCATATGGAAGAAGCTGATTAAGATAGAGAAGGTGTGGATGCAATTGAACCCCTACGGTGGAAGGATGAGTGAGATTTCTGAGTCAGCAACTCCATTCCCTCATAGAGCTGGAAACCTATATTCGGTTCAGTACTTTATATCTTGGGTGGAAGAAGGGATTAAGACCACCAATCACTATATTAAATTGTCGAGAAAATAGTATAAAAGAATGGCTCCTTTTGTCTCTAAGAACCCAAGAGAGGCCTTGCAAAACTCTAGGGATCTCGACATTGGTACCAACCTGCGCAACCACACAAACTTTCGCAAGGCTAGACTTTATGGAAGTATTTTAAATATAACTTTGATAGATTGGTACAAGTAAAAACACTGGTTGATCCTCAGGATTTTTTCAAGCATGAACAAAGTATTCCACCACTTTAGAGAGAGAGAACCATGAATTTTTCGGATTTTACTTATGCCGACGCGTAGGTTCGTTGTGACAAATATTTAATTGTGGAAAAAAATAAGCCTCCTCTTCCACTGCCACTCCAATACTTGTCACAGTGGAAGAGGAAAATTATTAATGAAATACGAAGTCTCCAAACAGAATACAGCACATGAAACCTATTTTTCATTAAGCATATTTGTTAAGCATATGCTTCATTACTGTTAATGTATGAATTTTGATTAATTCTTTTGGCTTCCCTTGACATTTTTGTAATAGGACTTTTATATGTATTTATCAAGCTCAAGGATAGATTAAGATTAGCATCTCTAAGTGTTCTTAAATCTCATCTATCCTATTGTGGTTCATGCTACTTGACAAAGGTAAAATCATGCATTGCATATCATGCATTAAAACTGTTTTCATAAAAGTTGACTAGTCATCTTTGTTCAGTACGATTTCCAGCTGATTAAATATCTGTTTTGTCCTATTCACCTTGCTCTCCCAGCTGCCATGTGTCAAGTCTGACCTAAGGGAATCTTTGGTCTGTAAAGGCAAGTGTATTCCCAATTTGGAGGCCGTCTCTTTTGTGTGGAAGTTTTGGAAAGATTGGCTTGCCTTCTTTCTCTTCTTCTTCCTCAAGAGTAAACCATATATTTCATCTATGAGTTTTTCTAATTCATTTCTTTTTGAAAAACTGCTTTTGAAATATGAATCTGCATCTAGCTTTTTAAATCATTCTCTCATATAGATCTAGATCGGATTCTTGACTGATTTCTTCAAGAGTATGGTTTCTTGAAGAAATTGGTCTTTCTCCCATAAATCCAAAGTTTGGTTTCGTTCTAAGTTGGAGCTTGCAAGCTAGTGCCATGGGATGACGAGCCGGAGAAGGAGCTGCCATTGCCATGAAGAACATAGCTTCAAGCTTTGCTAAGTTGGAGAAGAAGATTGCACAAAGGAGGTATAGCTCATCTTCCTAAATAGATCTAGGTTTTACTTGAGCTTGGTTGTATTCCTTTGTAAGAATCTTTTTCTACTTAGTGGATTGCCTAGTCGGTTGATGACTCCAGTTTTTCCCAATGGTGGGTTTCTGGGTAAACAAAATCTGTTTTGCATTTCTGGGTTTCTGTTCTTGGTGTTTGACTAGTCATCTATATCTGCTGTTTGCTGTTTAATTGATATTGATGTCTTCACACACTTTCACCATAGTTGTTGCTAGCACAGGGGATGCCTAGATTGATGGGTCCTTCTGAGTGCCTAAGTTGTCACTAGTAATCTTCTAGGGATGCAGGTACCTTGTGGTATGATGTGTGTGTTCTCTTGATTGTTGTATTGTTGTGTCTTGTTTGTTTAGATAAATTTACCCCTCGTCACCTAAGTATCAATTTCAATTACTTTGTGTTATGGGATGACGAAGGAACTGTGACCACCAACAAATTAATATCTCAACTTTTCAAGAAAATTGCACTAAGGAATGACTCCATTTGTCTCCAAGAGTGTCCAAGAGAGGCCTTCCAGAACTACAACTTGGGATTTTCCACCGACCCTCAAATCCGGGGCGTGACAGTTTGACTCTTATATCATCTTTCTCTTCTCAATATTGAAAGAAACATCTGGAGCAAAAATTTAGTTTGGGACTAATTGGCTTCTCTAAACTTGCAAATTAAATATGGAGAGGTAGAACCTTTGTAGGATATATACCTTAGCTATAGTGTTTGTGGTGGTGGAGTGATGAATATAGTTATTACCCAGGAAAAAATAAAACCCAAACTCTGCTCCACATTATCACAAGAATTCCATAGTGAGGGCCTTATCTAAGGTTATGATTGATTAGCCGTTGGATCAAATTGGTTAGTTTAATCCAACAGTTAAGAGATAAAACCTCATCTAATGGCCTTAGATAAAACCCTCACTATACCTTATGAGAACCAATTTTAAAACATCAGGGACGTTCATATAGCACTACCCATTGGACTTAATTATTTGAGCCTACCAGGACCTAAGTTCTCTTGATGTGCCTGATACGGTCCACCAACGATCTTGCTTAGGCCATGCGGTTGTCCTATTTAAGTGGGTCAGACTTGCATCGTGTTGGGGCAGTCCAACCTATTTGAGACCTCTAATTGTTACCAAGATATTGCTTAAAAGATTGCAAGATTTTATAGTATGATTAGCTTTGTCCAACCTTTGAAAGGAGGATATATATATATATATATATATAGTATCATTCTATTGAGGGATCTTTCAAATAATTTTATTTGAGGTATACCCTTTAGGGACCTTATGTATTTTTTTCAATGATCCAAACCATCTACTTTCAAGTCTTCATTCATATATCAGGCAAATTGAAAATCATTAAGGGATCTAGTTAGGACCAACAAAATAGACGAACATGGTGCTTCAAGAAAAGACTATAATAACAACCATATTGAGTAGTCAAATGATTTTGGATTCAAGTGATTTTTTGCAGAGATGATATTTGAGGGAATATCTAAAAATTAGATGGTTCGGACCATTGAAATACATTGTGTGGTGGGCCCTAGAAGGTGTCCCTCAAATAACTTATTTGAGGAATCTCTCAACTGAAACTCTTCTGTATATGTATTTATAGGGAGATTCTCCAATAAGTATTGAAGTTAAGTATTTGTTATATATTTCTAATCTCGGCCGTTGAATTACATTTATTAGATGTGTGGGTAATTTTAATATGCAACATACATGCAATCCAACAGTTGAGATTAGAAATATATAACTAATTCTTCACATAAAATACTTATTTGAGAATCTTCCTGTATGTATATACCTTTCGTCTCACAAATGATATCCATAATTGCTATTAAAAATCAGTACTGGCATTGGGCCTCAAGCAATTATGATGTGTAGATAGAGGGGGCTTGTACAACTTGGCAGGACCCGCCCGAATCTCCTCGGAAACCGGGACGGATCCCGTCTTAATATCCGGCATCCACAGAATGCCGGGCCCACTTACTAATAACCGAGACTTTCTACCAAAATTTTGGCAGAGTCTCCCCTGGAAACAAGACATATCCCAAAAATTTCAACCTGTTAAAACACAGTTATTTTACATCCCAACAGCCAGCATGCATCACACAAAGTAAAGTGTTTACAAACCATGGCCTCCGGCCTCAAAATACCAATTTCTAACTGGGCAATAACAGAGCATCTAACAGAATTCAAAGAAAATACAAGTGGGAAGGAAGTTTAACGATTTTACATAGCACAGAGGCCCTGAGAAGGCTCAAGTGCTGAAGCTCGTGAAAACAGGAGCACAAAACACGGCACTGCGGCTCGTTCCAGTCAACTACGGCGTGGGGCGCAAAACAGAAAATTGTGAGTGGACAAAACAAAGTTAGTTCAATTTAAACCAAAGTAATATAACCCCACCGTTGGAAAACCATGCATGAAATCAATACATTAAAAACCATCATATTCATACATATACAGTTTGCTCAAACCCGAACAAAATCCGAAATTAGATGAAACTTGCAAATCAACCCATCCAAATCTTTCCATATAAATCTCAAAATAAACTCTCAAACACGTGCCTGCTGGCACGACAAGCGGGGAAGTATCCTCGCTCAAAAACAAGAATAAATGTATAGCTGTATATAAATATATAAGTATATAATAGAGATATAGTATAGGTATACGACACACCTAATTGTACCGGGGAAACAATCCAGACTGGGGATTGTTTGACTAGCTCACACTTATCCGGCCCTCAAACGTCCATGTGGCTAGGGATGAGTCGTCCAACTGGGGGACTGATACTCTACCCAGCACGTACGGACGGAAGAATCAAGACCCGTACTCCTGGAACTGTCCTACGCGCGCAGACTACCCAATTAAGGGTCTCAGCGACACCCCGTTAAGGTATGCCCCGGGTTCCGACATTTCCAAGTATACCAATTTCCATAATCACAATCCAATTTCAGGGGAGGTACACAGGGTAGTGCTTATAGCACTCCATACTGACATTCTAAACTCATACTTTTCTTCATCTCACAACACCCCAAAGTACCTCACACAATCTCAACAAGCCAACACTTTCCCAATAATATACTTATATACTTCAAGATACTTATATGTCAAAACCCATATAAATTGCAAATAACTTTATAACACAACATCTCCAACATATGAATAATTGAATACAAAAGGATGGGTTTGCATAAAATCATTTAAATCTCCATGCATATAAATTTCATTATAAAACCATGCTATTATTTGAAAACAAAGTCCACTCACAAGTAGTCCCAAGCTGCGTGACCCCGAGAGGGTCCTGCCCTCTGAAGGTAGAGTCGGATTACCTATTTCAAAATAGGAATACGATATTAAAATCCAACTCCTCAAAATAAGACTTTAAAAATAAAATCCTAATTTTTCCCGGGTTTCTAGTACGCACGAGGAATGAGACACTCCTAGGGTCCACCTAAGAGTTTCAAACGCTGGAAAAGTCTTGGAAGACACTCGGTGAATTCGCAACGGTCAAAACTCACGATCGAACGGTTATCGTAAAACATAAACTTTAAATAATTGAATCGGAACATCCGGGGCTCCGATTCACAATCCGCGAATTCCTATGCGATCCTAGAAATACCAGGAACAACACACGTGAATTTGGGTTTGATCTAATGGTCCAAACACATCAAACCCGAAAATCACGGATTATGTAAAATTCGTTCGAGGCCCAAACGATATCCAAATTGAGATCCGTAAACTCCTACGCGCTCGTGACAACGTAAGGATCATTCTAGGATATAATGTGGCCTCTGCGGACTGCCTACGCGCCGCCGCACGTGGGTGGCTTGATCAAAATTCCGCGGACGGAAAAACTTAGTATTTTGGCTCCAAAATCCTATCCTAGGTAATACCCCTAATTTGGAACCACTTTTCTTCTTGGGTGAAGGCCAAAAAATGGCCGGAAGTGGCCGGAAATACCGACTGAAAATCGGCTGAAGCTAAAGTTCGAAATTTAACATGTAAATTCTCAAAATTTCAGGAAACCCAACCAACAGGCAGCTAGAGCACGAAAAATAGATGAATTTTCATACCTCACTCGTCCAATTCGGTTGAGAAACGAAGGAGAACGGAGGTGTTGAAGTTTCAGAAAATTTCAGAAAATTTCCAGCAGCTTTGCTGCGTTTTCCGGCGGTCTCGACGGCGGCTTCCGGCTGGAGATGGGCTGGGGTTCGAAGGCGAGGTCCGGCCGGTCCTTTGGCTCCGGTCTCGTGCGCTGCCGTGGCCGGTGGCCTGAGTTACAGAGAGGGAGGAAGGGAGAGCGATGGAGTCGGGGAGAGAGAGAGGAGAGAACGCACGGGAGAGAGAGAGAGAGGGAAATGAGAGAAAAATCTGGTTTTAATTAAAATTCAAGTTCCACTTATTTACAGTTTTGCCACTAAGAGTTTTTACCTCGTAACTTTTTCGTTACAAGTCCGAATTGAGTCCACTACGTGTCTACGGACTCGGCTTAGTCCAGAATTGACCGTTTTTCCCTTACTCGAGTGAAAAATTAGAAATTTAATTTAATTAAATTAAATCAATTAAATAGTGAACTTATTTTGGGTCGGGTGTTACAATCTACCCCCCTTAAAGAATTTCGTCCTCGAAATTACATACCTGTCAATAAAAGAGGTAAGGATACTGGGCCCGCATCTGCTCCTCGGGTTCCCAAGTAGCTTCCTCTACCATTTGACTCCTCCACAACACTTTCACCATGGGGATAGACCTGGAGCGCAACACTCGCTCTTTTCTGTCCAGAATTTGTACGGGTTCCTCATCATACGACAAATCCTCTCTCAACTCCATGGGTTGCTGTTCCAAAATATGAGAAGGATCAGGCATATACTTCCGTAACATGGACACATGGAAAACGTCATAGATCCGAGATAGTTCTGAAGGTAAGGCAAGTTGCTAGGCAACTGGACCAATACGTTCCGTGATCTCATATGGTCCAATATAACGAGGACTCAACTTCCCACGTTTACCAAACCTCATCACACCCTTCCAAGGGGATAGCTTCAGGAATACCCAGTCTCCAACTGCAAACTCAAGATCCTTGGACCGGTTGTCCGCATAACTCTTCTGTCCGTCTTGTGAGGTCTTAAGCTTCTCTCGAATCATCTTCACTTGTTCTGTTGTATCCCGAATACTATCCATTTCTTCCACTTTCCTGTCACCCACCTCATTCCAACAGATTGGAGTTCTACACATCTTCCCATATAAAGCTTCATATGGAGCCATCTCAATGCTCGAATGATAACTGTTATTATACGCAAACTCCACCAAAGCAAGGTGAGTATCCCAACTACCTTTCAACTGTAATACACAAGACCTCAACATGTCCTCCAAGAGTCTGAATGGTCCTTTCTGACTGTCCATCAGCCCTGTGGGTGGAAAGAGGTCCTGAAACGTAATCTAGTACCCATAGCCTCATGTAAACACTTCCAGGTTCGAGAGGTAAACCTAGCATCCCTGTCCGATACAATGGACACAGGAGCTCCATGCAATCTCACTATCTCACCTACAAAGAGCTTCGCCAGCTTCGTCAAAGAATAGGTTTCCTTTACAGGTAGGAAGTGTGCTGATTTGGTGAGTCGATCAACTATCACCCAAATTCCGTCATACCCATTTGCGGAACGTGGAAGTTTAAAAACGAAATCCATTGTAATATGCTCCCACTTCCATTCAGGGATCGGGAGTGGCTGCATAAGTCCAGAAGGCTTCTGTCGCTCCGCTTTCACTTGTTGGCACACTAGACACCTGCTCACATACCTAGCAATGTCACCTTTCATATGCGGCCACAAGTAGTACTCACGTAGAGTCCGATACATCTTAGTACTACCTGGATGCATAGAATATGTTGAGCAATGAGCTTCCTCCATAATCTCTCTTTTCAGAGCGTCGTCCTTCTTAGGTACACAAAGACGAGTTCCAGCTACCAAGGCTCCATCTTCTCTTATAGCATAATCCCTCCGTACACCACTTTCTACTTCTGACCTTATTACACAAAGATTAGGATCTTCCAGTTGTGCTGCAATCACTCTCTCAATCAAAATAGGCCTTACATGCAAACTAGCAAGTATTGCACCCTGTTGACTCCATTCCAACTCTACCTCTTCCTTACGTAGTTCCCCCAATAATGGAAGGTAAACCCCTTTAAAATGAGCTATACTTGCACCAGTATTCCTACTCAATGCATCAGCTACTACATTAGCTCGACTAGGATGATACTCAATTGTGCAATCGTAATCCTTGATCAACTCCATCCAACGTCGTTGTCTCAGGTTCAACTCCTTCTGAGTGAAAATGTACTTGAGGCTCTTGTGATCAGTGAAGATCTGACACATCTCACCATACAAGTAGTGTCGCCAAATTTTGAGAGCGAACACTCCTGCGGCAAGTTCCAAATCGTGCGTCGGATAATTCTGCTCGTGCTTCTTGAGTTGCCTTGAGGCATAAGCAATCACCCGATCATGTTGCATCAAAACACATCCCAAGCCTTGCAATGATGCATCACTATAAATCACAAAATTCCCTGAATTGTTGGAAGAGCTAAAACAGGTGCGGTGGTCAACCGCTTCTTCAACTCCTGAAAACTCTGTTCACACTCTTCCGTCCATTCAAACTGAACATCCTTCCTCGTTAACCGTGAAAGAGGTGCTGCTATGACCGAGAATCCTTCTACAAACCGACGGTAGTAACCTGCTAACCCCAGGAAACTCCGTATTTCTGTCACACTAGTGGGTTGCATCCAATTTACAACAGCTTCTATTTTTCGAGGGTCCACATAGATTCCTTCTGCTGATATCACATGCCCGAGAAAGTCCACTCTATCCAACCAAAACTGACACTTCCTGAACTTGGCATACAGCTGCTTTCTTCTCAAAGTCCTCAATACCAATCTCAAATGCTTCTTATGACCCTCCAAAGTTCTGGAATAGACAAGGATGTCGTCTATGAATACAATCACAAAGTGATCCAAGTAAGGTTCGGAACACTCTGTTCATGAGATCCATAAACGCCGCTGGAGCATTAGTCAATCCGAAAGGCATCACTAAGAACTCATAATGGCCGTAACGAGTCCTGAATGCTGTCTTCGGAACATCCTCCTCTCGTACTCTCAGTTGATGGTAACCCGATCTCAGATCGATCTTAGAGAAATATTTGGCACCCTTCAATTGATCAAACAAATCATCGATTCGAGGCAAAGGATATCGATTACGCACCGTCACCTTGTTCAATTGTCTATAATCGATACATAACCTCATGGTTCCATCCTTCTTCTTTACAAACAACACCGGTGCACCCCAAGGGGAAACACTAGGTCGAATGAATCCAAGATCAACCAATTCCTGCAATTGAGTCTTTAACTCCCGTAACTCTGCTGGTGCCATCCTGTAAGGAGCTTGATAAATTGGATTTGTGCCTGGAAGGAGTTCAATAGTGAACTCGGTTTCTCTCTGAGGAGGCAAACCAGGAAGATCATTCGGAAAAACATCTGGGAACTCACGAACAATAGGAACATCTTCCAGATTCAAAGTGATCTCCTGAGTATCAATGATGTGGGCTAAGTACCCCACGCATCCTTTCTTAAGTAACCTTTTTGCCGTGATGGCGGAAATGAGACATGACGGGAAAACTCTACGCTCTCCACAGAATACAACTTCAGGTTGTCCCGGACTTCTAAACACTACCTCTTTCCTGAAACAATCTCCAGAGGCACGATGCTTTTCTAACCAATCCATTCCCAAGATAATGTCAAGATCTACCAAATCCAAGGGAATCAAATCCGCATCTAATATTGCATCTCCCACTTGGACATAACAACCCCTGAATACCATGTCCGCAAACAGGACATCCCCCATAGGTAAAGAAATACTAAAACTTCCTGCCATGGGTGTGGGTCTAACACTGGCATAAGGTACAAAGCTATTTGCGATGAACGAATGGGTAGCACCGGGATCTATCAATACACGTGCAAAGTAACCAAAAATAGGAACCATACCAGTGATAACATCCGGTGTGGCCTGGGCCTCCTGCGAGTCATGGAGAAAACCCGAGCCTGGGTAGTAGCACGCCCTGGCTGTCCCCTCTGATTCCTACCGCTTCGTCCACGGAAAGTGGACTGAACCCCACCTGCTCGAAGAAGAACCGGCTGCAGAAGAAGATGCCCCACCCCGGGTCTGTCCATGTCCTCTACCACTTTGTCCCTGCTGGGCCCCAGTCACTTGCCCCGTAGTAGTACCAACAGTAAGAAGTGGACACTCACTCCGATAGTGCCCTGGCTGTCCACACTGAAAACAGGTGACTCCGCTCCTCTGGGTGGGACCACTAGTCTGCCCACGTAATGGACAATCCTTCTTGAGATGTCCTGTCGTCCACAGAAATAGCACCCTGACCGGTCTGTAAACGCTGGCTCCACACTGGTCGAGTGCTAGACCGACCACCTGCTGGAGCTAGATCTCCGTCCACCGGACCAACCACTACACGCCGAACTGGAGCTGGATCCTCTCTTTGATGGACCCTGACTTGGCCCACCAAAACCTGACATGTCTCTACTTCGTCTACCAGGTGATTCTGATTGTTCTTTCCACTCTATCAGCGCCTGAGCCAATGCCCTCATAGAAGTATGTGGGGTAGCAGGTAACTTTACCCTGAATCTCCAACCATAAACCATATTCAAACCGCATACATTTTTCTTCTTCAGTGGCTACCATGTCCGGTGCAAACCTTGACAACTCATTGAATTTCTGCTCATATTCAAACACTGTCATATTTCCTTGAGTCAATTGCTGAAATTCAATCTTCTTTGCATTCCGATAAGAATGCGGGTAGAACTGCACAAAGAAGACGCGCTGGAAATCCTCCCAAGTCATATCAGCTCTCCTGACCGTTTTCCACCAATGATACGCATTCCCTTTCAGTAAAAAGGATGCCAATCTCACTTTATCCTCATCCGGACATTGTAGAACCTCAAAAACTCTTTCCACATCTGTGAGCCAAGCCTCGGCTTCCGTAGGATCAGAGCTACCAAAGAACTCCTTAGCTCCCATTTCTTTGACTCTCTTTATATTTGAACCTTCCTGTGCTCCTCTCCCTTGCATGGCAGGAGCCATAGTTTGGGCGAGCTGTGTGGTGAACTGATTCGTGAACTGATTTATGACTTGTTGCAAGTCCAACATATTTTCTCCAGCTTGCTCTCCAACAGGTGGTGGAGGCGGAGGTGAAGGTGGTGGAGAGGGTGGCGGAGATGGAGATGGAGGTGGAGGATTCGGTCCATATCTCGGTACACGACCACGACCTCTGATTCTGGCACCACGGGGAGGCATGATCCTAACCAAAGAACCCACAAAATCATTAGTACCAACACGCAAAGGAAGCATGAAAGTCACAAGAAAGAAACCTAATGCTCTGATACCAAGCGGGCAGGACCCGCCCCCGAATCTCCTCGGAAACCGGGACGGATCCCGTCTAAATATCCGGCATCCACAGAATGCCGGGCCCACTTACTAATAACCGAGACTTTCTACCAAAATTTTGGCAGAGTCTCCCCTGGAAACAGGACATATCCCAAAATTTCAACCTGTTAAAACACAGTTATTTTACATCCCAACAGCCAGCATGCATCACACAAAGTAAAGTGTTTACAAACCATGGCCTCCGGCCTCAAAATACCAATTTCTAACTGGGCAATAACAGAATTCAAAGAAAATACAAGTGGGAAGGAAGTTTAACGATTTTACATAGCACAGAGGCCCTGAGAAGGCTCAAGTGCTGAAGCTCGTGAAAACAGGAGCACAAAACACGGCACTGCGGCTCGTTCCAGTCAACTCCGGCGTGGGGCGCAAAACAGAAAATTGTGAGTGGACAAAACAAAGTTAGTTCAATTTAAACCAAAGTAATATAACCCCACCGTTGGAAAACCATGCATGAAATCAATACATTAAAAACCATCATATTCATACATATACAGTTTGCTCAAACCCGAACAAAATCCGAAATTCAGTGAAACTTGCAAATCAACCCATCCAAATCTTTCCATATAAATCTCAAAATAAACTCTCGAAACACGTGCCTGCTGGCACGACAAGCGGGGAAGTATCCTCGCTCAAAAACAAGAATAAATGTATAGCTGTATATAAATATATAAGTATATAATAGAGATATAGTATAGGTATACGACACACCTAATTGTACCGGGGGAAACAATCCAACTTGGGGATTGTTTGACTAGCTCACACTTATCCGGCCCTCAAACGTCCATGTGGCTAGGGATGAGTCGTCCAACTGGGGGACTGATACTCTACCCAGCACGTACGGACGAAGAATCAAGACCCGTACTCCTGGAACTGTCCTACGCGCGCAGACTACCCAATTAAGGGTCTCAGCGACACCCGTTAAGGTATGCCCCGGGTTCCGACATTTCCAAGTATCCCAATTTCCATAATCACAATCCAATTTCAGGGGAGGTACACAGGGTAGTGCTTATAGCACTCCATACTGACATTCTAAACTCATACTTTTCTTCATCTCACAACACCCCAAAGTACCTCACACAATCTCAACAAGCCAACACTTTCCCAATAATATACTTATATACTTCAAGATACTTATATGTCAAAACCCATATAAATTGCAAATAACTTTATAACACAACATCTCCAACATATGAATAATTGAATACAAAAGGATGGGTTTGCATAAAATCATTTAAATCTCCATGCATATAAATTTCATTATAAAACCATGCTATTATTTGAAAACAAAGTCCACTCACAAGTAGTCCCAAGCTGCGTGACCCCGAGAGGTCCTGCCCTTGAAGGGAGAGTCGGATTACCTATTTCAAAATAGGAATACGATATTAAAATCCAACTCCTCAAAATAAGACTTTAAAAATAAAATCCTAATTTTTCCCGGGTTTCTAGTACGCACGAGGAATGAGACACTCCTAGGGTCCACCTAAGAGTTTCAAACGCTGGAAAAGTCTTGGAAGACACTCGGTGAATCGCCGGACGGTCAAAACTCACGATCGAACGGTTATCGTAAAACATAAACTTTAAATAATTGAATCGGAACATCGGGGCTCCGATTCACAATCCGCGAATTCCTATGCGATCCTAGAAATACCAGGAACAACACACGTGAATTTGGGTTTGATCTAATGGTCCAAACACATCAAACCCGAAAATCACGGATTATGTAAAATTCGTTCGAGGCCCAAACGATATCCAAATTGAGATCCGTAAACTCCTACGCGCTCGTGACAACGTAAGGATCATTCTAGGATATAATGTGGCCTCTGCCGGACTGCCTACGCGCCGCCGCACGTGGGTGGCTTGATCAAAATTCCGGCGGCCGGAAAAACTTAGTATTTTGGCTCCAAACTCCTATCCTAGGTAATACCCCTAATTTGGAACCACTTTTCTTCTTGGGTGAAGGCCAAAAAATGACCGGAAGTGGCCGGAAATACCGACTGAAAATCGGCTGAAGCTAAAGTTCGAAATTTAACATGTAAATTCTCAAAATTTCAGGAAACCCAACCAACAGGCAGCTAGAGCACGAAAAATAGATGAATTTTCATACCTCACTCGTCCAATTCGGTTGAGAAACGAAGGAGAACGGAGGTGTTGAAGTTTCAGAAAATTTCAGAAAATTTCCAGCAGCTTTGCTGCGTTTTCGGCGGTCTCGACGGCGGCTTCCGGCTGGAGATGGGCTGGGGTTCGAAGGCGAGGTCCGGCCGGTCCCTTTGGCTCCGGTCTCGTGCGCTGCCGTGGCCGGTGGCCTGAGTTACAGAGGGAGGAAGGGAGAGCGATGGAGTCGGGGGGAGAGAGAGGAGAGAACGCACGGGAGAGAGAGAGAGAGGGAAATGAGAGAAAAATCTGGTTTTAATTAAAATTCAAGTTCCACTTATGTACAGTTTTGCCACTAAGAGTTTTTACCTCGTAACTTTTTCGTTACAAGTCCGAATTGAGTCCACTACGTGTCTACGGACTCGGCTAAGTAGGACGAGCTTCCTAAAAACACCACTCGCTGCTCCAAACTCTCTTCGGATAAAAATTGACCCTTTTTCCCTTACTCGAGTGAAAAATTAGAAATTTAATTTAATTTAATTAAATCAATTAAATAGTGAACTTATTTTGGGTCGGGGTGTTACACAACTGCTACACCACGTAAATTTTGCATAGCTATAAGAAATATTTGGACAATCTTCATGTATTCTGGACGTACAATAACACATCATTTGCTATTTTCTTCTTCGCTGGATGTAAAGATGAATAACGTGTAAAATGAAGAGATTTTACTATTTTACTTTAGAGGAGGGAATTATTAGAGCATTCGCAATAGTTGCTTAATAGTTCATCTCAGTTCAGTTCAATAGTTCAATTTATTGAACTTTTTTGGCAACTATTGAACTGAATTGCAGTTTCACTTGCAATGCCTCAAGTTCAATAGCTTACAAATTAAAAATTATATATTTTTAAATATTTTTTAAATGATCGAATAAAATAAAATGAATAAAGTTAATTACAATAAGAATTATACAATTAAGGTGGTTTCAAAGAGAACTTTAAAAAGAGAGAAAATTTGAATATATATAAATAACAAAAATTAATAAAAAAATTTCTTTGGTTAGTGACAATATTATATTAACACTTTTTTCTGAAGAATTGGAAGTTGAGATTTTATGAGAACACATCAAAGCACGTCCTTTTCAGGTTATTGCATAACAAAATTGAATACGAATAAGCAAAATTGAATCTGGTTAAGCATGCATAAATTCAAAGCATGGAATGGAAGCCAAAACAAAGACTTGACCACATAGAAATCAAAACAAAGACTTGACCACATTGAAACCAAGCAAAATTCTTAATACAACTATAAACTCTAAAAAAAATTAAAACCAAAACATAGGTTAGGATGTAATCATTAAAAAATAAATAAAAATATGAAATTCATATTGCAGCATGCAACAGAGTAATGCCTCACCAAATCAATAAGAAAGAGGCTAGTATACAAATCAATGAAATCTTTGGGGAAAAAAAACTTAACGACTAGTTTTAATTAAATGTAATGGAAAAATTAAAAGGTAAAAGTAATGTTCTTCATGTGTCGATAAGAGAGAGGATGTAGAGTTATAATGGTGGATCAGCTTATTGAAATGAATTTCATTTCAAAATTCATTTTATTAACATCTGAAATGAACTATTGATCTTTGAAATGAAATATTGATCATTGAAATGTACTGAACTTTAGCACTGCAAGTCAAAAGTTCAATTTATTGAAATAAAATTGAAATGACCCTCATCATTGCAGATGCTCTTATGGACCAGTCATCTCAACAACAAACTACCATTAATCCCAATAAATGTAACTTTTCTTAACATTGAAAAGTTACGGTTTTATTTCCACAACTTCAAAATTTCCATGTCCCAAGAACATTATTCCAAAGTTGTAAGGGGTCTCTTTCAACAAGCCTATGCATATCAAACGTGAATGACAAAGGAATTAGGTTAAGCAATATTCTACACGATTAGGTAATTAGGTTAAGCAATTCAAAATTTGAGCAATAGCTAACTGCTTACATACAAACCGCATGACATATTGCTTTCCCAATATCGGGCATTTTGTTGGCTGATTGCTAAGAACATTGTCACCTTTTATGAATGAACATCCCAAAAAGAAGTCTTTTGTACATATATATGATGGCTGATGGATAAGATTCAAACAAGTTCGAGGTGGTTTATTCTTATTGTAGACTATATGCTTTATTTTCCAATACATCAAATCAATATTACAAGCATCAATAGCATTATCTAGGATCACTAGCCAGACTCATACATGTGTTGTGAATTAATGACTAACTCACTGCCCTTTTAAGATCTTGTTGTTGATGGACTTTAGACAAAGAACTCAATGATGGATGAGTCTTACACACACACACATAAATTAACCAAGAACAAATGACACAAGTGTTTATAGAGGTTCAGCAAATTGCCTACATCCTCTTTGGTGATCACCTTGAGAAATTTCACTAGTGAAGATAGGTTACAACTTTGGTTTACAAAAGGAAAACCCCCTTAGAACACTACCCTCACAATCTGTTTCTCTCACACCCTTGCACAACACCTTGATACACTTAGAGAACTCACTTACTCTCCCCTTGGATTTTCTGAACACTCTCACCATAAACTCTATCAACTTTCCAGCTTCTACCACTTACTATTATTCAACTTGCTTCCACCCTTGTGTTATCTTACTTCATCCCATTACCTACACAAGCCAATGGACAAGAGATAGGATATCTGATTGTCCTCCACGTTCCTTCCTTTAGTCACCACTTAGACTAAATGTCAGATCAAGTAGGTCAATAGAATCCCACTCAGCCACCTCCATTAAACCAGAAAATGGAGAGGAGATAATCCAAAATAAGATAACCAATTAGCCATGAGTGCTCTCCCAACTATCCAGCAGGTAGTCAACCCTCTTTTACCTCAGAAGTGACCCACTAAGCCTCTGAAATCATGTGGAAATCGATAGCCATCGAAAACACAGTTGAAAACACGTAAGGAAAACGTCACAGGCACGACTGGAGCGACCGGTCTCCAGGAACTGGCGACCGGTCGCCAGAGGTCTTTCCCTCCAGACTTTGAATCTGCTTCTGGCGACCAGTCGCAAAAGTCCAGCGACCGGTCGCAAAGAACTAGCGACCGGTCGCTCTTCAGCTTCTGCTCCAGACTTAGAATCTGCTTATGGCGACCGGTCGCCAATTCCAGCGACCGGTCGCTTGAGGCAAACTCAAAAAATCCTCCTTTAGCGCCAAAACAACCTTGTATCATTTAGGTGAACCATTTTTTCCAACAATCTCCACCATGGCGAGCCTAATACTCCTTGTGGACATCATTGCCTTCCAGGACATCTGTAATGTCTTGAGAATCGTCCTGATAACTCTCAAGAACTCCACCTCAATCTTTAGCAGGTAACAAGATTGAGCAAGCTCAAACAATGCTTGAACTTTGCTGTTGTGACTGGCTTTGTTAGGCAATCTGAAGCGTTCTCATTCGTATGAACCTTCATTATTGTGATGTCTCCATCATTCACCCAATCCCTTATCCGGTGGTATCTCACATCAATGTGTTTGGATCTCCCATGGAACACTTGATTCTTCACTAAGCAAATAGCACTTTGACTGTCACTTAGAATCACCACCAAGTCTTGAGCTATCCCAAATTCGTTTGCCAATCTCTTCAGCCACACCGCTTCTTTTGAAGCTTCCGTTAGCGCCATATACTCCGCTTCAGTAGTAGACAAGGCACTAACCGATTGCAACACTGCTCTCCAACTAATCGGTCCTCCACCACAAGTGAAGACATATCCTGTGGTGGATCTCCTCTTGTCTAAATCTCCTGCATAATCAGAGTCTACATACCCCGACACACATGCCTTTCCTTGTTGTCTTTCAAACAATATCCCAAGCCTTTTGGTGCCCTTCAAGTACCTTAGAATCCATTTTGCTGCTGTCCAATGTTGCTTTCCAGGATTCGCCATATACCTTGACACCACACTTACGGCTTGGGCTAAGTCGGGGCGTGTGCAAACCATTGCATACATGAGACACCCTACCAAGCTTGCATATGGAACTTTACTCATTTCCTCCTTCTCCACATCCGTAGAAGGACTTTCTTTTGCACTTAACTTAAAATGCTCCGCCAAAGGAGTAGACACCGGCTTGTAATCCATCATATTGAACCTTTCAAGTACCTTGGAAATGTACTTGCTTTGTGACAGCCATAACTTGCCACTATTTCTGTCTCTCCTTATTTCCATTCCTAGGATCTTTTGTGCAGCACCAAGATCCTTCATGTCAAACTCCCTTCCAAGCAATGTCTTCAAATTCTGGATTTTTGACATGTCTTTACATGCAATTAGCATGTCATCAACATAAAGAAGCAAAAGGATGAAGTTACCATCCTTGAATGCATGAGAGTAAACACAACAATCAGATTCACATCTTCTATACCCAATCTTCATCATGTAAGAATCAAAGCACTTGTTCCACTGTCTTGGAGATTGCTTCAGCCCATACAAAGACTTCTTCAACCTACAAACCAGATTTTCCTTCCCTGCTTCAATGAACCCTTGAGGTTGGCTCATGTAGATGTCTTCCTCCAATTCACCATGAAGGAAAGCAGTCTTCACATTCATTTGCTCCACCTCCATGTCCTCTTGTGCTACTATGGAGAGTAGTAGTCGTATAGAAGTATGTTTCACCACCGGAGAGAAGATTTCATCATAATCAACTCCCTCATTTTGCAAGAATCCTTTTGCCACCAACCGAGCTTTGAATAAGGTGGCACCTTTCTCATGCATTTCTTCTTTCTTCCTAAACACCCATTTGCAGCCAATAACCTTGCGACCTTTGGGTTTAGGAACTAACTCCCAAACTGAGTTTTGGTGTAGAGATTCCATCTCTTGCATCATAGCTTCCATCCAACTTTCCCGTTCCTTGTTCTCAACAGCTTCTTGGAACGTGGTTGGTTCTTCTTCACTAGCATTTAGGGCATAGCGAACTGCATCCATTTCCCATCCAAACCTTTGAGGTGGTTTGATGGTTCTCTTGGGCCTGGACCGAGCTATAGATGATGGTTCCACCTGTTCTTGAGCCTCTTCTTCTTCTTCATGAGTTTGTTGTTGATGCTGCCCAGCTTCTTCCTCTTCAATGTCAGACTCCACCTCCTCCTGAACGTCTTCAGTTGGCTATTTCTGAGTAGTCTTTCTTGACACCTTCTTGAGTGGAACTTGAAAGGTTGTTTCTTCCTCAACAACATCCTCATTTGCCTCTGAATTCTTGACTTTGTTCATAGGTATGGTCTTCTCATCAAACACAACATTTCTGCTGAGTATCTTCTTATGGTTCACATGATCCCACAGCTTGTAGCCCTTCACACCACTCTCAAATCCAATGAATATGCATTCAAGAGACTTTGGCTTCAACTTAGATCTTTCATCACTAGGAATAAGTGCATATGCACTGCATCCAAACACCTTAAGATTTGAATAATCAATTGACTTATTAGACCATACCTCCTCTGCACACTTGAACTCAAGATTTCTTGAAGGCGATCGGTTAACCAAATAGGCAGCGTGGTTAACCGTTTCTGCCCAAAAAGATTCGGGCAGCCCCGCATGAATTCTCATACATCTCTCACGCTCCATGAGAGTTCGGTTCATCCTCTCCGCAGCTCCATTTTGTTGGGGTGTCTTCTTCACGGTAAAGTGCCTCTTAATGCCTTCACTTTTGCAAAACTCAAGGAACTTGCTGTCCTTATATTCACCACCATTGTCACTCTTTAGGATCTTGATCTTTCTTCCGGTTAGGTTCTCTACTTCCGCCTTCCACTCTTTGAATTTGGTGAAGACCTCAGATTTCTCCTTCATGAAGTAGACCCAAACCTTCCTTGAAAAATCATCCAAGAAAGTCACGAAATAGCGAGCTCCACCCTTCGATTTAACCGGTGATGGCCCCCATACATCCGTGTGAATATAATCAAGCACACCTGTGCTTCCTTCCTCTTTGTTTCGCTGCTTGAAAGCTATCTTTGATTGCTTCCCCATGGTACAAAATCTGCAGAACTCCAGCTTGCAACTTTGAACACCTTTCAACAACTTTCTGTTGTGTAGTTCCTGCATGCCCCTCTCACTCATGTGCCCTAGCCTCAAATGCCAAAGCTGAGTTTCATCCTCCGAGTCCTTGCTTGTAGATACAGCTGCTCCACCTGTAATTGTTGTACCACACAACCTATATAGACAGTTAGGTTGAATCTCTCCCTTCATAATCACAAGTGAACCTTTTGAGATTATGAGTTTCCCTCCATATGCTTTGAATGAATAACCATTATTATCAAGAGTTCCACGGGAAATGAGATTCTTACGCAACTTTGGAATGTGCCTCACCATTCCAAGTGTCCTAACAGCCCCATCATGCATCTTCACCTTGATTGTCCCGGTGCCTTTGACTCTACACATTGAGCCATCCCCCATCATCACTTCACTGCTATCTTCTTTCTCATACGTGTCAAACCACTCCTTGTTTGAGCACATATGATATGAGCATCCAGAATCCAAAATCCAATCGGAAGAGGAACACCTTGAAGAATTAGCCAATGCTTTAACATTGATATTAACACACAAAAGCTCACCATCACTTTCTGTGACATCCTCAGCTGTGTTTGCTGCATTCTTCCCTTTGTTCTTCTTCTCCTTCCATATGGGGCAATTCTTTTTCCAATGCTCCTTTGACCCACACTCGAAACAACCATCTTTCGCCTTGGATTTGGACCTTCCTCTATTGCCTTTCTTGCCTTCACGCTTCTTTGAACGGCCTCTCTCTCCGGTCTTTGCAACTAGACCTTCACCTTGAGAGTTTTCTCCCGAACGTTGAGTCATCCTATGGTGTGTCATGATGTCTTGCACCACAGGCTCAAAATCAAGAGTAACCTTCCCGAACATAAGAGTGGTTCGGAAGTGTTTATAGGACGAAGGTAAGGATGTCAACAACATAAGAGCCTTATCCTCCGGACTATAATTCACATCCATTCTCTGCAAGTCAGCAACACATCTATTGAAACTACTTAGATGTTCCATTAGATTTCCTCCCTCCTCCATCTTAAGATTCAGGAGCTCTTCCTTGAGGAAAAGTTTGTTGGACAACGACTTCCCTGCAAACATCTCTTCGAGCTTCTCCCATGTTTGCTTTGCCGTATCCTTTATCACGTTGATGAGCACCTCGTCGGAGAGATAGTTTTCGATGGCTCCTCTGGCTAACTCGTCAAGTACTCCCCACTCATCATCCGTCATGCTTGCTGGCTTCTTCTCCTTGCCAACCAACACAACATGGAGCTGTTGTTGTGTAAGAGCCGACTTCATCCTTCGTTGCCAAAGAGTGAAGTTCTCCTTCCTGTGAAAGGCTTTAACTCAACCTTCATGCTTGCTACCTGTGGTTGCTTCACATGCTGTGAACTGCTACCACTCTCAGCTTCCAAGTCACTTGCCATCTTCAACACACTAGCACTCCAAGAGAAGAACTAGCTCCAGCTGCCAAACACAGCTCTGATACCACTTGTTGTGAATTAATGACTAACTCACTGCCCTTTTAAGATCTTGTTGTGAATTAATGACTAACTCACTGCCCTTTTAAGAACTAGCTCCAGAGGTCTTTCCCTCCAGACTTTGAATCTGCTTCTGCGCGCGGTCGCAAAAGTTTCAGTTTCTGCTCCAACTTCGAATCTGCTTATGGCGACCGGTCGCCAATTCCTCAGCGACCGGTCGCTGAGGCAGACTCAAAAAATCCTCCTTTAGCGCCAAAACAACCTTGTATCCTTTAGGTGAGCCATTTTTTTCCAACAATCTCCACCATGGCGAGCCTAATACTCCTTGTGGACATCATTGCCTTCCAGGACATCTGTAATGTCTTGAGAATCGTCCTGATAACTCTCAAGAACTCCACCTCAATCTTTAGCATGTAACCAGATTGAGCAAGCTCTTGAGAATCGTCCTGATAACTCTCAAGAACTTCACTTTCTTATTAAGTGAATGTACCTGTTGGTGGCCTCAATCCCTTCATCTTGAAACCACGACGTATAGTATTGAATCATATATAGGTTTCCAGCTCTGTGAGGGTATGGAGTAGCTGACGCAGAAATCTCACTCATTCTTCCACCATGAGGGTTCCATTCCATCCATATATTCCCTATCTCAAGCATCGCCTTAAACATGTATTCTATAACTTTTTTTGGAATTGGTTTCTTCACATAGTCAGACTTAGCTTTGAAGAAGGGTATTGGTTTGCCTGCTGGTTGAGAAGAATAGTTATTGGGGTTCCAAGTGGGAATTCAGCAAAGAATGCAACGGATTCAATCCAACTCACTTCATGACAATCTTTTCGTCTTAAACCCAATTCAGGGAATGTCTCGTTCATCAATGGAAGAAGCTTGTCAGTTTGTCCCAAAAAATGGCCAATGAATGATACTTCCGCAGTCTCTTGCCCTCAGTATTATTCTCGATTTCTGGCCTTGCTCTCAGGAAGAGGTCTTTAGGGAGCACGGGTGCTACAAATTGCCACTTATAAAGGACATCTGTAACGCCTTGCTCTAAAGTCTTTGTAACGTTGAACACGGTCACTTTTCTGGAACTCGAACAAGCTTGAGTTTCCATGAAAGAATGACTCCAAAGCTAGCTCATCCACCTCCTCTAAGGGCCTAGAAAATGTCTTCTCCCATAGACTTTCTATCAAGGATTCTACCATTTGCATCAACTAGTTTAGCATCAACGATATTGTCGATGCTAAGGCCGTATTTTCTCATCATATTTCCATAGCCTCCACCACTAAAGTGGCCACCAGCACCGACAGTTGGACAAACCCGCAGGAAACCCATGAACCTTGGATTTCTGAGCAATTTTATAATAAGTTTCGCCAAGAGTAGCTCCAGACTCAACCCAAGCGCTCTCATCCTTGACATTAACATCAACGGATTGGAAATGAAACATGTCCAGAACGACAAAGGGGACATGCGATACGTACGATAGACCCTCATAGTCATGGCCACCACTTCGGATTCTAATTTGCAATCCATGTTGTTTTGCACAAACAATAGTTGCCTGCACATGAGATTCGTGCTTGGCTGCTACAATGGCCAGAGGTTTTGGAGTTGTAGGGCTTGAAAATCTGAGGTTTTTAATGCGTGCCATCAAAACGGATCGAAAAGAGGTGTTTTGAGGGGTGTAAACGGCTTCATAGATTGGGCGGCCAGAATGAAACTGTTTTGGAAGGCATTCGAGAAAGCCATTAATGGGAACTGGCTCTGAAGTTGCCCATGATCCTGAGAGTGATGAAAGGATTGAGAGGATGAGCAGCGCTAGTGGAGAGTTTGGAAACTTCATTGTCATAATTTGTGGGGGGTTTTGGCTTTCTTAGTTTCAATATTCTTGGCAGTGTGACAAATTGAACAAAACCTTGCAGTATTTATAATGAAACCAAAGCACCCAACTTTGAATATCTACTTATTTTTTCGCATGGTATTTATTCGTCAATGACTTGTATCAGAAGAGAAACCCAAAGGAAAGAGATGGAGAAATTAAGGAAGATGAGAATTTTTGTCTATTACACCACGTGTTTGGTGTACTATTCAATAAACATAGAACATGTGGAATTATTATCCAACTTATTGCATTTCTTTTTATGACATGTGGTGGACTGCATTGGAAATATTCCATATGTCTTCCGTCTATTGAATGGTACACCAGCTACATGGTGTACCAGGAACACCCAAAAATTACTCAAGACTAAGAATTTTATTAACATAATCAATACATGCCTGACACGTGTGTGTCTACTCGTTGAATAATGGTACTGGTGGATGGAGGATGCAGCCATTTCTGGCCATAGAGATTTCATCTTCACCAGAGACACAAAATACGTACTTAGGTCGCCATATCAATATATTTGAGTACCAATTTAGCATTGCTTATTTGGGGTGATAAGTGATTTTTAAAAAATTTTAAGAAGCCCAGCCTGTTTGGTAACCTATGAGAAAATCACTTATTATTTAAAATTTCCATTCATTTTCTTTTCTCATTTGTAACCTGGGAAAAGACCACATACCCAATTGTTTAAAGTCTTTGATTTTTGTGGATAACCAGGGCAATAGCTACAATTTGGTAAGCAATTCATTTGGTTTGCTTTAAATTTTGTTGTGATTTTGAAAATCATTATCTGGGTTTTTTATTTTTGGTTTCCCAATGTATCCCCAGGCATGGCCCAGGTCTAATCCTGCGAGGTACTGTCGGGTGCATATGCGGGGACCTCTCCCAAGAAAGTTTTCTGCATCCACAAAGGCTCGAACCCAAGACCACTTGCTTAAACGACCAGAGCCCCTTCCACTTTGACCATCCTTCATTGATATTATCTGGGTTTTCATTTACTGCCTTCTGTTGCCTAAAAACTTTAATTGTTATTGTATTTTGTTTACTTTTAATCGGCTGCTTTCTTTATGTACCGGCTTGCATAAGTTATTTTATATATTTATTGCTTCCTATTGGGGTTTTACTCTGTATCTAGTAGCTTTGATTGAAAATATTGTACATTCTTGAATGGTCATGAGTTTGGTTGGTTGAACTTTTGTTTCTCCTTTGATATATTTTTGTTATGACCATATTATTGACAATATATTTATTTTTGATGGAAACTTTATTTATTTTATAATTAAAATAAAATTTAGGGTGTGATGGAAACATATTTAATACCAAAAAAAAATAATATATAGGATAAAGTGAAAGTGCTTTTCCTTTTACCAAACAATTGAACAAAAAAGCCAATTCAACATAATGCCCTTTTTAGTCATTATACACAGCTCATAGCATGTTCACAAAAAACAAAATTACCAAACACTGAAAAACTGATTATTGTACAAACAACACTTATAAAAAATTTTAAAAAAAGTTTACCATACGCCCAAACTGCTTTCTCTCACAGTTGATTTCTCTCATAGCAAATCTGACAACGATTATTTTCACAGGCACAACAATACCAAACTAGCCCTGAGCCATATGCAACAACGTGGATTTCAAAACTAGTGCACCCCATGGATACCTACGTAGTGAAACTTTCTTATCTTTTCCTTTGTCTTTTCAATGAGTTTTGGAACTATTATCCAGTTGAATTTTAATTTTAATTTTTCTTTGGTTTGATCCAAAAATTGGCTTGATTTAGTAATTACATGAGATTTTGTTTTGAGAATGATTTTTTCTTTTTGAACCTAAGACTACTAATATGCAAGTTAAGGTCATTTTCCATTAAGTTAGACCCATTAGTGTTTTGAGAATGATTCTTTAACAACAAAAAATGATGAGCATTTGTAGCGTGAAGCATTTGAGTTTCAAGTATGACCATATCGCTAGCAAGGAGGAAATTAAAATGTTCTAAAAAAGTAGGCCACGGTCCTTTCTGAAATTTTTTTCTAGCCTCACATGTAAAGTATCTGTGGGCTATTCACCCAAAAAAAAAAAAAGGAGTCTGGGCTGTTAAAGTAGGAACGGATAAATTGTGTGGCTTTTGCCTCAATTTTTAGTCGTGGTCCAAGGGGATATCTTGTAGCCAATGCATATTTCTAGATGAAATATTACAATTTTTTTTCTTTCTTTCTGGTATATTGTGACTATTTTTGGTCGACTTTTATTGATGCATTGCTCTCATTGTCGTAGCAGCCAAGTTGAAGTTGGTATCAATAAAACGGGACAGGGAGAACCTGTACTTGTGTGCCTTCCTTTATTAGATAAAAATGAATGGAAGCCAAAGGTATACATGATTATATGTCTATAATCATACTTTTGGGATCATTTTGACATTGCTCTTAATTTAATCACTTTATTATTAATAAATATTCCAAGTAAATCTACTAAATCTTTTGGGATTATATAGTCCAATAAAATATTATTAATTATGGACACAATAAGCCAAACCCATTTGATATGGGATTGCCTATCTGGTCCAGGATTTCAAATAATTGAATCGCAGGGTTTTTCACCAACTGCAAATGTGCCCATATGTTGAACATAAATTTGCTACCTTGCATAGCTTTTTTTCTTCGCTTGATGTGACATCTTCTAAAAAAAGACAGAAAGAGAAGACTTTGCTTTAGCTCGATCTGAAGAGTCCAAATCTGCTCTCTCCGTTTTTCTTGTCCTTCTTCTATGTTCCTTTTCTAATTTCTTGACACGTGATCGTCTACTTAACGCCAATATATGCATTCCAATTAATAAGATGTGGATCTCAAGAACAAACTATCATTTCTGCAATAAATGTAATATTTTCTTAGCATCCGGATCAAATGACACACCTCATTAACCATTAGATTTAAAGAGACTGGCCGATTAAGATTGAATATGATATTTAATACTGATTTTAAAAAGTATTAATTTACATTGGAATCAACACTTAAAGCTGTCATGAATGTTTCTAAATTTTATAATTAAAAAAAAATTTCTCCATCATTTTAATTTCCTTCTTTTGTTTTGTTGAGGGGTGTATCTAATTCAAATTTTTAATGACAGTTTAAAAGTTAGGAGGTATTCAATTTATATTTTTTAAGAGTTTGTAAAAGTATAGTGGTATTCAATTGTGAATTTTAAAAAGTAGTTAAAAATTTCATGGTATCCAGTTATGACTTTTAAAAAACTTACTAAAATTAGTCCATTCAAACACCCTCCCCTAACATTTACATTTCTACATCCTTCCCTCTTACTTGTCGGAATTTGCTAGAATAAAAAATGCATGTTCTTTGCATCTCAAAGCACCATATTGCTTTTCAGAATGAATCTGGCCACAAACTTATAACTAGGCATAAAAACAGTTATAAGAATTGAGCGAGAGTTGACATGAAAGGAGATCGTCTGGTTCTGACTAATATTTCAGAGTTGTTAATGGTGTCTCCCATTTTTTTTTAAAAAAAAATTACATTCTTTTGTTACCGTTTGGTCGTCCGAAATGCTCTCCTGGTTAAGTACTCTGTGTTTTTTTATCCTAGATGTCCTTGAATTGAAATGTGGAATTGCATAATATCAAAATCTGCTGCCCATGATAGACACGTAAGTAATATTCCAAGGGGATCTTGTAGCCAATGCATATTTCTAAATGAAATATTACATTTTTTTTTTCTTTCTTTCTGGTATATTTTGACTATTTTTGGTCGACTTTTATTGATGCATTGCTCTCATTGTCATAGCAGCCAAGTTTGCCCGCTCAATCACCCTAACATTTACATTTCTACATCCTTCCCTCTTACTTGTCGGAATTTGCTAGAAGAAAAAACACTTGTTCTTTGCATCTCAAAGCACCACATTGCATTTCAGAATGAATCTGGCCACAAACTTATAACTAATGGTGTGTTTACTAATCAGGAACTGAATTCCACCTGTGGAGGATTTCTGTGTTTACTTCACATCAAGGAATTGAAAAGTAAGTGGGCCCATATAAAATTAGGAATTGAATTCCTGATTTTGGAGGAGTTCAATTCTTGGGTGAGAGGTGGTATTCTAATTCCTGGAGAACTAACTCATTAGGAATTCATCTTTTTTACCCATTATATCCTCACACATTTTCAAAATTCCAAATTTACCATCTACTTTAATCAAACAACAAGGACATTTTAGTAATTAGAACCACTCATACCCCAATTCCATATTGTTTAGCAAACAACTTCAATAGAACTCCGGAATTTAACTCCCCTCAATCCAGATGGTTTAGTAAACAACTTCAATAGGAATCCGGAATCTAATTCTCCTCAATCCAACTCCTCCTCAATTCAATTCATCCTCAATTCAATTCCTCATAATCCAATTATGGATTAGTAAACATGTCATAAGCATAAAAACAGTTATAAGAATTGAGCGAGAGTTGACATGAAAGGACATTGTCTGGTTATGACTAATATTTCAGAGTTGTTAAAGGTGTCTCCCATTAAAAAAAAATTAAAAAATTACATTCTTTTGTTACCGTTTGGTCGTGGGAAATGTCTCCGGTTAAGTACTCTGTGTTTTTTTTTACCAAATGTCCTTGAATTGAAATTTGGAATTGCATAATATCAAAATCTGCTGCCCATGATAGATACGTATGTAATATTTCAATCTGAAATTTATAGGGAAAAAAATAGAAAGAGAAGACTTTGCTTGAGCTTGATTTGACGAGTCCGGATTTGCTGTCTCCATTTTCCATGTCCTTATATGTTCCTTCCCTAATTTCTTGATATGTGTTCATCTACTTACCTCCAATATTTGCATTACAATTTACAAGATGTTGATCTCAAGAACAAACTACCATTTATCCAATAAATGTAATATTTTCTTAATATTTGGGAGTTTGAATCATACAACAAATATCAAACTGGGAAGTCAAATATAAGGATATATGGTAATTTCTGATATATTATTTCTTCTCTCAAAGAGGTGTATATATAGTGTACAATGCCTTTTTACCCTAGGAAAAGATAAAAGCTAATCCTGATAGACCAGGTAATACAATATTTACAAGAATCCTAATAATAATTTTCTACCTAAAATAGGACTCACGCCAACACTCCCCCTCAAGTTGGTGCATAGATGTCACCAATGCCCAACTTGTCAAGTGAGTCACTAAATACATGGCTAGACACTGCTTTAGTTAAAATATCTGCAAGTTGTTCCTCTGATTTCACATGTGGTACACTAATCACATTGCTTTCCAATTTTTCATAAATAAAATGTCTATCAATCTCCACATGTTTAGTACGATCATGTTGGACTGGATTATTAGCTATGTCGATTGCAGCTTGATTATCACAATACAATTTCATGACATCTTTAGCCACGAAGCCCAATTCCTTTAATAATTTTCGAATCCACAACATCTCACATACGCCATGAACCATGCTTCGATACTGAGCTTCTGCCTGGATAAAGAACAAACCTTCTGTTTCTTGCTTCGCCAAGTAACAAGGTTACCACCCACAAATGTAAAATAACCTGATGTTGAACGCCTATCAGTTTCAATTTCCTGCCCAATCAGCATCTGTAAAACCTTCAATTTCCAAATGTCCATGTTTTGAGAACATCAGCCCTTTACCAGGTGCAGACTTCAGATCCTGCAAAATTCGCATAACTCTTCCATATGAACTTCACTAGGTGAATGCATAAATTGACTCACAACACTAACAGCATAAGCAATATCTGGCCTGGTGTGAGATAAATAAATAAGTCTTCCAACTAACCTCTGATACCTGTCTTTATTTGTTGGAACTTGATCTGGAAGAATCTCAAGATTATGGTTCTGCACAATAGGAGTATCAAGGTTTACACCCAAGCATCCCAGTTTCATTCAATAAATCTAACACATATTTTCTGTGACAAGAAAATACCCTGTTGAGATCTAGCCACTTCAATTCCCAAAAAATATTTTAGCCCTCCAAGATCCTTCATCTCAAACTCAGTTGATAAATAATGTTTCAATTTATCAATCTCTTCTGTATCATCACCTGTTATTATCATATCATCAACATATATAATTAAAACAGTGACCTTCCCCTTCCTCCTCTTCAGAAACAACGTATGATCTGCATTGCTTTGACGATAACCATATTTCTTCATGGCACAACTGAATTTTCCAAACCACGCTCTAGGAGACTGCTTCAACCCATAGAGTGATTTCCTCAACTTGCACACTAAATTTGGATTTTCCGATAGATCAAATCCTGGAGGTAGGCTCATATAAACTTCTTCCTTCAATTCTCCATGTAGGAAAGCATTTTTCACATCAAATTGTTGGAGTGGCCAATCTAAATTTGCTGCAAGCGATATTAGAACACGAACTGTGTTTATTTTTGCAACTGGTGCAAAAGTTTCCTTATAATCAACACCATATGTCTGAGTATATCCTTTGGCAACCAATCTCGCCTTGTATCTATCGATGGTACCATCTACCTTGTGTTTAATTGTGAAAATCCATCTGCATCCAACTGGTCGTTTTCCTT
This sequence comes from Prunus fruticosa, assembly GCA_018703695.1. Classification (NCBI taxonomy): domain Eukaryota; kingdom Viridiplantae; phylum Streptophyta; class Magnoliopsida; order Rosales; family Rosaceae; genus Prunus; species Prunus fruticosa. The sequence continues at coordinate 6,803,768 of CM031920.1, read as the reverse complement.
GTGGCAATGAAACTAAATCCCAAGTTTGATTTTTTTTCAAAGCCAACATCTCTTCATCCATAGCTTTCTTCCATTGAGGAGCAGCCAAAACATCTTGCACTTTAGATGGAATAAATTCAGTTGTCATCTGATTAGCAAAAACTGCACATGCTTCAGATAATCGATGAGTAGAGACATAGTTTGTAATTGGGTAGTTTGAATTCTTTGAATTTTCAGGTGAAAAACGATCTGGTGGAATTCCTCTATTACGTCTGGGAGGCAATTGATACCTTGTTTCTGCAACATTATCAATATCGTTTAAATTATTAGTATTAATCAAATGTGGTTCTGTACTTACCTCAGGGTTATCCGAAGCCTCAGGAATTTGGACAGGTACTGTTGGTGTAGAAGAGGGAGAACAATTATGTGGGATATGTGGAGTTGCAGGGAACAAAGTGGGGTTAGCAACATGTGATGCCAAGTCTTCAACTAACGTGACTACATTTTCTTTTTCATTGCAGACCACTTCTTCTCTTTCTATGGTAATATCAGGTAACATACTTGTCCAATTCCAAATCTGCTCTTCAATATTCTCCTTCTCCCCCTGAAGAGGAGAGTTGGATTCATGATGAAAATACATGGACAACTCTGAGAAAGTGACATCCATTGTGACATACGTACGCTTTGTTGGAGGATGGTAGCATCGATATCCTTTGGAATATGGGGAGAAACCCACAAACACACATTTAAGAGCACATGGATCCAATTTAGACCGTAGGTGTTTAAGGATGTGAACGTAGGCTATACAACCAAAAATGCGGGGATGGAGAGTCAGGACTGACGGTAGGGGATGTGTCGAAGTCAAAACATCCAATGGTGTCTTGTATCCATGGACAGAAGAGGGCATACGATTTAATAAATACACTGCATATAATATAGCATCACTCCAAAACATCTTAGGCATGTGAGCTTCTATCAAAATACTCCTGGCCGTCTCAAGAATATGACGATTTTTCCGTTCAGCAACCCCATTTTGTTGAGGGGTATAGGGACATGTAGTTTCATGGAGAAGACCGTTATCCTGGAAGAAAGACACAAAATCATGATTCACATATTCACCTCCATTATCTGATCGCAGGAACTGAATTTTTGTGGAAAACTTGTGTCTGAACCATCTGATAAAATTGCTTGAAGAGACCAAAAACCTCACTTTTATTTTTCATAAAATATATCCATGTCATTCTCGTATAATCATCAACGAAAGTCACAAACCATCTAATGCCAGAGATTGTAGAGACTGGGAAGGACCCCATACATCAGAATGAATAAGAGCAAAAGGTTTATCATTCTTATTGAAACTAATAGGGTATGAAACACGGTGACTCTTGGCAAGAATACAAGTTTCACACTGAAGACTAGAAATATCCAAATCCAAAAATAAAGCTGGAAATAAATGTTTTAAATAACCAAAAGAAGCATGTCCTAAACGCCAATGCCATAACCAAATTTGTTTCTTCTTGTCTGCAGCTGAGTCATGAGCAATAAGGGCATTTCCCGTGCAAACATCATCCACATAATATAGTCCTCCTCTCTTAGTACCACGCCCAATTATTTCCTGGGTTCGAATATCCTGAAGAAGGCAAAACAAGGGATAGATTAATACAAAACAATTTAATTGTTCAGTCACTTGTCCAACAGATAATAAATTCTGGGATAAAGAAGGAACAAGAAGAACATGTTCCAAAGTTAAATTTGGAGAAAGATCAACAGTGCCTGCCCCAGTCACAGGGTAGGATTGGCCATTCGCATTCGCCATACTAGTAAGGCTAGGAGTAGTACGAGTCTTCAAATTTGTCGAGTCAAATGTCATGTGATTTGAAGCACCTGAATCAATAATCCAACTAGAACCAATACCTAAGCCAGTAACAGCAGCAAAAGCACTACCTGAGGTATTAGAAGAAGTGCCCGAATCACCTGGAGGGAGGGCGGCAAAACTGGAGGAACAGTGGAGGAGGAGACGGATGACATAGGGGAAGCTTGTGGGACAGAAGGGTCGGAAGATCCTATGCAGAGTGCGACCTTGCCTTGTGCATATCGTTCAGCGGCTACTTTGGCCTTGTTACGCTCCTTGACTTCATCCCACCATTCTGGATAGCCATGTAATTTAAAACAATCAGTTACAAAGTGATTCGTGCTGTTGCAATGAGTACACCTTTCGCCATTCTGAGGTTTAACTCCTTGTGGACCATTGGGTCTTGTAGAACTCTGAGGTCCGTTAGCTGTAGAACCTCAGGTTTGTAGGAAGAGGCAGGCATAGAGTGCCTTGTAGAATCAGCAGGTTTGTAGGAGGAGGCAGGCCTGGAGTTCCTTGCTACCATAGCAGCTCCAGTGTTCATCGGGGTTGGTGGTACCATCATGGTGGATCGCCGCTGGTCTTCTCGCCTGACACATGAAAAAGCTTTCTCCAAATTCGGAAACGGATCCATGCGAAGAATATCGCTACGAACTCTGTCAAACACACCATCTAATCCAGCTAAAAATACATAAACCCTCTCAATCTCAATCTCCTGTGACGAAGCAAAATATCTGATGAATTGGTAAATTTATTGGGTCGTCGATAATCAATCTCATGCCAAATACTTTGCAATTCTGCATAGTATGTGACAAGTTGTCGTCCAGACTTGCTTCGCCTTGAATGCCCGACAAGTTAACTCATAAATCTGTGACTGATCTTGGCCATCATAGTATGTTTTTTTTCACATTCTCCCATACATCTTTGGCAGTTTTGTAGGGAAGGAAAATTTGCATAATATCAGGCTCCATAGACTGAATCAGCCATCCCTTCACAACTGCGTTTTCAGCATACCACTTATTGTAATTGGAGTCTGCCAGAGCTGGTGCAGGCAGAAGCGCCTTAGATACCCATATTTTCCCTTCCCAGCAACATGTAACTCAAGCAGTTGGGACCAAACTGAATAATTTGTTCCATTCAATTTGACAATTGTAGGAGCAGCGAAAGAATCATGATGAACATTGACAATTGACATAGGCTGACCAGGAACCCCTGAGGTAATTTGTGGTACCTCATTGGATTGGCCATCTTCATTAAACAAATCCTGCATATCCCCCATGGAGCCAAATAACACGGCAAGGAATTAAAACAACTAATAGGCAAAAAGGAAGAAATCTGTAGCAGTAAGGGAGGTCTGCTATGCTAGGGCAAATATAACCAGGCTCTGATACCAAGTCAAATATAAGGATATATGGTAATTTCTGATATATTATTTCTTCTCTCAAAGAGGTGTATATATAGTGTACAATGCCTTTTTACCCTAGGAAAAGATAAAAGCTAATCCTGATAAACCAGGTAATACAATATTTACAAGAATCCTAATAATAATTTTCTACCTAAAATAGGACTCACGCCAACAGAATTGTGGTATTTACACACTGATTCTCCAATATAAAACACCCTAGCTAATTTTATGCACATATAAGTTCAAGGGCGGACCTAAGCTTAGGCTGGAGTGGGCTCCAGCCTAGGGGAAGATTTATAAAGTATTGAACATGGTTTAAATGTTATAAGCTTTATTTATACTCTAATAAATATTAGCCCACTCCTAAAGCATATAGGAAATAATAACATCAATCCAAACCTATATAAATTCGCTGGAAAAATCATTGTAAGTGCTTCAAATTGCCCCTTTGCTTAATTGGTTACTTTCATTTATTTTTATATTACTCCATTTACTTAAGTTTACAATGTAAATAAGGAAGTACCCCCTATTTGGATTCAAATAAAAATACTAGAAAATCAAATTCTCACCAAATCAAAATATGAAAAATCGGTTTTAGTGCAAAATACGATTTAGGCTAAAAATGATGGCTCATTAAGTCAATATATACTTCATATTAAAATCCCATAAAATCAAGTTTTCTTATTTGATGTGTAAGGAATAAAAGCCGCCAAAAATTATCTTGAGAAAATGAGTATTCCAAAAAACCATTTTTCATACTTAGTCAATATTGCACCTCCACTAAAAAATATCTGGATTCGCCAGTGGCTACACCCACAGAGAGCAAACATAAAAAAATTTCTTTTAGCCACCCAAAACGCCATATTTGAATCTTGAGAGCCAAGAGGAAATAGCTCTCCACCCAAGGCGCTAGCAATCTTCTTCAGGAGCAAGTCTGACTACGTGAAAGAACCAATTCCAAAACATGGTTTCAAATCCATATGGAAGAAGCTGATTAAGATAGAGAAGAAGGTGTGGATGCAATTGAACCCCTACGGTGGAAGAATGAGTGAGATTTCTGAGTCAGCAACTCCATTCCCTCATAGAGTTGGAAACCTATATTCGGTTCAGGATTTTATATCTTGGGTGGAAGAAGGGATGAAGACCACCAATCACTATATTAAATTGTCTAGAAAATTGTATAAAAGTATGGCTCCTTTTGTCTCCAAGAACCCAAGAGAGGCCTTGCAAAACTATGGGGATCTCGACATTGGTACCAACTGTTGTAAAATTGGCTCACATTTAGAATGCAAGTGAAGGAGGAGGCGACCGGTCGCAAGGGAAAGCGACCGGTTGTTTTGAAGCAGATTTTAGGTCTGAAGAAGAAGCTGAAACTCGAGGCAGGCGACCGGTCGCGGGTAGTTGCGCGACCGGTCTTTTTCAGACAGATTGCAAAGCGACCGGTCGCAGACATGCTGTGTCGTTTTTCATGCGTTTTTCAAGGTGCCTTTCACATGTGCTTGTTCCCTACCTAACTCCAAGTGCCTCCAAAGTGTTTTATGGGTTCTAGGAAGTTTGGCAACGTGCCTTAGAAGCTGGAACACCATTGAATGTTATTTGTTGACTTGTATTAAAGGTTTTCTAGATAGGAGGACAAAGGGTGCATGTTTTAAGGCTTGTTTTCTGGTTTGCCTAACCTTTTGTTTAGGTGGGTGGCTGATAGCAAGAACGTGGAGAAGTTATTGCAGCCCTCTACAAAGTCCAAGGCCTGTCTATAAAGAAGAGGATACAAGGACAAAAAGAAGTGAGTGGTTAATCTCAAGGAGTGGTCAAGTAGTTGGGAGCTATTGTGTCCAAGAGGTTGAACTTACCAAGGGAGGAAGAGAGAGAGGGCAATCAGTTCAAGTTTGGAGCTAAGTTGAGTCTTGAAAGTCTAGACACCAAAGGGGGGAACACACCAAGGGTTGAGAGAGTGTTCACAAGTGCATCAAAGTGTTGAGCAAGGGGTGAGAGAGAAAAGAGAGCTTGGGAGATAATAGAGTTCTAAGGGGGTTTCTTTGTAAACCAAAGTTGTAACTTATTCTTTCATTAGTGAATTTCTCAAGGGGATCACCAAAAGGATGTAGGCAATTGCTGAACCTCTATAAATTCTTGTGTCACTTTGTGCTTGGTTGGTTTCTCAAGTGTGTATGTGTGTGATTCATCAATCCTGGTATGTGTCACAAAGTCCATCAACAACAAGATCATCAAGGGAGTGAGTGAAAGTGTTTGTCCATTTTCACAACACCAACCTGCGCAACCACACAAACTTTCGCAAGGCTAGACTTTATGGAAGTATTTTAAATATAACTTTGATAGATTGGTACAAGTAAAAACAATGGTTGATCCTCAAGATTTTTTCAAGCATGAACAAAGTATTCCACCACTTTAGAGAGAGAGAGAACCATGAATTCCGGATTTTACTTATGCCGATGCTTAGGTTCGTTGTGACAGATATTTAATTGTTGGAAAAAATAAATACAACACATGAAACCTATTTTTCATTAAGCATATTTGTTAAGCATATGCTTCATTACCTGTTAAGCATATTTGTTAAGCATATGCTTCATTACTTTGTGTTATGGGATGACGAAGGAACTGAGACCACCAACAAATACCTCAACTTTTCAAGAAAATTGTACCAAGGAATGACTCCATTTGTCTCCAAGGGTGTCCAAGAGAGGCCTTCCAGAACTACAAGGATCTTGATATTGGTGCCAAACTTTATGGAAGCAAGTATTTTAAATGCAATTTTTTGGAAACTTAAACGTGTATTGGAAAGTAAAATACATTTTTTTTAATATTTTATTACTGGTGAAAATTAGAAAGTTACTTTTAGATCGTACGTAATCATATGTAATAAATAAATTGAAATGTGAGAGAGTTAAACATGAATAAATAATGGTGACAAGCAAGCAAAATCAATTTGGTGACTCAAAAAACGTGACTGTTGCCTTCTTTTTTGTAGTGCTGTATTTATTTCCAGAAGAATAGCAACAGCCGAAATGCCCACCATTTGTCTTCATCACAATTGGTTTTTGGGTTCAAGGTTTGTAATTGGTACAATTTCTCTCATTTTCTTTGTTTTATGCAATTTAATCTCAAAGGCTAACTTTGTCATTTGGAGAATTTTTTGTATAAAATCATCAATCTTTGGATGAAAAATCAATGAAATTAAAGGTATTTTGTGTGAAAACAATTTACAACCTCAAAGGGTGTTCGTGTAATTTCAAAAACCTCAGGGAGTTTTGTGAAAGAGCTAGAAACCACAAGAGTGTTAGTGTAAATAATTAAGTAATATCGATCTAATTCCAAAAAGTATACGATCTATTTCATAGTTACATAAAAATCAGAACGAGAATTCAAGTAATTAACTTTGATATAATTTATTTAGGGGAAAATGTTATGTTTAAGGTACTGCAAGAAATCAAATAGATTCGCAGAAAGAAATAAACAAAGATTATACATGCACTCGCCATCCGATTTGGCAAGAAAACCAATCGTTTCTTTTCAACTTTATTGTGTTACCCTGATTACTTGGTCAGGGTGGTCTTAATTGGGAAGAACTTACTAGTTGCTAAAAAATATACGTATTCCGGGGCAATCACTTCATTGTAAATACGACGAAGAAGTGAAAGAGCCAGGAAAAAGGGTACGAGTACTCGTCGTTCTCTCAGTCCTTTCGCTTTTAGTGTCATGGACAACTTCAGATCCAGTTCTCACTGGCTTCCTCCAATGCCTTCCCAAGCAACCTCAATCTGCCTACCCAATCTTTGAAACCATTTTACACCCATGAAAATACCTCATTTCAATCTGTTTTGTTGGGATACATTAGGAACAGCAGATATTCTACACTTGCAACTCCAAAACCATTGGCTATTGTCACAGCACTGCATTCCTTTAGGAACAGCAGATATTCTACACTTGCTCTCATTGTCATAGCAGCCAAGTTGAAGTTGGTATCAATAAAACGGGAAAGGGATAAGGTTGGGGAGAACCTATACTTGTGTGCCTTCCTTTATTAGATGAAAATGAATGGAAGTCAAAAGGTATGCATGAAGGACGTAAAGGATTATATGTCAATCATACGTGATCGTTTTGACATTACTCTTAATTTAATCACTTTGTTATTAATAAATATTCCAAGTAAATCTACTAAATCTTTTGGGATTATATTGTCCAATAATATATTATTAATTCTGGACACAATAAATCAAACCCATTTGATGTGGGATTGCCTATGTGGTCCGCGATTTCAAATAATTGAATCGCAGGGTTGGTAACCAACTGCAAAATGTGCCCATATGTTAAACATAAATTTGCTACCATGCATGGCTTATGGCTTATTTTCTTCGCTTGATGTGACAATGTTAGCTGAGTTGTTTGGAGTGTTTAACCCTCCCACCTAAAAAACAATAGAAAGAGAAGACTTTGTTTTAGCTTGATCCGACGAGTCCGGATTTTTCTTGTCCTTATATGTTCTTTTTCTAATTTCTTGATACGTGCTCATTTACTTAACTCCAATATGCATTCCAATTAATAAGATGTTGATCTCAAGAACAAACTATCATTTATGCAATAAATGTAATATTTTCTTGAATAATGCAACTCTTATTTATCACATTTGTATACCACACTTCCATATCACCTTATGTACAGGGACATCCACATAATTAAAATTAATTTAACATTTTCTTTTCTTTATGACTTATCAACACTTTTTAATTGATGTGATTGTCCACTTCATCTGTCACATAACATGGTATAAGACGTCCACTTTATTATTCCAAATGATAGAAATAGATGCTGATATTTGAAGATGATAGTACATAATCCGTTAATATGAAATTGCTGAGATCTTACTTGAGGAGGAGGAGACAAATCTTTTTTTGTTTTTTCTCTCAAAAAAAGAGGGCATGAGCAAATGTCAAAATCTATAACAGAAATGCAATATCCAAAGAATGAAAAGCAGTCCAACCAAGAAGAACCATCAATGGATGAATATTGAATGCATAAAGATTTATCAAGTCTCAAGAAGAACCAAACCAATCAATGGATGAATATTGAATGCATAAAGATTTATCAAGTCTCAAGAAGAACCAAACCAATCAATCTATTGCTTAACCAAACCAGAAACAAATAGTCAGAATTTGAGATTGGGGCCTAAAAACAGAATCTTGTTATTGGCAAGACCATAGAAACTGCATGATAGGATAGCTTCATCTTTTCCTTCCACTGAAGACAAACAACAAGTCAACAAATTTTGAGTTTTTTTCTTCTGCGCCATGTCATCAGTGTGAAGAGAGAAGAGAACAAGGCGGAGTTGGCAGAGGGAGGAGAGAGAAGAGAATAAGGCGGGAAACATGGAGAGGAATGAAATTAGATGAATTAAGAGTCGCATGATCACTTCTTCTCTAGTTTTGCAAGAAGGAATAGACCTGACTTGTGCTTCACTTCTTTGGCTTCCCAATCTCACTCTCAACCTCAAATTTGCAGCTAAATTTTTTCAATTTCGGGTTTCAGGCGCTAGGTGGGTTGGGTGTTTATTTTTCATTTTTTATTTTGTTTTCCTTTTTTGTCAGAAAATTTTGTTTCCCTGACTTTAAAGAAAACCTAGGTTTTATGCCTAACTTTTTCCCATGTTTTATATCAATTATGGTACTATATAATTTATATGTCCTTCTATTTTTGCATTATTTATGTATAAATTTTTAATTTTATAATACAAAATAATTATAAATAAATAAAACACCTAGGCTATTACTCCTCTAGGCACTAGGCTCGTGCCTACCGCCCACTTACCGTGTAGTGATTTTTTGAACATTGGTCAATTGATGCAATCTTCAATTAGTTACAACTTACAACGTCGTCGAGTGTACAAAAACAATATGTTGACGACTTTCGAATGGAATCCAATAGAAATCTATTCTAATAATAAACACGACAAGTAAATTACTTTTAAATGAGCTCTTTTCTCTCTTTTAAGTAATTACCAAACTAAATTGTTTTATTTTATTTTGTTGGTTTGAAAAGATGTTTCAAAGGTTAAGCTCAATTCATTTTCTTTTACTTACACAATATGTTTGACAAGTTAAATTTCTAATAACACTAGTATTTAAACTTAATAAAAATATAAAGATAATACCGTGGTCCTTATTTAGAAAATAAAATTAATTAATAAATTGCTTCGAGATTATTTGAATTTTATGAAATGTTGCCAATAAGAAAAAAAAATAGTTTTATTGATTATAAAATCAATAGTTTTTTTTTTCTCTTGGGTTGAAAGTAGAATCAATGTTCTTCTAACTGAATGCATCCTCAAAGCACATGTTTCATCGCTTGGCGTTTATGTAAAACTAAATAAATTGTAAACGTGAAATTTACAACTTAAAGTCTTTACTTGAGGCGATAGGTATATAGCCTATAATTATTACACTTTGAATTGATATAGAATGTAACATCCCAACTGAAAAATATTAATAATTTTGAATTAAATTTAAATTTAAATGTGAATTTACAATTTTGCCCTCGGAGTAGGGGTAATATGGTCATTTTTAATCCGGGAGGATTTGGGGGCATTGGCTAGTACATTTACGTAGGTCGTACTAAGACGAGTCCGTAGACATGCGATAGGCTTGAATCGGAGTCGTAACAAGAAAGTTATGAGCAAAACATCACCAATGGCATAATCGTAAATAAGTTGAAACTGGTTTTTAAACCCTCCCATTTCTCTCTCTCTCCCCGTCTCGAGCCCCCTGTTCTGTTTTGGCAGCTACGGTTTCACCGTCGCCATCGCTGCCACAGCTCACCGCCGAAGTTTGGACCGGTCCCAAATGACCAGCCAGCCTCCCCGTGTCGTTCCAGCCGTCGCCACCTCCGTGACGCAATCCGAGCCGCTGAGAGTCTGCGAAAATCGCGCTGGAAATTGCAGAAAATTTCCGACGCTCGTTTGAGCGTTTCCAGCCACCGTTTTGGTCGAACCAGGTATGGATCTTGAACCTCTTGAGTTGTTCTAGCTGCTGGTTGTGTTAGGTTTGAGAAATTTCTGCGTTTTGGTAGTTAAATAAGCGATATAAAATATGCCGATTTCGGCCACTTTTTGGGGTAGGTCCAAGAACAAAAGTGGTTCCAAATTAGGTGTTTTACAAAGGGTAGGAAGCTTGGCCAGCGGTTTGGCGTTTTTCCGATCGTCGAAAATTTCTTTGGACATGTCTGCCGCGCAAATCTCACGGCCTGGAGTGCCGGGCCGAGGGATATGCGTTGACACGCGGTTTCCTGCTTTTGGGTGCGGTGCGGTTGTGCGCGGGCGTGCCAGCACGGTCTACCGTGCGTCGAGATGTTTGAAGTGGGTGAAAGTGTTTAAGTGATGCGCCTGTTTGAACTCCGTCTTCTGATCAAACGATTGTAGCCGAGAGAGGAACTAGTCTCGGCTGCTCAGGTTCACGGCCTGAACTACAAGGCCGTTGAGTGGTGGTGTTGGTGGGTTTAGGGCGGTGCTCGCGCGCGCTGCTCGATGAGCGGCGGTCGTATGATATATGGGGTAAGTGAGCGAATAATAAGGATGATGCTCCGGCGCCTTGAGAATCAAGGGTCGTATGATATATTGATGAATGAATTTTCCTTACAAACTAACACTACTCCTAGGAAAGCAAGTAAAATATTGAAAGTGCATTACAGGAAAATATAAGTTGCTCCGTGGGAGGCTTTTGTTTGGTGTTTGAACCTTTTGAAAGTGGTCCCGAGTCTTGTATTTATAGGCATAGTTTTTGGAGGAGTAATCGAGGCTGAAAATCCGCATGGTGGAGCCTGATTAGCGCAAGTGGGTAGTCTAATCGACATTTGGGATCGTGAAGTATGGTGGTGTGACCCTATGAATCCCGGGTGAATCTCGGCTGCCGCCCTGGGACGTGGGTTCTGCGCTTTGGCCGTGGAGACGCATTTATTGCTTTGGTGGCTAGTCACCTAATCTCTCAAGCTGCAAAGAGTTTTGTGAGAATGTTGGCGTTTAATCACTCTGATCTCCTGCCACCAAATCCTGACTCCAATCACTTCCCACCATCCCTCGTGCATTAAATGCTCATTTCTGGCCAGTGGGTTTGCTGTAATAAACAGAGGCCTTGCTTCATTAAATGGAGTGTGGGACCCCGCCTCACGTGATGATCTGACTTTAATCCCTTTGGCCGTGACTTTGCTCTACCTCGGCCTCGGCCTTCAATCGAGGCCGAGATGATCGTGCCTTAGCAATTTTTCTTGTTTCTCTTGGAAGGTCAAAATACTCTGGCAAAACGCTGCGTTTTTGGTTTCTCGAGAAGGTACGAGGGCCGAGATAAAGGGTCCCTTCAGCCAGCTTACGGCCGTGATTTATTAGGCACAAACAGGACACCCACGCGCTGTCAGCGCGTGGGCCACGTGTTGGCCTGTCATTGTGTCCTAAAATGATCTCCTGGTTCTCATGAGCGCGTAGGTACTTTCGGATTCCAATTCGGATAACGTTTGAACCCGAACGGATTTTGCCTATTGTGCGATTTCCGGGTTCGATATGTTTGAACCGTTGGATCACTTCCAATTTATTATATGTTGATCTAGACTTTCCTAGGATCATGTAGGAATTCACGGATCGTGATTCGGAGCCCCGGATGTTCCGATTCAATAAGTTAAAGTTTGCGTTTTACAATAACCGTCCGAATCGCGCGATCACGAGCGATCTAACCGTCCAATCCTACTAAACTTGCAGGACGTGTATCCTAGACCATGTGGAATTCATAGGAACTTTCGGATCGTAAAAAGGAGGTCGTGGGCCCGGTTGACCAAATTTGGATAGTTTGACCCTCGGTTGACCGTGAGTCTTCAGGAGGTAGTTTCACCCTTCGTGAAGTGCTAGCACGACCGTGTGAATGAGTCTTAACCGTTATTTTGAGTTATTTTTTTTATTATATTGGGAGTATGAGCTTGTTTATAATATCTTATTGAATTCTTAGATATTATTTCGATAATTGAAATTTATGGAATGGATGAGTATGAGGATACTTGAATTATTGGTTGTGAAAGTAAGTCATGAAACTCAACTATGATTATTAGGAGGTGAGTAGACATTGTTGTCAAATAAATGGCATGGTTTTGCGATGGAAATGTTATGCATATGAATTTAATGGTTTATTGAAATGCACTTTATATTTAATAGTTGAAATTAATATTTTTGTAAAGTATTTGTGATATATGTGGGTTTTGACATATTCGAGTATCTTGAGTCATATATATAATATTTGAGAAAATACTATCTATGTGGATTATGTGTGGGGTACTTGGGTTGTTGATGTGAGATGCTAGAAAGACATGAGTTAGAATGTCAGTTTGAGTGCTATTAGAACTACCTTAGGTACCTCCCTGGATATAGAATATGCTTGAGAGTTTATTGTCTATACTATGAATAGGTATTGTGGGTAAATTGAATTAAGGAAGGGAATATTATTTTTATAATATTTATATAAGGGGTTACGAACTCCTTGGATAATGACACTTGGAAACAGTGGGAAACGGACACTTGGAAACAGTGGATATGGACATGGGATACATGGAAATGGATATATGGATATGGTTTAGATATGACGGACCCGGGGCATACCTTAACAGGGTGTCGCTGAGACCCTGGAATTGGGTAGTTTGCGCGCGTAGGGCTGTTTTCAGGCGCACGGGTCTTGATTTTTCTTCCGTACGTGCCTCGCTAGAGTTAGTCTCCCAATTGGACGGCTCGTCCCTAGCCACATGGTCATTTGAGGACGGTTTCATGTGGACTAGTCAAACGATCCCCGATTGGATTGTTTTCCCCAGGACATGATGTGCATCATCATATGTACTCCCTTGGATCCTGATACATGGACACAGTGGATATGGTTTGGATATGACGGAACCCAGGGCATACCTTAACAGGGTGTCGCGGTAGAACCTTAATTGGGTAGTCTGCGCGCGTAAGGCTATTTTTACGCGTATGGGTCTTGATTTTTCATCCGTACGTGCTGGCTGAGAGTTAGTCATCCAGTTGGACGGCTCGTCCCTAGCCACATGGTCATTGAGGATGGTTTCATGTGGACTAGTCAAATGATCCCGGTTGGATTGTTTTCCCATGGTACATGATGATGGTGAGAGGTGGATGTTATTATATATATATATACTCATTTATAGGCATACATGTTACATATTGATATATGTGGTTTTGATTTTGGATTGAGATTCGTGAGTTTGTACTTTGTGAGTACCCTGTACATGTATGAATGTTTAAGCCCTGGATTGGGAAATGTTGCTCGGCAACATACGCCTTGGATAGGGTATGGTTGCGCGGAAAGAATTGATATAAAGGGAAGAAATTGATAATGTGTTCAATGTACGTATGCCTTGGATAGGGTATGGTTGCAGGGTTGAATTGATATAAAGGAAGAGATTGAGAATGTGTTCATTGTGTTTTGTGGGAATTGGAGTTGTGATAAATCTGAAATGTATCGTTTGTTATGCTTTAAATAATTGTTCATTATCGGAGTTGTGACTGTTATAGGACACAAATATTCCTTGTACAATAAGGAATCCTACTATCTAGGAATACCATCTAAGGTAAGGACTGGATATGGATCAATTACATATTTCTTTCCTATCTAAATTGTATTTACTTTCTAACACTCCCCCTCAAGTTGGATAGTGAATGTCAAGAACACCCAACTTGTGTAACATAATTGAAAACTTCTCCTTGCCCAATGGTTTTGTAAAGGTATCAGCTAGTTCTTGCGAAGAGTTCACATGTAATGTAGAAACAGTACCATCAAGTATTTTGTCCCGAATAAAATGGCAATCCATTTCAATGTGTCGTGTTCTCTCATGAAAGATTGGGTTTGCCACCATATGTAGTGCTGCCTAATTATCACAATATATACGAGATGCTCCGGAAGATGGCAAGTGTAAATCTTGCAACCAAAAACATAACCAAGTAAACTGACAACAGGTGCCAGCCATTGCCTTTATATTCGGCTTCAGCTGAGGATAATGAAACTGTCTTCTGTCGCTTTGTTCCCCAGGAAATTAATGAATTACCCAAGAATACACAATATCTAGTAGTTGAACGACGGGTTATAGGACAACCAGCCCAATCCGAATCACAATAAGCAATTAAATCTAACTTATTGTCAGATTGAAAAAGTAAACCTTGACCCGGAGTAGACTTGAGGTATAGAACAACTCGGAGAACGGCATTCATGTGAGGTAGTCGCGGCTGGTGCATGAAACGGCTCAAGGCATGTACGGAATAGGTGATGTCCGGCCGTGTAATAGTCAGATAAAGCAATCGTCCCACCAATCTTCTGTATTTTTCAGGATCTTTGAGCAATTCACCTTTGTCAGAAAGCTTGGCTTCCTTTATTGGAAAATCACCTTTGTTCAGGTGCGGGCTAGGCAGGGGCTAAGTCATCATGGGGCTGGGCCTGGGTACTGTCAGGAGAAGTTGGGTCCGTGGGAATGGTGATGTCAAGAGGCGGGCAATGTTGGGGCTTGTGTCGGATGAAGGATGAGAGGAAGAAAAAGGTTCTGTGTGGGGAGCCAAAGGGGATGAGGTTGGGAAATCTGGGTTGGTGAGGGGTAATAAAGGGAGGGGGTCTGGTGTTATTTGTAGGTGTGGATGTGGTATGAGTGGAGAAAGGGAAGGTGTCTTTGAGGAAGATAGCATCGCGGCTAGTGAAGATTTTATGGGTTTCAAGGTCGTAGAGTGTGTAAGGTTTTTGTCCAAATGGGTAGCCGATAAAGACTGATTTTTGGGCCCGAGGAGCAAATTTGGAGCTTGGGTGAACAGAGGTGGCATAGGCAAGGCAACCAAAAACTTTCATATGGTGGTAAGAGGGGGCTTTGTTGTAGAGAATGTCAATAGGGTTTTGAAGAAGCAGGGTGGGGAGAAGATTGATGATGTAAGCGTAGTAAGAACACATTCCCTCGAAAATTTGATGGGTAAACTGGATTGAAAACGAAGGGCTCGTGCAGTTTTGAGGAGGTGGCGTTGTTTCCGTTCTACAATGCCATTTTGTTAGGGGGTGTAAACACAGGAGTGTTGATAAATGATCCCATGGTCGGAAAAGACATTGCGCATGGAGAAAAATTCTCCCCTATTATCAACACGGATTTGTTGAACTTTGAGATGGAATTGTGTTTCAACATAGGCAAAAAAAAAAAATTTAGGAGGGGTTGTGTTTCAATTTTATGCTTCATAAGAAAAACCAAGTAAAACGAAAGAATTCATCAACGATAGATAAAAAATGATAAACCCCAGTAAGAGAAGGATGTTTATTAGGACCCCAAATGTCACAATGTAAAAGAGAAAAATGTCTAAAAGTTGAAATAGAACTGAGTCCGAAAGATTGGCGAGTTTGTTTCGCCAACGGACAAATATCACAAACATGATGCGAATCAAATAGAGCAATTTAAAGAAGTACTAGCTAAGAATTGACGACGGGTTGGGGAAACATGTCCTAGACGGTGATGCCAAAGGTCAACGGAGGATATAAGGACTTGAAGAAATAACGGTGTAATTAGATTTGGTTACAAATGATTAAGGTGAAATGATTGGTAGTTTTTACATTGAAAATGAATGATGGTAATTGTGAGAATTGAGTTAGAATGTTGAAATTGGAAGTGCTGATAACTTTTCAGTCTCTTGGAGATTTTGAATTTAGTTTCTTGGATGTGTGATTTCAAAGGACGGAGGCTCAATGGATATTCCCAAATTGGAAGCAGTGTTGAATTAAAGTCAAAATACTGTGGTGATAGAGATCCGGAGTTTCCTGGAATTTGCTAAATATTGTATATGGTGAGTTAGTCAATGAAATATGAGTTTGGTGTTACATGGTGTAGAGAATGAAAGAAAATTTTGATAGATTTTGGGTATGATTTGGAGATTTTATTTGGGAATTATTACTAAGCATAAAAAGTTGTAGTTCTAGTTGAGTAAAATTGGTGTTAAATATGAAAAGTTGTGTTGCTGATTAAAGAGTAAATGAGTTATGTGAAACAATTAGGCTTTGAAGAGGAAGTTTGATTAATACTTTTGGAGATGCATTTATGGAGATATGATTTTATGATTGTAAGAATAGTATTGGAAAAAAAAAATGTATAAATTGGAGGATGCCCATAAGAAAATCATTAAGATAACTCGGATGCAATTGGAGAAAAGGTTGTAAGTTTTGCTGATTAGTTACTTAGGAATATGATTTCAAATTTGGTTGATTAAGTGACTTGAGTTTTTAGTTTGGTGTGGGTGGTATTGTTATGATTCTTCATAAAGGATTGAAATTATTTTAGATTTGGAGATGATCCATAAACAAAGATGCATGTGGAAAAGAAAATTCTTGGAGTTAATAATGCTAAGTTGAAATTTCTTGTAGATACTTAAGAAAGAAATATTGATATTGATGACATTATGATTGGAAGATTTTAATTGATTAAAGTTAAGAAATGGATCTTACATATATATAGGAAAGGATTAAAAGCTTTGTGGTAAAAGGGAATGCCTACAAATTTCTTTTTAAGTGACTATGAAATGAGATTACAAGGTAACTTTGGAGGAACTGCACATGATTTTTAGAGATATGGAAACAATTTAACGTGGGCATTGTAATCACATCATTTTGAAAACATTGGTGATCACTTATGAGATATTTTGTATCAAAGTTAAAAGTTTAGCTCTTGAGGTATAGGAACATGTTAATGGTATTTATAGATTAATTAGGCTTTGAAATATGTATACTGATCCTAGTGATGAATATTGGACAGACAAGTAGGCACAAATGTAATTAGTTCTTCCGGTTAGGTTGGGTGTGACTAAGTCCTTGACAGTTTAAGGTTCTTGAAGATCAGTAGGTGCTAGGAATGAATTTGAAACTTGCCAAGCATTTTAGTGTACATTCTTGTGTCTTGAGAAAAAGAGTATGTTATATCCAAAATATAAGTTGTACGTTAAGTGATCAGATTAAAAAGATAATGTGATTAGATTCAGCATACATATGGAGGATTTTGGGGATATAATGATTCAGAGGAAAAATAATGCTTGTGGAATTGGGAGTTTGAAATGAGAACTAGACAACTCAATTCGAATTACGAGGAGTGTAGTACTTAAATTCGAGGACGAATTTTCTTTTAAGGAGGGTAGGATGTAATACCCCGAAAAATTTAAGGTGGATTTTCATATTTTAATGAAAAATTATATAATGGTGGAGAATGATTATGGGTATTTTATCAAGAGATTTTGGATTGAGATTATTAAATTAAGTGTGTTTAATTTCAAGTTGGACAAACATGACCAAAATTACCCCTAGGTGTGGATCATTACCAAAATACCCTTGTAGAAAGAAAGTAGGAGGCAACGTGTAAGCCAAGCTTTCTTCCCTCCTTCATTCTTCCCCCCTTCCCACTTACATTCTCTTAAAAAAATCTGATTTTGGATGAGTTGTAAACCTATGGTGGTGAGTCACCTAGCCTAATTAACCTCTTCTTCCCATTCATTGTATCACCCTCTTCTAAATGGATGACTCACCTAGCCTAAGGCTTTTCAATCATAAAATTCACTCTTATCCTCATCATTCATTGTATCATCCTTTCTTCCTCATTCACTTATCTTCATCCTCATTTTTCTTTTGTTCCTCTTCAAAATCCAAAATTCGTCACTTTCTTGAAGCTGCTGAGAACTCATATTTCGGAAGCTCAAATGAGAAAACTTTCTTCATAAAAGTTGTTCATTTCCATGATTCCTATAACATACTCAAATTTCAGCTCAATCCGACTAGTATAGGCTCTGAAACGTTGGTATGATCACAATGAGTTTACCATTTCCTGATTTCACTGCAGTATGCTCGGTTTCAGTTTGTTTCTGTGCTTTCATGTACTCAAATGACTTTGGTTCCTTCATCAAAGTTGTTTGAAATGCTGTCTATTATAACATATCAAAATTTCAGATTGATCGGACTTCTCTAGCCACCTTGGGAATGTTTAGAGTGGAACTTGTTTATAGTTTTCATCCTTAGTTCCTTCCCTCGTTTTCAGTCCAAAACACTCATTTCAAAAGCTCAAAACACTATGGTTTCTTCATGATAGTTACTCCAAATTCTCTCCTTTATAACATATCCAAAGATCATCCAAACGTAACCATTATAACTCTCTAAATATTGGTATGAATAAAACTTGTTCAATTGATTATGTTGAATTTCTTGTTATAGATATGTACTTTCTCTCAAATGGCTTATCATTCAATTGCTCCAATTAGCTACTATCATCTCAAGTAAATGATTCTTTGAAGGCTTGAAGCTCTTCTTTTTATTTTCTTTTTGAGTACTAGTTTTAAACCAAGTGTGGTTAGAATGCCTCAAGTATATATATATATATATTTCAAAGTGTGTTTTTGTGAAGTTCTAGATTATTTCGATGTGATTTTTGTTCCAATTTCATTTTGGGATTTTGGTACATCAAAATGAATATCTCAAGGGTTATTTCAAAGTTGGTTTTGTGCCATTTGAATTTAAATTGATTTTTTTGTGAAATTTCAAAGTAGAGACTATCCTGCTGGAATTGTTTTGATTATGCTGCATACCCTGTTTTGAAGTAAGTGTTTGAAAACTTCCTAAACTTGAATTTTCATGAAATTTTAGTATGTTTTACTTTCTCGTATTGTCTTCAGATCTGGAAAGTTTTATCCAGTTTGGTTGTAAATTGTAATTTTGGTGATTTTTCAAAATAAAGTGTACAAACCTGGAAAAAAAAACGTTATGCAGCCTAGTCTGTTTTGGTTTCTATTCTGACATGCTTCCTTAACCCTAATTTTTATCAAATTTTGACATCTTTAATGTTTCTATGTCTAGTTGTGATCTGGAAAGTTTTACATTATTTTGATTTGAACTCAATATTTAGTGAATTTTCAAAGTTAATGTGTTCCAACCCAAATATTTAGCAAAACTGAAATTTTAGTTTTAAATTGATGTTTTAAATTTTCTTTATGAGTCTAAAGCCGAACCACCTGATTTTAAACATCCCAAAGAGTAGAAATATTATAGGAGGGGAATAGATTAGTTTTTCCTTAACGCTTGGTTCTATGCTTGCTTGGATGTGAGGTTAAGGGAGTAACAATCGGGTCAAACAACTTGTCAAGTGTATTTTGGGGTTTTAGGTCTACGTGCGCTAGTAGGACACCCAACTTTGTTCCCTTGTTTCCAATAAATTTTAATCAGTAAATTATCTCAACTAGGTGTTCTACTCTACGTACTTTCGAGGATGAAACTGCACAAGGTTAAGCTAGTTGGACTTGAGGTAGGGTTTCCTGATTTCCCTATGATTGGGCTATATCACTTTTAATCTTGGTGCTTATATATAGTATTAAAAATATGAATATTATTGTGGCGTTGCTCGGTGAATACTATTTGATGTTATGTGAGCATTATTATTTATGTTTTTCCGTGAATATTATTTGATGTTATGTATATATTATTATTGATGTTTTTCCATGGATATTATTTGATGTTTTGTGAATATTATTATTCATGTGATTAAGCCTGATATATTATTGTTATTATCTGTGGCATTATTCAGCAGAAATAAATGATGTTTGTGCTGCACTACATATGCATCAGAAATACAGTGGTGTTTGGAGGTGTGTGTGTGTGTGTGTGTGTGTGTGTGTGTGTGTGTGTGTGTGTGTGTGTGTGTGTGTCATTTGAGATATATCTAAGGGGTGGGAGAAGGCTTTAGATATATCTGAATAAAATGTGGAATATATTCAGGTGACAGGAGCAGAGCTTGAATATATTGAGGTGATGGGAGCAGGGCCTCTAATGATAAGTGAAAGTTGAGAAATTCGTAAACAAAAGAAAAATGGGTTAAGGGACGGATGGGCGCTAGTTCATATTTTAGGGTATTCGGAGCCACAGTGGTAAAACGCATGGTATGGGACATGCAGGCTTGTTGCCCTAGGATATGAATTAGTGGGATTAGAAGGGAGTGAGTTCATGACATCATCGCATATGCAAAATTTATTTATCTAGTATGATTACATAATTATCATATACCTTGTGTTGCTTGATACATGACACTTTGATTAACTGTGATAGCTGACTTTGAGGGGTTTGACGGTACTCTACTGGGTATTAGAATCCTCATACCCTAATAGATTGTGCAGGATTCAAAGGATTCAAGACGAAGTTTGAGGAAGCGGGTTTCAACTAAGCTGCTAGGTTTTTGTTGTTGATTTGTGTAATTAATATTTGTAAGTAGTCAACCGTTTGTTAAAGATCCTAGTGTGTAGTTAACTACAAACTACTGCAACTCTGATTTTGTAATGTTAAGTAAATTTGTACTATTTGTGGCTCAATTTCTTATCATATCATGGTTGTAGGATTTTATTCTTATGACTATGGTATGACTCACACCATGATTCGGGAATATTCATTATTTTCCAAATCGGGTCGTGACAATATATATTTGTTTTACCATTTTAATAATTATATGTATTTATTATATTAAATATGTATATAAGAAGCATGAGGTGGATAACATAAGCTGGAGGTGGCACCATTCCTTGGTTGCTTAAGGGATGTGTAAACACAAAAGGTTGTTGCCTTGTTATCCAAGTGGCTAGCTATCTTTACTTCATCAAAATATTATATATCTTAATACCAAATGTTAGCACTTATCCTCAACCGCCAAACATATCAACCAATGATAGAATGATAATTTCTTACGTTATTCTAGTATAAATACGGAGCTTAAATTTACAAGTTGTTTACTACTACATCTAGAGATAACACGCATGCAATGTGATAGTTGTTAGAGAGGACTAAAGAAAGATGCAAGGAAATGTGATATTGGAGGAGATAGAGAGCTTTGCTACTAAATTGAATTTATGCTTCGGAATCGAGGTAGGGGTTTCTTTAGGGGGGAGGGGTAGGGATTGATTTAATTAAATTTCGTGAGCACTATATTATGCGTGATATTATAATATGATGGATATTCTTGATATTGGGTGTTTACGTGTTGTTAATTATTTAATTAATGTTGGCATGATTATATGTACATTGGTGATATTTAAATGATTACATTGTTTTTATGAGATATGTGAAAAAAAGAACTATCTCATGTCATGGAAATTAGTTGGAGTTCTTGGGTTGAGAAAATAATGGTGGAAAAGAGGGTAATGGGAATGATCTTTTGAATAGTTGAGTCTAACTATTGGCAAGTACCATATCTCAGGGATCCCACAATGCATGCACATGATTTTTATTGGGTGATGCCTAACAAAAGGAGAATTATGCGATAATTGAAATAGGTGTTAGTTCATATAAATGGGCATTCGGGACCAAGCGATATATGTAAAACCTGTGTCTTAGGGAAACAAGAACGGTGAGCAATCCCACATCGCTCGGGGAGGGAAAGGTGAAGTGCTTTATATGTGTGGACACTTCTCTTCCTAGCAAGAGGCCTTTTGGGCAAGATAGCATTAGCTTGAGCTCAAGAACAAAACCGTGAGGGGGGAGGCCCAAAGCGGACAATATCTTGCTAGGGGAGTCGGGTCGTGACAAATTGTATCAGAGTTGGACCCCGACTAGAAGTGTGCCAGCGAGGACGCTGGGCTGTAAGTGGGGTGGATTGTAAGACCTGTGTCTTAGGGAAACAAGAACAGTCCCACATTGCTCGGGGGAGGAAAATGTGAAGTGCTTTATATGTGTGGGCACTACTCTTCCTAGCAAGAGGCCTTTTGGCAAGATAGCATTAGCTTGAGCTCAAGAACAAAACCGTGAGGGGGGAGGCCCAAAGCGGACAATATCTTGCTAGGGGAGTCCGGTCATGGTAGTATAAGCATGGTATGAGACATGCAGGTCTGCTTGTCCAGTTATATGAATTAACGGGAGTAGAATTGAAGCTCATTCATGCATTATTTTTTTTTATATGTTATGTGATTGCATGTCACTTAATTTAGTTATATCAATCTACTATGATAAAGTCTCAAGTCCCTCCTGAGTGGTGGTTGCTCACCTCTCACCCTGTTTAATTTTTCAGATGAATTAGTGGGTAAGACAAGGACTAAACCAGTTGAGGCTGAATTTGATGAAAGTGATAGAGCTTTATTTATTTATTGTAAAGTTCTAAGATTTTGGAGCTATTTTTATAAGAGAAGTTTATTTTAAATCCTATTTCGGCTTCTTCGTTTTTTAAATTTTTTATTTTTCTCATGCACCAGGCTTGGAATTTTCCACCGACCCTCGGATCCGAGGCATGACAGTTTGACTCTTGTCATCTTTCTCTTCTCAATATTGAAAGAAACATTTGGAGCAAAAATTTAGTTTGGGACTAATTGGCTTCTCTAAACTTGCAAATTAAATATGGAGAGTAGAACCTTTGTAGGATATATACCTTAGCTTACCTTAGTGTTTGTGGTGGTGGAGTGATGAATATAGTTATTACCCAGGAAAAAATAAAACCCAAACTCTGCTCCACATTACCACAAGAATTCCATAGTGAGGGCCTTATCTAAGGTCCTGCGTATGATTGATTAGCCGTTGAATCAAATTGGTTAGTTTAATCCAACAGTTAAGAGATAAGACCTCATATAATGGCCTTAGATAAAACCCTCACTATACCTTACTACGTACGTACTATGAGAACCAATTTTAAAACATCATGGACGTTCATATAACACTACCCATTGGACATAATTATTTGAGCCCATCACGACCTAAGTTCTCTTGATGTGCTTGATACGGTCCACCAACGATCGTGCTTAGGCCATGCGGTTGTCCTATTTAAATGGGTCAGACTGGCATCACGTTGGGCTAGTTCGACCTATTTAAGACCTCTAATCGTTGCAAAGATACCTTAAAAGATTGCAGGATTTTATAGTTTGATTACAGCTTTTTCCAACCTTTGAAAGGAGGATATATATAGTATCATTCTATTGAGGGATCTTTCAAATAATTTTATTTGAGGGACACCCTTTAGGGACCTTATGTATTTTTTTTCAATGATCCAAACCATCTACTTTCGAGTCTTCATTCATATATATGGCAAATTGAAAATCATTAAGGGATCTAGTTAGGACCAACAAAATAGACGAACATGGTGCTTCAAGAAAAGACTATAATAACAATCATTTAATTGAGTGGTCAAATGGTTTTGGATTCAAGTGATTTTTTACAGAGATGATATTTGAGGGAATATCTAAAAATTAGACGGTTTCGGATCAATTAAATACAATGAGTGGTGGGCCCTAGAATAGAAGGGTGTCCCTCAAATACTTATTTGAGGAATCCTTCAACTGAAACTCTTCTGTATATGTATATATAGGGAGAAGTTAAGTATTTGTTACATATTTCTAATCTCGGCCGTTGGATTACATTTATTAGATGTGTTGGTAGATTTAATATGCAACATACATGCAATCCAACAATCAAGATTAGAAATATATAACTAATTCTTCACATAAAATACTTATTTGAGAATCTTCCTGTATGTATATACCTTTCGTCTCACAATGATATCCATAATTGTTATTAAAAATCATTACTGGCATTGGGCCTCAAGCAATTATGATGTGGGGGCTTGTACAACTGCTACACCACGTAAATTTTGTATAGCTATAAGAAATATTTGGACAATCTTTATGTATTTTGGATGTACAATAGCTCATCATTTGCTATTTTCTTCTTCGCTGGATGTAAAGATGAATAACGTGTAAAATGAAGAGATTTTACTTCAGAGGAGGGAATTATTAGAGCATCCGCAATGGTTAATAGTTCATTTCAGTTCAGTTAAACAGTTAAATTTATTGAACTTTTTTGGCAGCTATTGAACTGAATTGCAGTTTCACTTGCAATGCTGCAGTTCAATAGCTTACAAATTAAAAAATATATATTTTTAAATATTTTTTTTAAATGATCGAATGAAATAAAATAAAGAAAGTTAATTACTATAAGAATTATACAATTAAAATGGTTTCAAAGAGATCAAATTTGAATATATATATATAAATAACAAAAATTAATAACAAAATTGTCTTTGGTTAGTGAGAATATTATATTAACACATCAAAGCACGTCCTTTTTAAGTTATTGCATATGAATAAGCAAATTGAATCTAGTTAAGCATGCATAAATTCAAAGCATGGAAGCCAATACAAAGACTTGACCACATAGAAATCAAAACAAAGACTTGAGCACATTGAAACCAAGCAAAATTCTTAATACAACTATAAACTCTAAAACAATTAAAACCAAAACATAGGTTAGGATGTAATCATTAATAAATAAATAAAAATATGAAATTCAAATTGCAGCATGCAGCAGAGTAATGCCTCACCAAATTTGTAAGAGAGAGGCTAGTATACAAATCAATGAAATCTTTGGGGAAAAAATACTTAACGGCTAGTTTAAATTAAATGTAATGGAAAAATTAAAAGGTAAAAGTGAAATTGGTACTTAGGTGACGAGGGGTAAATTTAACGACACAAACAAGACACAACAACACAACAATCTACACACACTTTAGATCTTAACCATATACACATATGACTAGTCAACTGCTAGCCACGAACAACCACAATCAAGAGAACACACAGAGCATGCCACAAAGTACCTACAACCCTAGAAGATTACTAGTGACAACCTAGGCACTCAGAAGGACCCGTCAATCTAGGCATCTCCTGTGCTAGCAACAACTATGGTGAAAGTGTGTGAAATCATCATTATCAAGTAAACAACAAACAGTAGATAAAGATGACTAGTCAACCACCAAGAACACAAACCCAGAGAAAAGTTACAGATATGCAAAATAGAATTTGTTTACCCAAAAACCCACCATTGGGAAAAACTGGAGTCATCAACCGACTAGGCAATCCACTAAGTAGAAAAAGATTCTTACAAAGGAAACACAACCAAGCTCAAGAAACACCTAGATCTATTTAGGAAAATGAGCTATACCTCATTCGTGCAATCTTCTTCTCCAACTTAGCAAAACTTGAAGCTCAGTTCTTCATGGCAATGGCAGCTCCTTCTCCAGCTCGTTCATCCCATGGCACTAGCTTGCAAGCTCCAACTCAAACCAAAACCAAAATTTGGATTCAAGGGAGAATGACCAATTTCTTCAAGAAACCATACTCTTGAAGAAATCAATCTTGAATCTGACCTAGATATAAATGAGAGAATGATTTAAGTAGCTAGATGCAGATTGGTGTTTCAAATGCAGTTTTTCAAAATGAAATCAATTGGAAAAACTCATAGATGAAGTGTACGGTTCTCTCTCTTGAAGAAGAAGAGAAAGATAGCAAGCCAATCTTTCCAAAATTTCCACCCAAAAGAGACGGCTACCAAAAGAGGAATTCACTAGCCTTTTCAGACAAAAGAATCCCTTAGGTCAGAATGACACATGGCAGGAGAGAGAGAAAAGAGAATAGGACAAAACAGTTGGTTAACCAGCTGGAAATCCTACAGAGCAAGGATGACTAGTCATCATTTATGAAAACAGTTTAATGCATGATATGCAATGCATGATTTACCTTTGTCAATTTGCTTGAACCTCCATAGGATAGATGATAGTTAAGAACACCTAGAGATGCTATTCTTAATCTAAACTTGAACTTGATAAATACAATAAAAATCCTATTACAAAATTTTCAAGGGAAGCCAAAAGAATTAATCAAAATTCATACATTAACAAAAAGTAATGTTCTTCATGTGTCGATAAGAGAGAGGATGAAGAGTTGTAATGGTGGATCAGCTTATTGAAATGAATTTCATTTCAAAAGTCTTTTTATTAACATCTGAAATGATATTGATCCTTGAAATGAAATATTGATCTCTGAAATGTACTGAACTTTACCACTGCAAGTCAAGAGTTCAATTTATTGAAATAAAATTGAAATGACCCTCATCATTGCAGATGCTCTTATGGACCAATCATCTCAACAACAAACTACCATTAATCCCAATAAATGTAACGTTTCTTAACATTGAAAAGTTACGGTTTTATTTCCACAACTTCAAAATTTCCATGTCCCAAGAACATTATTGCAAAGTTGTAAGGGGTCTCTTTCAACAAGCCTATGCATATCAAACATGAATGACAAAGGAATTAGGTTAAGCAATATTCTACACGATTAGGTAATTAGGTTAAGCAATTCAAAATTTGAGTAATAGCTAACTGCTTACATACAAACCGCAATTCAAAATTTGAGTAATAGCTAACTGCTTACATACAAACCGCATGACATATTGCTTTCCCAATATCGGGCATAGCCGTCATAGTAGAGGTTGTGTGGATATGGTGACGTTGTTGGCTGATTGCTAAGAACATTGTCACCTTTTATGAATGAACGTCCCAAAAATATTTATATATGATGGCTGATGGATAAGATTCAAACAAGTTCGAGGTGGCTTATTCTTAGACTACGCTTTATTTTCCAATACATCAAATCAATAGCATTATTTTCC
Source organism: Prunus fruticosa (assembly GCA_018703695.1). Lineage (NCBI taxonomy): Eukaryota > Viridiplantae > Streptophyta > Magnoliopsida > Rosales > Rosaceae > Prunus > Prunus fruticosa. Next base: position 6,777,028 of record CM031920.1, on the reverse strand, counting down.
AATACATCAAATCCATCAGCCAAATATATGATGGCTGATGGATCACTAGCCAGACTCATACATGTTCATTGTTAAACCTTCCAATCTCTCTCTAAATAGGTGGGATACTTTGTTCATGCTTGAAAAAGTTGTGAGGATCAACCATGGTTTTCACACGCACCAATCTTTCGAAGTTACCTTTAAAATACTTGCTTCCGTAAACTCTAGCAGTTAGAAGGTTACTTTGGTTGTACAGATTGGCGCCAATGTCGAGATCCCTATAGTTTTGGAAGGCCTCTCTCGGGTTCCTGGAGACAAATGGAGTCATCTTTTCATACAACTTTCTTATTAAGTGAATGTACCTGTTGGTGGCCTCAATCCCTTCGTCTTGATACCACGACGTATCGTATTCAATCATATATAGGTTTCCAGCTCTGTGAGGGTATGGAGTTGCTGACGCAGAAATCTCACTCATTCTTCCACCGTGAGGGTTCCATGCCATCCATATATTCCCTATCTCAAGCATCGCCTTAAATGTGTATTCTATAACTTTTTTTGGAATTGGTTTCTTCACATAGTCAGACTTACCTTTGTAGAAGGGTATTGGTTTGCCTGTCTGGTTGAGAAGAATAGTTATTGGGGTTCCAAGTGGGAAGTTAGCCCAGAATACAACGGATTCAATCCAACTCACTTCATGACAGTCTTTTCGTCTTAAACCCAATTCAGGGAATGTCTCGTTCATCAATGGAAGAAGCTTGTCAGTTTGTCCCAAAAAATGACCAATGAATGATACTTCCGCAGTCTTCTTGCCCTCAGTATTGTTCTCGATTTCTGACCTTGCTCTCAGGAATAGGTCTTTAGGAAGCACGGGTGCTACAAATTGCCACTTATAAAGGACATCTGTAACGCCTTGCTCTAAAGTCTTTGTAACGTTGAACACGGTCACTTTTTCTGGAACTCGAACAAGCTTGAGTTTCCATGAAAGAATGACTCCAAAGCTAGCTCCTCCACCTCCTCTAAGGGCCCAGAAAATGTCTTCTCCCATAGACTTTCTATCAAGGATTCTACCATTTGCATCAACTAGTTTAGCATCAACGATATTGTCGATGCTAAGGCCGTATTTTCTCATCATATTCCCATAGCCTCCACCACTAAAGTGGCCACCAGCACCGACAGTTGGACAAACCCCAGCAGGAAACCCATGAACCTTGGTTTTCTCAGCAATTTTATAATAAGTTTCGCCAAGAGTAGCTCCAGACTCAACCCAAGCGCTCTCATCCTCGACATTAACATCAACGGATTGGAAATGAAACATGTCCAGAACGACAAAGGGGACATGCGATACGTACGATAGACCCTCAAAGTCGTGGCCACCACTTCGGATTCTAATTTGCAATCCATGTTGTTTTGCACATACAATAGTTGCCTGCACATGAGATTCTTGCTTGGCTGCTACAATGGCCAGAGGTTTTGGAGTTGCAGGGCTTGAAAATCTGAGGTTTTTAATGCGTGCCATCAAAATGGATCGAAAAGAGGTGTTTTGAGGGGTGTAAACGGCTTCAAAGATTGGGCGGCCAGAATGAAACTGTTTTGGAAGGCATTCGAGAAAGCCATTAATGGGAACTGGCTCTGAAGTTGCCCATGATACTGAGAGTGATGAAAGGATTGAGAGGATGAGCAGCGCTAGTGGAGAGTTTGGAAACTTCATTGTCATAATTTGTTGGGCTTTCTTAGTTTCAATATTCTTGGCAGTGTGACAAATTGAACAAAACCTTGCAGTATTTATAATGAAACCAAAGCACCCAACTTTGAATATCTACTTATTTTTTCGCATGGTATTTATTCGTCAATGACTTGTATCAGAAGAGAAACCCAAAGGAAAGAGATGGAGAAATTAAAGAAGATGAGAATTTTTGTCTATTGCGCACACTGATTTCAGATAATTAAGCTTATCCTAAGACTAAGAATTTTATAAACAGAATCAATACATGCCTGACACGTGTGTGTCTACTCTTTGAATAATGGTACTGGTGGATGGAGGATGTAGCCATTTCTGGCCATAGAGATTTCATCTTCACCAGAGACACAGAATACGTACTTAGGTCACCTCATCGATATATTTGAGTAAGCATTGTTTATTTGGGGTGATAGGTGATTTTTAACAAAATTTAGGAAGGCACTCCGTTTTGGTAACATATGAGAAAATCACTTATTATTTAAAATTTTCATTCATTTTCTTTTCTCATTTGGAACCTGGGAAAAGACCACATACCCAATTGTTTAAAGTCTGTGGATAACCAGGGAAATAGCTACAATTTGGTAAGCAATTCATTTGGTTTGCTTTAAAATTTGTTGTGATTTTGAAAATCATTATCTGAGTTTTTGTTTACTGCCTTCTGTTGCCTAAAAACTTTAATTGTTATTGTATTTTGTTTACTTTTAATCAGCTACTTTCTTTATGTACCGGCTTCCATAAGTTATTTTATATATTTATTGCTTCCTATTGGGGTTTTACTCTGTATCTAGTAGCTTTGATTGAAAATCTTGTACATTCTTGAATGGTCATGAGTTTGGTTGGTTGAACCTTTGTTTCTCCTTTGATATATTTTTGTTATGACTGTAAGACCCGTGTCTTGGGAAAACAAGAACGGTGAGCAATCCCACATCGCTCGGGGAGGGAAAGGTGAAGTGCTTAAATGTGTGGGCACTTCTCTTCCTAGCACGAGGCCTTTTGGGAGCTCACTGGCTTCGGAGTCGTAAGAACTCCGAAGTTAAGCGAGTTGAGGGCTAGAGCAATCCCAGGATGGGTGACCCACTGGGAAGTTACTCGTGAGCTCCAGGAAACAAAACTGTGAGGGGGCGAGGGGGGCCCAAAGCGGACAATATTGTGCTAGGGGAGTCGGGTCTTGACAAAATGGTAGAGCGGAACCCGAAGGGAAATGTGCCAGCAAGGGCACGCTGGGCCCCAAGGGGGGTGGATTGTAAGACCCGTGTCTTGGGAAAACAAGAACGGTGAGCAATCCCACATCGCTGAGGGGAGGGAAAGGTGAAGTGCTTAAATGTGTGGGCACTTCTCTTCCTAGCACGAGACCTTTTGGGAGCTCACTGGCTTCGGAGTCGTAGGAACTCCGAAGTTAAGCGAGTTGGGGGCTAGAGCAATCCCAGGATGGGTGACCCACTGGGAAGTTACTCGTGAGCTCCAGAAACAAAACCGTGAGGGGAGAGAGGGGGGCCCAAAGCGGACAATGTCGTGCTAGGGGAGTCGGGTCGTGACAATGACCATATTATTGACGATATATTTATTTTTAATGGAAACTTTATTTATTTTATAATTAAAATAAAATTTAGAGTGTGATGGAAACATATTTAATATCAAAAAAAATATAAGATAAAGTGAGGGCATGTTTACGTATTGAGTAATGGATATGGGAGGAAAGGGAATGATTTCCATTACTGATTTCCCCTGCCTTTACTTGCCATCAGGAATGAAAAAAGGGAGATTCACTATTATAACCAATATAGGAGCCCAAATTATAAAAAAAACCCTATATGAAATAGACTTTAGAAACACACCCAAAACCCATTTACAACATAACAAAAAGACTTTTAACTTCTTTTAAATTACAAAACTGCCATTGATTTCTTAAAACAAATCCAACCCCAAAACCTCATAAAAAAGCCCAAAACACTTAATAGGGTATCAAAGTAATTTAATTATCAAAATTAAATTCAATAGGGTCAGCTATCATTTTGTGGGTGTTTTTTGGGTTTGTTTATAGAAATTAAATGGTGTAGGGTTTATTTATAGTTTTAGTACTAAGAATGGGTATATGACTAAATATCTCATGAAAAAAATAAGTGGGCCCCACCTCAAAATCCGTAATCACATCCCCTCAAAACTAGATATCAGATCAACTAGGGGGGAGTAGTCGATACGATTCTCATTCCTGTTTTCTCTTAATAACTTCCAACAATACCCTTATCACTTTATCATAATTCCAAAACACCCCAAACCCTAAAAAAAAATAAAAACTCACGCCAAGAAGTTCCAAGACGCTCCAACTTCTTTTTCACGTTCAGCGTTCCAGAGATACAACCTCTCAGAAGGAGCAGCAATGCATTGTGCTATGTAAGTCATTTTATCTATATATCTATCTTCTTCTTCTTCTATCTTCTGTCTTCACATTCATCATGAAACAAAGTACGGTCATGGATAAAGACTTTTTTGGAGATTATATATCTCTTTTTTGGTAGTATGAAGATTATGCATGTTATTATTATTTGATTGTTTACTATTTACATAGGTGAAAGATGTATATTTATTGGAGTTTTTTTTTCTTTTTGAAATTGGCTCTAGACAAAGGTGTTATTAACATTATCATTGAACTAGGCTCTTACTTGTTCAGCATATTGATTCCTCATGTTTACATCGCCTTCCTGGTTTGCTAGGATTAGTTTGGTCTCCTTAACGAATTTGAGAATTATATATGTGTTGTGATGAAAATGTGCAGGACATTTTAGTAATCAAATTAATTTGGATTCTGATTCATGAAAATTAGTAAACAATAACAATGGGAATCAGCCCCATTCTTTTGCTAATTCCATATGTTTAGTAAACGGCTTAATGAGAATGATTCTTCCCATACCGATTTCAGAGAGTTCCTCGATTCCTAAATTCTTTGATTCCTTACTTTCTCTATTATTGATACGTAAACATGCCCTGAAAGTGCTTTTCCTTTGACCAAACAATTGAACAAAAAAGCCAATTCAACATAATGCCCTTTTTAGTCATTATACACAACTTACAGCATGTTCACACCAAAAAAAAAAAAAACCAAACAGTCAGAAACTGATTATTGTACAAACAACACTTATAAAAAAAAAAAAGTTTACCAAACGTCCAAACTGCTTTTCTTCCAGCAAATCTGGCAACGATTATTTTCAGGCGCAACAATACCAACCTGGCCCAAAGCCATATGCATCAACGTGGATTTCAAAATCAGTGCACCCCATGGATACCTACATAGTGAAACTTTCTTATCTTTTCCTTTGTCTTTTCAATGAGTTTTGGAACTATTATCCGGTTGAATTTTAATTTTTCTTTGGTTTGATCCAAAAATTGGCTTGATTTTGTAATTACATGAGATTTTGTTTTGAGAAAGATTTTTTCTTTTTGAACATGAAACTACTAATATCGGAGTTAATGTCATTTTCAACTAGTTAGACCCCATTGGTGTTTTAACAATAAAAAATGATGAGCATTTGTAGCGTGAAGCATTTGAGTTTCAAGTATGACCATATCGCTAGCGTGGAGGAAATTTAAAATTTCTAAAAAAGTAGGCCACGGTCCTTTCTGTAAATTTTTTCTAGCCTCACACGTAAAACATCTGTGGACACAATAAGCCAAACCCATTTGATATGGGATTGCCTATGTGGTCCAGGATTTCAAATAATTGAATCGCAGGGTTTTTCACCAACTGCAAATGCGCCCATATGTTAAACATAAATTTGCTACCTTTGATGTGACATCTCCCCCAAAAAGATAGAAAGAGAAGACTTTGCTTTAACTCGATCTGACGAGTCCAATCTGCTCTCTCCATTTTTCCTGTCCTTTTTCTATGTTCCTTTTCTAATTTCTTCACACGTGCTCGTCTACTTAACTCCAATATATGCATTCCAATTAATAAGATGTGGATCTCAAGAACAAACTATCATTTCTGCAAAAAATGTAATATTTTCTTAGCATTAGGATCAGATGACACACATCATGACACACCTTATTAACCTTTAGATTTTAAGAGACTGGGCGATTAAGATTGAATATGATATTTAATACTGATTTTAAAAAGTATTAATTTACATTGGAATCAACACTTAAAGCTGTCATGAATGTTTCTAAATTTTATAATTAAAAAAAAAATCTCCATCATTTTAATTTCCTTCTTTTGTTAAGGGGGGTGTATCTAATTCAAACTTTTAATAACAATTTAAAAGTTAGGAGGTATTCAATTTATATTTTTTAAGAGTTTGTAAAAATATAGTGGTATTCAATTGTGACTTTTAAAAAGTAGTTAAAAATTTCATGGTATCCAGTTATAACTTTTAAAAAACTTACTAAAATTTGTCCATTCAATCACCCTCCCCTAACATTTACATTTCTACATCCTTCCCTCTTACTTGTTGGAATTTGCTAGAATAAAAAATGCATGTTCTTTGCATCTCAAAGCACCACATTGCATTTCAGAATGAATCTTGCCACAAACTTATAACTAATTGTGTGTTTACTAATCAGGAATTGAATTCCATTTATAGAGGATTCCTGTGTTTACTTCACATCAAGAAATTATAAAGTAAGTGGGCCCATACAAAATTAGGAATTGAATTCCTGATTTTGGAGGAGTTCAATCCTTGGGTGAGAGGTGATATTCTAATTCCTGGAGAACTAACCCATTAGGAATTCATCTTTTTTACCCATTATATCCTCACACATTTTCAAAATTCCAAATTTGCCATATGCTTTAATCAAACAACAAGGACATTTTAGTAATTAGAACCACTCCTACCCCAATTCCATATTGTTTAGCAAACAACTTCAATAATTCCTAGGAATTTAACTCCCCTCAATCTAGATGGTTTAGTAAACAACTTCAATAGGAATCCGAATCTAATTCTCCTCAATCCAACTCCTCCTCAATTCAATTTCTCATAATCCAATTACGGATTAGTACATGTCATAAGCATAAAAACAGTTATAAGAATTGAGCGAGAGTTGACATGAAAGGACATTGTCTGGTTCTGACTAATATTTCAGAGTTGTTAATGGTGTCTCCCATTAAAAAAATAATAAAAAATTACATTCTTTTGTTACCGTTTGGTCGTGGAAAATGCTCCGGTTAAGTACTCTGTGTTTTTTTTACCAAATGTCCTTGAATTGAAATTTGGAATTGCATAATATCAAAATCTGCTGCCCATGATAGATACGTAAGTAATATTTCAATCTGAAATTTATAGGGAAAAAAATAGAAAGAGAAGACTTTGCTTGAGCTTGATTTGACGAGTTCGGATCTGCTGTCTCCATTTTCCATGTCCTTATATGTTCCTTCCCTAATTTCTTGATATGTGTTCATCTACTTACCTCCAATATTTGCATTATAATTTACAAGATGTTGATCTCAAGAACAAACTACCATTTATCCAATAAATGTAATATTTTCTTAATATTTGGGAGTTTGAATCATACAACAAATATCATTTTTGGACTGCAGTACAGTTCATTCTATCATTCCTTTTTGTGCTAGTCTTGATCCACCAATAAAGACAATAACAACATCATGGACAAGTGCTTTCAATGACTCCCTCAAATTTCTTCCCAAAAAATCTCAACAAGTTCTCAATGACTTCATTCAATGCCTTGGAGAAACATCTCAGTCCAACCCTCCAATTTACACCCCTCAAAACACCTCATTTCCCCATGTGTTGTTATCACTCATTAAAAACCGCAGATACTTTACACCTACAACTCCAAAACCTTTGGCTATTGTAGCACCCACGCATGAATCCCATGTCCAAGCAACCGTCATTTGCGCAAAACGACACGGGTTGCAAATTAGAATCCGAAGTGGTGGCCATGATTATGAGGGCTTATCATACGTATCGGATCTTCCCTTTGTTGTTCTTGACATGTTCAATCTTCAATCTGTTGATATGAATCTTGAAGATGAGAGTGCTTGGGTTCAAGCTGGGGCTACTATTGGTGAACTTTACTATGCAATTGGACAGAAAAGTAAGGTTCATGGGTTTGCAGCTGGATCTTGTCCAAGTGTTGGTATTGGTGGCCACTTTAGTGGTGGTGGGTATGGTCCACTTATGAGAAAATATGGTCTTACAGTGGATAACGTTGAAGATGCTAAACTAGTGAATGTGAATGGTAGAATCCTTGATAGAAATACAATGGGAGAAGATCTTTTTTGGGCCATTAGAGGTGGTGGTGGAGCCAGCTTTGGAGTCATTCTTTCATGGAAGATCAAGTTGATTCGAGTTCCACCTAAAGTGACCATGTTCAATGTTAGAAGGACCTTGGAAGAAGGCGCTACCGATGTGCTCCATCAATGGCAATTCGTTGCACCTAAGCTCCCTGAAGACATCTTCATTAGAGTAGGTATACAAGTCAAGAATAGTAGCCAAGAGGGGAAGAGGACAGTGCAAGTATTATTCACTGGTCAGTTTTTAGGACAAAGTGACAAGCTTCTTCCAATGATAAATGAGCGCTTCCCTGAATTGGGTTTACAACAAAAAGATTGCTTTGAAATGAGTTGGATAGAATCCGCTGTGTTCATGGCTGCTTGCCCAATTGGAACTCCAATAGATGTTCTACTTTCTAGGCCAAAGGCGCCAGCAATCTTCTTCAAGAGCAAGTCTGACTACGTGAAAGAACCAATTCCAAAACATGGTTTCAAATCCAATGGAAGAAGCTGATTAAGATAGAGAAGGTGTGGATGCAATTGAACCCCTACGGTGGAAGAATGAGTGAGATTTCTGAGTCAGCAACTCCATTCCCTCATAGAGCTGGAAACCTATATTCGGTTCAGTATTTTATATCTTGGATGGAAGAAGGGATTAAGACCACCAATCACTATATTAAATTGTCGAGAAAATTGTATAAAAGTATGGCTCCTTTTGTCTCCAAAAACCCAAGAGAGGCCTTGCAAAACTATACGGATCTCGACATTGGTACCAACCTGCGCAACCACACAAACTTTCGAAAGGCTAGACTTTATGGAAGGAAGTATTTTAAATATAACTTTGATAGATTGGTACAAGTAAAAACAATGGTTGATCCTCAGGATTTTTTCAAGCATGAACAAAGTATTCCACCACTTTAGAGAGAGACCATGAATTTTTCGGATTTTACTTATGCCGACATGTAGGTTCGTTGTGACAAATATTTAATTGTTGAAAAAAATAAGCCTCCTCTTCCACTGCCACTCCAATACTTGTCGCAGTGGAAGAGGAAAATTATTAATGAAATACAAAGTCTCCAAACAGAATACAACACATGGAACCTATTTTTCATTAAGCATATGCTTCATTACTTTGTGTGATGGGATGACGAAGGAACTGTGACCACCAACAAATATCTCAACTTTTCAAGAAAATTGTACTAAGGAATGACTCTATTTGTCTCCAAGAGCGTCCAAGAGAGGCCTTCCAGAACTACAACTTGGGATTTTCCACCGACCCTTGAATCTAGGGCGTGACAGTTTGACTCTTATCATCTTTCTCTTCTCAATATTGAAAGAAACATCTGGAGCAAAAATTTAGTTTGGGACTAATTGGCTTCTCTAAACTTGCAAATTAAATATGGAGAGGTAGAACCTTTGTAGGATATATACCTTAACTATACCTTAGAGCATTTCCAGCAGCAAACCCTTGCCATGGCAAGGGGGGGTGCTAGGGCTGACACTATTCACGTGAATAGTGGCTGCCCTTGCCTTTTTTAGCTATGTGTGTTTCCAGGTCAAACCCTTGCCATGGCAACTACTATTCATTTTTTTGTTTTTTTCACAACTTTTTTTACTTAAACAATTATTTTAGATAATATTTTCGGGTAAGATTTTTGGGTTCCTACGTGTCAATACTATTCATATCATATAAGATTTTCGGTTTTTCACATTTCAGATAAATTTCAGATAAATTTCAAATTTCAAATTTCAGATACATTTCAAAATTCAAATTTCAGATAAATTTCAAAATTCAAATTTCAGAAAAATACAACTTGAAAGGGAAAAAACTTAATATTGAGTAGAAGGAGAAGAAAATGTATGAGGATTTGGTGTTAAAAGTGAAGAGTATTTGTTGGTATTTATAGAAAATAAATTCAGTATTTTTTTGGAATTTTTAAAAAAATTCGGAGCGTTGGATTGCTGGAAAAAATTGGAATGGAAAGCCCAGCTTGCGCCACGTGGAAGAGAGCCGTTGGGGGACTGTCAGCGGGCGCGTGTCAATTTTTTTTAACGTTGACGCCAGGGCTTACGTCGTCGTGACGTCAGCGCGCTGATGTCAGCTGAAAAGCGATTTTTGGCCCTCGGGCCAACCCAGTTCACTGGGTCCCACACCTTGCCCGGGCTGGGTTTTGTTGCTGGAAACGAGTTTTTGGGCTTGCCCCCCTAGCCCTCCCCTTGCCCTTGCTGCTGGAGTTGCTCTTAGTGTTTATGGTGGTGGAGTGATGAATCCAGTTATTACCCAGGAAAAAATAAAACCCAAACTCTGCTCCACATTACCACAAGAATTCCATAGGGAAGGCCTTATCTAAGGTCTTGCGTATGATTGATTAGACGTTGGATCAAATTGGTTAGTTTAATTCAACAGTTAAGAGATAAGACCTCATGTAATGGCTTTAGATAAAACCCTCACTATACCTTACTACTTACGTACTTTGAGAACCAATTTTAAAACATCATGGACGTTCATATAGCACTACCCATTGGACTTAATTATTTGAGCCCATCACGACCTAAGTTCTCTTGATGTGCCTGAGACGGTCCACCAACGATCTGCTTAGGCCATGCGGTTGTCCTATTTAAATGGGTCAGACTTGCATCGCATTGGGCCAGTCTGACCTATTTAAGACCTCTAATTGTTGCAAAGATATTGCTTAAAAGATTGCAAGATTTTATAGTTTGATTACAGCTTTTTACAACCTTTGAAAGGAGGATATATATATAGTATCATTCTATTGAGGGATCTTTCAAATAATTTTATTTGAGTGACACTCTTTAGGGACCTTATGTATTTTTTTTAATGATCCAAACCATCTACTTTCAAGTCTTCATTCATACATCAGGCAAATTGAAAATCATTAAGGGATCTAGTTAGGACCAACAAAATAGACGAACATAGTGCTTCAAGAAAAGAGTATAATAACAACCATATTGAGTGGTCAAATGGTTTTGGATTGAAGTGATTTTTTGCAGAGATGATATTTGAGGGAATATCTAAAAATTAGACGGTTCGGATCATTGAAATACAATGTGTGATGGGCCCTAGAAGGTGTCCCTCAAATAATTATTTGTTATATATTTCTAATCTCTGGATCATTAAGTATTTGTTATATATTTCTAATCTCGGCTGTTGGATTACATTTATTAGATGTGTTGGTAGATTTAATATGCAACATACATGCAATCCAACAGTAAGATTAGAAATATATAACTAATTCTTCACATAAAATACTTATTAGAGAATCTTCTAGTATGTATATACCTTTCGTCTCACAAATGATATCCATAATTGTTATTAAAAATCATTACTGGCACTGGGCCTCAAGCAATTATGATGTGTAGATCTAGAGTGATAGGGATCGGGGTTCGGACATAGGTCACCAATGTAAGATCCCACATCGACCAACGGAGAGGGGTGATGTGCCTTATATGTACATGCCCGCCTCCATCTAGTACGAGACCTTTTGGGAGCTCACTGGCTTCGAAGTCATGGGAACTCCGAAGTTAAGCGAGTTGGGGGCTAGAACAATCCCATGATGGGTGACCCACGGGGAAGTTGCTCGTGAGCTCCAGAAACAAAACCGTGAGGGCAGAGAGGGGGGGGCCAAAGCGGACAATATCGTGCTACGGCGGAGCCGATCCGGGATGTGACAATTTGGTATCAGAGCCACTTTGCCGTGTGGAGCGAGTGTGCCGACGAGGATGTCGGGCCCCTAAGGGGGGTGGATTGTAAGATCCCACATCGACCAACGGAGAGGGGGTGATGTGCCTTATATGTACATGCCCGCCTCCATCTAGCACGAGGCCTTTTGGGAGCTCACTGGCTTCGGAGTCATGGGAACTCCAAAGTTAAGCGAGTTGGGGGCTAGAGCAATCCCAGGATGGGTGATCCACTGGGAAGTTGCTCGTGAGCTCCAGAAACAAAACCGTGAGGGCAGAGAGTGGGGCCCAAAGCGGACAATATCGTGCTACGGCGGAGCCGATCCAGGGATGTGACAACCAACCACATACACGAGCACCGAAATCTAGGGCTAGTGCAAACTCACATATATCGTAGCAAATCCATGCCAAAAATAAATTATTTCATTAATCATCAACATAAAACTCCCTACAACTATTACATTAGCCTTATTTATAGGCTTTACAAGACTTGGGCACCAAGGCTACTTGGTCCAAAAGTAAACTCATTAATTATAAAATCACACATAAATAATAAAAGATATCCTAAAACAACCTAAATAAGAAAATAACAATATATCATGAAATAACTAATTAAATGGTAAATATCTATCTTGATCCACCCCTATGCTCCTGCATCATAGAGGGGGCTTGTACAACTACTACACCACGTAAATTTTGCATAGCTATAAGAAATATTTGGAAATTCTTCCTATTTTCTGGACGTACAATAACTCATCATTTGCTATTGTCTTCTTCACAGGATGTAAAGATGAATAACGTGTAAAATTAAGAGATTTTACTATTTTACTTTAGAAGAGGGAATTATTAGAGCATCTGCAATGGTTGCTTAATAGTTCATCTCAGTTTAGTTCAATAGTTTTATTGAACTTTTTTGGCAACTATTGAACTAAATTGCAGTTTCACTTGCAATGTTGCAAGTTCAATAACTTACAAATTAAAAAAATAAAAAAATATAATTTTTTTTAAATGATCAAATAAAATAAAATGAATAAAGTTACTTACAATAAGAATTATACAATTAAAGTGGTTTCAAAGAGATCTTTAAAAAGAGATCAAATTTGAATATATATAAATAACAAAAATTAATAACAAAATTTTCTTTGGTTAGTGACATATATTAACACTTTTTTCTGAAGAATTGGAAGTTGAGATTGTATGAGAACACATCAAAGCACGTCCTTTTCAGGTTATTGCATAACAAAATTGAATATGAATAAGCAAAATTGAATCTGGTTAAGCATGCATAAATTCAAAGCATGGAATGGAAGCCAAAACAAAGACTTGACCACATAGAAACCAAAATAAAAAGACTTGAACACATTGAAACCAAGCAAAATTCTTAATACAACTATAAACTCTAAAAAAAATTAAAACCAAAACATAGGTTAATGTAATCATTAAAAAATAAATAAAAATATGAAATTCATATTGCAGCATGCAACAGAGTAATGCCTCACCAAATCAATAAGAAAGAAGGTAGTATACATATCAATGAAATCTTTGGGGAAAAAAAATTAACGACTAGTTTAAATTAAATGTAATGGAAAAATTAAAAGGTAAAAGTAATGTTCTTCATGTGTCGAATAAGAGAGAGGATGTAGAGTTATAATGGTGGATCAGCTTATTGAAATGAATTTCATTTCAAAATTCATTTTATTAACATCTGAAATGAACTATTGATCTTTGAAATGAAATATTGATCTCTAAAATGTCCTGAACTTTACCACTGCAAGTCAAAAGTTCAATTTATTGAAATAAAATTGAAATTACCCTCATATCATTGTAGATGCTCTTATGGACCAGTCATCTCAACAACAAACTACCATTAATTCCAATAAATGTAACTTTTCTTAACATTGAAAAGTTACGGTTTTATTTCCACAACTTCAAAATTTCCATGTCCCAAGAACATTATTGCAAAGTTGTAAGGGGTCTCTTTCAACAAGCCTATGCATATCAAACGTGAATGACAAAGGAATTAGGTTTAGCAATATTCTACACGATTAGGTAATTAGGTTAAGCAATTCAAAATTTGAGTAATAGCTAACTGCTTACATACAAACCGCATGACATATTGCTTTCCCAATATCGGGCATAGCCGTCATAGTAGAGGTTGTGTGGATATGGTGACGTTGTTGGCTGATTGCTAAGAACATTGTCACCTTTTATGAATGAACATCCCAAAAATAAGTCTTTTGTACATATATATGATGGCTGATGGATAAGATTCAAAAAAGTTCGAGGTGGCTTATTCTTATTGTAGACTATGCTTTATTTTCCAATACATCAAATCAATATTACAAGCATCAATAGCATTATCTAGGATCACTAGCCAGACTCATACATGTTCATTGTTAAACCTTCCAATCTCTCCCTAAATAGGTGGGATACTTTGTTCATGCTTGAAAAAGTTGTGAGGATCAACCATGGTTTTCACACGCACCAATCTTTCGAAGTTACCTTTAAAATACTTGCTTCCGTAAACTCTAGCAGTTAGAAGGTTACTTTGGTTGTACAGATTGGCGCCAATGTCGAGATCCCTATAGTTTTGGAAGGCCTCTCTCGGGTTCCTGGAGACAAACGGAGTCATGTTTTCATACAACTTTCTTGTTAAGTGAATGTACCTGTCGGTGGCCTCAATCCCTTCGTCTTGAAACCACGACGTATAGTATTGAATCATATATAGGTTTCCAGCTCTCTGAGGGTATGGAGTTGCTGACGCAGAAATCTCACTCATTCTTCCACCATGAGGGTTCCATTCCATCCATATATTCCCTATCTCAAGCATCGCCTTGAACATGTATTCTATGACTTTTTTTGGAATTGGTTTCTTCACATAGTCAGACTTAGCTTTGAAGAAGGGTATTGGTCTGGCTCCTGGCTTGAGAAGAATAGTTATTGGGGTTCCAAGTGGGAATTCATCCCAGAATACAACGGATTCAATCCAACTCACTCCATGACAATCTTTTCGTTGTAAACCCAATTCAGGGAATGTCTCGTTCATCAATGGAAGAAGCTTGTCAGTTTGTCCCAAAAAATGACCAATGAATGATACTTCTCCAGTCTCTTGCCCTCAGGTATTATTCTCGATTTCTGGCCTTGCTCTCAGGAAGAGGTCTTTAGGGAGCACGGGTGCTACAAATTGCCACTTATAAAGGACATCTGTAACGCCTTGCTCTAAAGTCTTTGTAACGTTGAACTGTTGAGAAAAATGGCTCAATTAAAAGGATACAAAAAATATTAAAAACCAGCGACCGGTTCAAGGTTGTGGCGACCGGTCGGTTTCAGCAAAATGCCAAAGCGACCGGTCGCAAGTTACAGCGACCGGTCCGCCGGTCGAAGCCTGGAGCGAAAAATTGATTCTGTGACAAAGCGACCGGTCGCCCAGACGATGCTGTTTCAAATTCCTACGCGTTTTCAAGTCTTCCTTGGTGTGCTACCACTTCCTATCGACTTGCAAGGATATTTCTGATCAAATCTGAGATATTAGAAGGTGGCATAGCAGCTGGAAAGTTGGGAGAACACATTGGCAAATTGATAACTTGTTTCATGAGTGTTTTCTCTCTTGGTACAAGAGATTGATGGCAGCTAGCATCCTTTGTCCCTTGCTTTATGAGCTGCCAAGAACAGGTGTCTAAAGAGAGATAACTAAAGCATGAACGTGTATAACTTAATGATATCTGATCTTGGAGTCCCAAGGCTTATATAAGAGGGAAGAGGAAGCAAGAGAACATTAAGTTGTTAAGTGCATAAGTTTGTGCAAAGTATAGAGAAGCTGAAAACTTGTAAGTTCAGAAAATACCAAGGGGAGAGCAAGAGAGTTCTCTAAGTGTATCAAGGTGTTGAGCAAGGGTGAGAGAGAAACAGATTGTGAGGGTAGTGTTCTAAGGGGGTTTCCTTTCTTTGTAAACCAAAGTTTGTAACCTATCTTCATTAGTGAAAGTTCTCAAGGAGATCACCAAAGAGGAAGTAGGCAATTTGCTGAACCTCTATAAACACTTGTGTCATTTCTTTCTTGGTTAAATTTCTGTGTGTGTGTAAGACTCATCCATCATTGAGTTGGTCACAAAGTTCATCAACAACAAGGTCCTAAGGGGAAGTGAGTTAGTATTAATTCAAAACATGAACACGGTCACTTTTTCTGGAACTCGAACAAGTTTGAGTTTCCATGAAAGAATGACTCCAAAGCTAGCTCCTCCACCTCCTCTAAGGGCCCAGAAAATGTCTTCTCCCATAGACTTTCTATCAAGGATTCTACCATTTGCATCAACTAGTTTAGCATCAACGATATTGTCGATGCTAAGGCCGTATTTTCTCATCATATTCCCATAGCCTCCACCACTAAAGTGGCCACCAGGACAGTTGGACCAACCCCGCAGGAAACCCTTGAACCTTGGTTTTCTCAGCAATTTTATAATAAGTTTTCGCCAAGAGTAGCTCCAGACTCAACCCAAGCGCTCTCATCCTTGACATTAACATCAACGGATTGGAAATGAAACATGTCCAGAACGACAAAGGGGACATGCGATACGTACGTACGATAGACCCTCATAGTCATGGCCACCACTTCGGATTCTAATTTGCAATCCATGTTGTTTTGCACAAACAATAGTTGCCTGCACATGAGATTCGTGCTTGGCTGCTACAATGGCCAGATGTTTTGGAGTTGCAGGGCTTGAAAATCTGCGGTTTTTAATGCGTGCCATCAAAACGGATCGAAAAGAGGTGTTTTGAGGGGTGTAAACGGCTTCAAAGATTGGGCGGCCAGAATGAAACTGTTTTGGAAGGCATTCGAGAAAGCCATTAATGGGAACTGGCTCTGAAGTTGCCCATGATACTGAGAGTGATGAAAGGATTGAGAGGATGAGCAGCGCTAGTGGAGAGTTTGGAAACTTCATTGTCATAATTTGTGGGGGGTTTTGGCTTTCTTAGTTTCAATATTCTTGGCAGTGTGACAAATTGAACAAAACCTTCAGTATTTATAATGAAACCAAAGCACCCAACTTTGAATATCTACTTATTTTTTCGCATGGTATTTATTCGTCAATGGCTTGTATCAGAAGAGAAACCCAAAGGAAAGAGATGGAGAAATTAAAGAAGATGAGAATTTTTCTCTATTGCGCAGAACTGATTTTAGATAAGCTCAACCTCAGACTAAGAATTCTATTAACAGAATCAATACATGCCTGATACGTGTGTGTCTACTCGTTGAATGTACCGGTGGATGGAGGATGCTGCCATTTTTCTGGCCATAGAGATTTCATCTTCACCAAAAACACAGAATACGTACTTTGGTCACCCCATGGATATATTTGAGTACCCGTTTGGCATTGCTTAATTGGAGTGATAAGTGATTTTTAAACATTTTTGAAAAGCCCAGCCCGTTGGTAACCTATGAGAAAACCACTTATTATGTAAATTGCCATTCATTTTCTTTTCTCATCTGGAACCTGGGAAAATACCACATACCCAATTGTTTAATGTCTTTGATTTTCTGTGGATAACCAGGGAAATAGCTACAATTTGGTAAGCAATTCATTTGGTTTGCTTTAAATTTTGTTGTGATTTTGAAAATCATTATCTGGGTTTTCGTTTACTGCCTTCTGTTGCCTAAAAACTTTAATTTTAATCAGCTGCTTTCCTTATACGTACCGGCTTGCGCATAAGTTATTTTATATATTTATTGCTTCCTATTGGGGTTTTACTCTGTATCTAGTGGCTTTGATTGAAAATCTTGTACATTCTTGAATGGTCATGAGTTTGGTTGGTTGAACTTTTGTTTCTCCTTTGATATATTTTTGTTATGACCTGTTATTGACAATATATTTATTTTTAATGGAAACTTTATTTATTTTATAATTAAAATAAAATTTAGGGTGTGATGGAAACATATTTAATACCAAAAAAAAAAAGATAAAGTGAAAGTGCTTTTCCTTTTACCAAACACTTGAACAAAAAAGTCAATTCAACATAATGCCCTTTTTAGTCATTATACACAGCTCACAGCACGTTCACAAAAAAAAAAATACCAAACACTCATAAACTGATTATTGTACAAACAACACTTATAAAAAAAAGTGTATCAAACACCCAAACTATTTTCTCTCACAGGTGATTTCTCTCACAGCAAAATTGACAACGATTACTTTCACAGCACATCAATATCAATGGGTTTTGGAACAATTATCCGGTTGATTTTTTTTTAATTTTTCTTTGGTTTGATCCAAAAATTGGCTTGATTTAGTAATTACATGAGATTTTGTTTTGAGAATGATTTTTTTTTCGAACCTAAGACTACTAATATGTAAGTCAATGTCATTTTCCACTACGTTAGACCCCATTGGTGTTTTGAGAATGATTCTTTAACAATAAAAAATGATGAGTATTTGTTATTGCGTGAAGCATTTGAGTTTCAAGTATAGGTGGGCATCTAAACCGAAATACCGAAACCGTACCCGAACCATACCGATTTCATACCGTTTCATTTGGGATAAGGGCTTATTTGGTACGATCCTGTACCGTACCAATAGAGTATGGTATGGTAGCGGTACCAAGTATTTGGTACCAGTTACCAAACCGTACCGAATACACATCACTGAAGTATAATTTTTTTTTTTATGCTTATGTGTTCGTGTCTCTGTTGAAGCTTCCTGATATTACATATGGTCATGAAGTTTCTTATTTTGATGCTGTTGTTTTCTAACTAGTAGAAGATTATTAATCCATTATTAGGGTGCATTTGCCATTTCTTAGAATGTAAGAATCGAGTGTATGGATTTCTATTTTCTGATTCTGCTTTTTGCTAAGTTTCTATTTTTTTGATAGGTATTTAGTTAATTATCTGTTCATGTGGTTCCATCCTTATCATCTAATTCTTGTTTCTTGTCAAATCTGAATTTGCAGCCGTAGTGATAAGAACAAGAATCTTTATGTAAAGCATAAATTTTATCTTGGGGTTCATGGCGGACCCAGAGGCGCAAGGAGGTGCAGCTGCACCTCCCCTCGTCCGAAAAAGCTTTGGAGGTGCCGGAGTTGCCCTCTCGCTCTGGTGCCCACCAACTGCTTGAGCAAATGCCTGAACAATATTCTTCTTTTGCTGGCTAATGTTGTTGCGCTGCTGGGTTGCGCGCAGCGCCTTATTTTTTTTAAAAGGTCCTAGCCAAAACGCATCGTTTTGGGCCAAGGAAAAAACCAATTTAAAAAGTAACCTGCAAACTGCCGACATGGAACAGAAGCCTCCCAATCCAATTTGAAGAAGTCGTGCCAGGTGATATCATTGACATGCAGTAACCTTCTTCATCAACTTCGCGCCAGTTTAATTTTCGGCATATGAATGAAATTGGTATTGTTTAAATTAATTATAAGGTTATTTGGTTGTCAAATTTTTTAAAAACTTTTAGCCTTTCAAAATTGCACCTCTGCCGAAAAATTTCTGGGTTCTCAAATGTTGGGGTTTATTTTGATTTTTGTTAATTCTTGTCATGCAGTTCTGAATCAAGTAAGCATCAGGAGCACAGTGGATATTGAATGTGTTGAGGGATATTAATTTGGTTGATTAGGATTTGGATATTGAATTTGTTGAATCTTTGAATATGTAACTTAGGCATCACTTATTTTGGTGAATGAATATGTTGAATATTGAATTAGTTCATTTTTGAGTTGTGTCATTTTGATACCGAAATGGTACCATACCATACCGATACCGATTTGGTACGGTACCAATTTTGGCAAACTATAATCCCATACCGTACCATACCGGTTTTAATTTTCGGTATTGGTAGCGGTACGAGCCCAATACCGTACCGTACCATACCGTGCCCACCCCTAGTTTCAAGTGTATGAGCATATCGCTAGAATGGAGGACATTCAAAATTTCTAAAAAGAAAGCCACGGTCCTTTCTGTAAATCTTTTCTAGCCTCACATGTAAAGTATCTGTGGGCTGTTAAAGTAGGAACGGATGAATTGTGTTGGCTTTTGCCTCAATTTTTAGTCGTGGTCCAAGGGGATCTTGTAGCCAATGCATATTTCTAAATGAAACATTACATTTTTTTTCTTCTTTCTTTCTGGTATATTTTGACTATTTTTGGTCGACTTTTACTGATGCATTGCTCTCATTGTCATAGAAGCCAAGTTTAAGTTGGTATCAATAAAACGGGACAGGGATGTGTGCCTTCCTTTATTAGATAAAAATGAATGGAAGCCAAAGGTATACATGAAGGACGTAAAGGATTATATGTCAATAATCATACGTGATCGTTTTGACATTGCTCTTAATTTAATCACTTTATTATTAATAAATATTCCACGTAAATCTACTACATCTTTTGGGATTATATAGTCCAATCAAAATTTATTAATTATAGACACAATGGATTGCCTATGTGGTCCACGATTTCAAATAATTGAATCGCAGGGTTTTTCACCAACTGCAAATGTGCCCATATGTTAAACATAAATTTTCTACCTTGCATGGCTTATTTTCTTAGCTTGATGTGACATCTCCTAAAAAAGATAGAAAGAGAAGACTTTGCTTTAGCTTGATCTGACGAGTCCAAATTTGCTCTCTCCATTTTTCTTCTCCTTCTTGTATGTTCCTTTTCTAATTTCTTGATAGGTGCTCATCTAGTTAACTCCAATATATGCATTCCAATTAATAAGATGTGGATCTCAAGCACAAACTATCATTTTATGCAATAAATATAATATTTTTATAGGATCAGGATCAGAGGACACACATTTTTGACACACATTATAACACACCTTATTAACCATTAAATTTAAAGAGATTGACCGATTAAGATTGAATATGATATTTAATACTGGATTTAAAAAGTATTAATTTACATTGGAATCAACACTTAAAGCTGTCATGAATGTTTCTAAATTTTATAATTAAAAAAAAAATCTCCATCATTTTAATTTCCTTCTCTTGTTGAGGGGTGTATCTAATTCAAACTTTTAATGACAGCTTAAAAGTTACGAGGTATTCAGTTTAGATTTTTAAAGAGTTTATAAAAGTATAGTGGTATTCAATTGTGACTTTTAAAAAGTAGTTAAAAAGAGAGATTACCAAGAAAAAGGGAGGAGAGAGAAAATCGTTTCTTTTATTTGTATGAGAGAAAATAAAATTAATGATTGTCTAATTAAGAAATTAAAATTACTTGCCATGTTAGGTTTAATCTCAACCATTGAAAGTAGAGTAATCTAATGACCCAAAAATTGTGTCAAAATTTGTGTAAAAAACATAATGCCACGGATCCGCCCCCACTAAAGTTTGGCGTGATTTTAAACTATTTGGCTGTTCAATCACCCTCCCCTAACATTTACATTTCTACATCCTTCCCTCTCACTTGTCGGAATTTGCTAGAAGAAAAAACGCATGTTCTTTGCATCTCAAAGCACCACATCGCATTTCAGAATGAATCTGGCCACAAGCTTATAACTAGGCATAAAAACAGTTATAAGAATTGAGCGAGAGTTGACATGAAAGGAGATCGTCTGGTTCTGACTAATATTTCAGAGTTGTTAATTAATGGTGTCTCCCATAAAGAAAAAAAAAACGAAAAAAATTACATTCTTTTGTACTCTGTGTTTTCTTTTTTTTACTAGATGTCCTTGAATTGAAATTTGGAATTGCATAATATCAAAATCTGCTCCCCATGATAGTTACGCAAGTAATATTCGAAGGGGATCTTGTAGCCAATGCATATTTCTAAATGAAATATTACATTTTTTTTCTTTCTTTCTGGTATATTTTGACTATTTTTGGTCGACTTTTATTGATGCATTGCTCTCATTGTCATAGCAGCCAAGTTGAAGTTGGTATCAATAAAATGGGACAGGGAAGGAGAACCGTGTGTGCCTTCCTTTATTAGATAAAAATGAATGGAAGTCCTAAAAAAATATATATATAAAAATGACGTAAAGGATTATATGTCAATAATCATACGTGATCGTTTTGACATTGCTCTTAATTTAATCTTTTGGGATTATATTGTCCACTCAAATATTATTAATTATGGACACAATAAGTGAAACCCTGTGGTACACGATTTCAAATAATTGAATCGTGCCCATATGTTAAATGTGCACATATGTTACCAACTGCGAAACGTGCCCATATGTTAAAACATAAATGTGCTACGTACATTGCATGGCTTATTTTTCTTCGCTTGATGTGACATCACCTGAAAAAGATAGAAAGAGAAGACTTTGTTTTAGCTTGATCTGACGAGTCCAGATCTGCTCTCTCCATTTTTCTTCTCCTTCTTGTATATTCCTTTTCTAATTTCTTGATACGTGCTCATCTACTTAACTCCAATATATGCATTACAATTAATAAGATATAGATCTCAAGAACAAACTATTATTTATACAATAAATGTAATATTTTCTTAGGATCAGAATCGGAGAACACACATTTATGGCACACATTATAACACACCTTATTAACCATTGGATTTAAAGAGATTGGACAATTAAGATTGAATATGACAATTAATACTAATTTTAAAAAGTATTAATTTACATTGGAATCTACACTTAAAGTTGTCATGAATGTTTCTAAATTTTATAATTAAAAAAATTTCTCCATCATTTTAATTTACTTCTCTCGTTAAGGAGGTGCATAGTTTAAAGGCAAAACGTCACTTTTGGTCCTATGGTTTACCATTTTTACCACTAAGGTCCCTGTGGTTTCAATTTGATCATTTTTGCTCCTGTGGTTTTCAATTTAAGCAATTTAAGTCCAATCTTCAATTTCTGTCAAATTAGGTTAACTCCTGTTACTTGTTGAGGGGCATTTAAGTCCAAAAACAAGAAAGAGAGAGAAAAAAAAAAGGCGAAAGATTGGGGAAACTCCAGAATACAGCAGAAGATTGTGACTTTTTAAGCTCTATGGTGTTAGAGAACGTACGGTGGATGAAAGAGTGCTAGTACTACAGTCAAAACAACCATCTTGAGAAAACCCAGAAATCAGAAATTCCAGAAAAGATTCCATGAAACTATTCTCTGCTAGAACTCTGTGACCTCCATATCTAAAGACTGAGAAAAATCCCAGCAAGGGAAAAAAAGGTTAAAAAAAGGGAGTTTCACTAAAACACCCAAAATGGGGGCTGAAATTATAAAAAAACCCAACACCCAAAACACTTTATAAACACACTCAAAACCCATCATTACACACACTCAAAACCCATTTATAAACACACCCAAAAAATATACAATTGTTGATTGTGGGGTTGATTTTGGGTGTGTTTCTATGTTTAAATAGTATTTGGGTTTTTTTATAAATACATGTCTAGGATTGGGTTTATTTATAAATATCTATTAAAAAAATGCTCACTGCTTCCGCGAGTTTCTCGCTCTTCCTTCTCTCTTATCAATTCTGTCAAGCAAGAAAGAAAAGAGAGAATCCCCAAAAGCTCAAAACCGACATGCAAAGAGACCCTCTAGAGTCATGATCAAAGGACAAGACAGTGCATGCATCAGACAACAGAACAAAGAAAGTTTGTATTTTGTTCCTTCTTTTGCTTGTTGGGCTCAGCTTTATTTCCACTTTCTTTTTTGTTTTTGCTTTGTTTTATGTTCTGGTTTTGTGTCCTTGCTTAGTACTAAGCTCTCAGCAAAACTGGTTTATCAGAAAAATGATTCAGATTTTGGAAGCAAACAAGGCCAGCCCAAATTACAAAATAAAAAACAACGGCTGGTCATGAATAAAAACCCAGAATGAAAACAAACAAAAAACTGGTCATGAAAGATGATCAATTGATCATCGTTATGTGTGTGCCCTCTCTCTGACTCTTTATCTCTCTTTTCTTGGTGGGGTTTCTATCTCTTCTACTCTGTTTCCTTCTCTCTTTATTTGCCCACTAAATCAGTTTCTCTCCCAAGTCTCATGTTTGTACAAATCAGATGTCTCCCATCCCATACATCAGAAAGCTCTTTTGCACCGAATAGATTGAAAAGAGATGTTAGAATCATGCAACCAAGCCAACAGAAGTGGATGAATACAAAACAACAAATAAATGGCAAAAGAATACAAAAGGCACCGATTGACGGCCAAATAGCAGTCTCCAACTTCACTGGCTGCTCCGAGACCTTCGAACATTTTGAGTTTTTTTATAATTTCAGCCCCCATTTTGGGTGTTTTAGTGAAACTCCCTTTTTTTAACCTTTTTTTCCCTTGCCGGGATTTTTCTCAGTCTTTAGATATGGAGGTCACAGAGTTCTAGCAGAGAATAGTTTCATGGAATCTTTTCTGGAATTTCTGATTTCTGGGTTTTCTCAAGATGGTTGTTTTGACTGTAGTACTAGCACTCTTTCATCCACCGTACGTTCTCTAACACCATAGAGCTTAAAAAGTCACAATCTTCTGTTGTATTCTGGAGTTTCCCCAATCTTTCGCCTTTTTTTTTCTCTCTCTTTCTTGTTTTTGGACTTAAATGCCCCTCTACAAGTAACAGCAGTTAACCTAATTTGGCAGAAATTGGAGATTGGACTTGAATTGCTTAAATTGAAAACCACAATGTCAAAAATGATCAAATTGAAACCACAGGGACCTTAGTGGTAAAAGTGGTAAACCAGAGGGACCAAAAGTGACGTTTTGCCTAGTTTAAAAGTTAGGAGGTATTCAATTTAGATTTTTAAAGAGTTTATAAAAGTAGAGTGGTATTCAATTGTGACTTTTAAAAAATATTTAAAAGTCTGATGGTATCCAAAAGTTACTTGTAAAAAACTTACTAAAGTTTGGCGTGATTTTAAACTATTTGGCCGCTCAATCACCCTAACATTTACATTTCTACATCCTTCCCTCTTACTTGTCGGAATTTGCTAGAAGAAAAAACGCTTGTTCTTTGCATCTCAAATGTCACGACCCGACTACCCTAGCAAGATATTGTCCACTTTGGGCCTCCTCCCTCACGGTTTTGTTCTTGGGCTCAAGCTAATGCTATCTTGCCCAAAAGGCCTATTGCTAGGAAGAGAAGTACCCACACATATAAATCACTTCACTTTTCCCTCCTTGAGCGATGTGTGACTGCTCACCGTTCTTGTTTCCCCAAGACACGGGTCTTACATCAAAGCACCACATCGCATTTCAAAATGAATCTAGCCACAAACTTATAACTAATGGTGTGTTTACTAATCAGGAATTGAATTCCACCTGTGGAGGATTCATGCATTTACTTCACATTAAGGAATTGAAAAGTAAGTGGGGCCCACACAAAATTAAGAATTGAATTCCTAATTTTGGAGGTGTTCAATTCTTGGGTGAGAGGTGGTATTCTAATTCCTGGAGAACTAACCCATTAGGAATTTATCTTTTTTACCAATTATATCCTCACACATTTTTAAAATTCCAAATTTGCTATCTACTTTAATCAAACAACGAGGACATTTAAGTAATTAGTACCACTCCTAAACCAATTCCATATGATTTAGTAAACAACTTCAATAGGAATCAGGAATTTAACTCCCATCAATCCATATGGTTTATTAAACAACTTCAATAGGAATCCGGAATCTAATTCTCCTCAATTCAATTCATATTCTAATCCAATTATGGATTAGTAAACATGCCAGAAGCATAAAAATAGTTATAAGAATTGAGCGAGAGTTGACATGAAAGGACATCGTCTGGTTCTGACTAATATTTCAGAGTTATTAATGGTGTCTCCCATAAAATAAAATAAAATTTAAAAAATTACATTCTTTTGTTACCGTTTGGTCGTCAGAAATGCTCCTGGTTAAGTACTATGTGTTTGGTCATCCGGATTTGCTGTCTCCATTTTCCATTCCTTATATGTTCCTTCCCTAATTTCTTGATATGTGTTCATCTACTCACCTCCAATATTTGCATTACAATTTACAAGATGTTGATCTCAAGAACAAACTACCATTTATCCAATAAATGTAATATTTTCTTAATATTTGGGAGTTTGAATCATACAACAAATATCAAACTGGGAAGAAATTGTGGTATTTACACACTGATTCTCCAATATAAAACACCCTAGCTAATTTTATGCACATATAAGTTGCTTGAATATGTATATATATTATTACGTTGCAATTTCTCAATATCCTTGAACCTGTTTTCTTTGTTCTTTAACCGATGAGTTAATTATGATGTTGCAAGTTTCCAACCAATTAATTTTAACGTTGCAAGTTCTGGACTAATTAATTCTGGTTTTATTATTCTGAATAAAGCTTACTCCATAGGAGCAATTGTTGTTGATTGAGATCAAAATATATTGGAGTTGAAGAAATTTCAAAAACGATGAAGGAACCAAGCTCTGCAATAATACCCTTCATTATTGTTTCATTCCTCTTGCTCTGCAGTACAGTTCATTCTATCATTCCTTTTTGTGCTAGTCTTGATCCACCAATAAAGACAATACCAACATCATGGACAAGTGCTTTCAATGACTCCCTCAAATTTCTTCCCAAAAAATCTCAACAAGTTCTCAATGACTTCATTCAATGCCTTGGAGAAACATCTCAGTCCAACCCTCCAATTTACACCCCTCAAAACACCTCATTTCCCCATGTGTTGTTATCACTCATTAAAAACCGCAGATACTTTACACCTACAACTCCAAAACCTTTGGCTATTGTAGCACCCACGCATGAATCCCATGTCCAAGCAACTGTCATTTGCGCAAAACGACACGGGTTGCAAATTAGAATCCGAAGTGGTGGCCATGATTATGAGGGCTTATCATACGTATCGGATCTTCCCTTTGTTGTTCTTGACATGTTCAATCTTCAATCCGTTGATATGAATCTTGAAGATGAGAGTGCTTGGGTTCAAGCTGGGGCTACTATTGGTGAACTTTACTATGCAATTGGACAGAAAAGTAAGGTTCATGGGTTTGCAGCTGGATCTTGTCCAAGTGTTGGTATTGGTGGCCACTTTAGTGGTGGTGGGTATGGTCCACTTATGAGAAAATATGGTCTTACACTGAATAACGTTGAAGATGCTAAACTAGTGAATGTGAATGGTAGAATCCTTGATAGAAATACAATGGGGCCATTAGAGGTGGTGGTGGAGCCAGCTTTGGAGTCATTCTTTCATGGAAGATCAAGTTGATTCGAGTTCCACCTAAAGTGACCATGTTCAATGTTAGAAGGACCTTGGAAGAAGGTGCTACCGATGTGCTCCATCAATGGCAATTCGTTGCACCTAAGCTCCCTGAAGACATCTTCATTAGAGTAGGTATACAAGTCAAGAATAGTAGCCAAGAGGGGAAGAGGACAGTGCAAGTATTATTCACTGGTCAGTTTTTGGGACAAAGTGACAAGCTTCTTCCAATGATAAATGAGCGCTTCCCTGAATTGGGTTTACAACAAAAAGATTGCTTTGAAATGAGTTGGATAGAATCCACTGTGTTCATGGCTGCTTGCCCAATTGGAACTCCAATAGATGTTCTACTTTCTAGGCCAAAGGCGCCAGCAATCTTCTTCAAGAGCAAGTCTGACTACGTGAAAGAACCAATTCCAAAACATGGTTTCAAATCCATATGGAAGAAGCTGATTAAGATAGAGAAGGTGTGGATGCAATTGAACCCCTACTGTGGAAGGATGAGTGAGATTTCTGAGTCAGCAACTCCATTCCCTCATAGAGCTGGAAACCTATATTCGGTTCAGTACTTTATATCTTGGATGGAACAAGGGATTAAGACCACCAATCACTATATTAAATTGTCGAGAAAATAGTATAAAAGAATGGCTCCTTTTGTCTCTAAGAACCCAAGAGAGGCCTTGCAAAACTATAGGGATCTCGACATTGGTACCAACCTGCGCAACCACACAAACTTTCGCAAGGCTAGACTTTATGGAAGTATTTTAAATATAACTTTGATAGATTGGTACAAGTAAAAACAATGGTTGATCCTCAGGATTTTTTCAAGCATGAACAAAGTATTCCACCACTTTAGAGAGAGAGAACCATGAATTCCGGATTTTACTTATGCCAACGTGCAGGTTCGTTGTGATAGATATTTAATTGTTGAAAAAAATAAGCCTCCTCTCCCACTGCCACAAGCACTGGCAAGCACTCCAATGCTTGTGGCAGTGGAAGAGGAAGATTTTTCATTAAGCATATTTGTTAAGCATATGCTTCATTACTTTGTGTTATGGGATGACGAAGGAACTGAGACCACCACCTCAACTTTTCAAGAAAATTGTACTAAGGAATGACTCCATTTTTCTCCAAGAGTGTCCAAGAGAGGCCTTCCAGAACTACAAGGATCTTGATATTGGTGCCAAACTTTATGGAAGCAAGTATTTTAAATGCAATTTGGGAAACTTAAACGTGTATTGGAAAGTAAAATACATTTTTTAAATATTTTATTATTGGGGAAAATTAGAAAGTTACTTTTAGATCATATGTAATCATATGTAATAAATAAATTGAAATGTGAGAGAGTTAAACACGAATAAATAATGGTGACAAGCAAGCAAAATCAATTTGGTAACTAAAAAATGTGACTGTTGGCTTTTTTTTTTTTTATAGTGCTGTATTTATTTCCAGAAGAATAGCAACAGCCGAAATGCCCACCATTTGTCTTCTTCACAATTGGTTTTTGGGTTCAAGGTTTGTAATTGGTACAATTTCTCTCATTTTCTTTGTTTTATGCAATTTAATTTCAAAGGCTAACTTTCTCATTTGGAGAATTTTTTTTGTATAAAATTATCAATCTTTGGATGAAAAATCAATGAAACTAAAGGTGTTTTGTGTGAAAACAATTTACAACCTCAAAGGGTGTTCGTGTAATTTCAAAAACCTCATGAAGTTTTGTGAAAGAGCCAGAAACCTCGTTTGGTTCACGAACGGATTTGATGGGAAATCATTTCCCATGTTATTTCCTAAGGAATGGGAAATAGTGATTCCTTTCCCATGTTTGGCAATGCGGGAAAGTAACCCGGAAATATCACTTTATTTCCTTTCCCATGTTTGTTTTGAGTAGGAATGGAAAACAAATTTTGTTTAGTTTCCCAATTGTATCCCTATTAAAAAAACTAAAAAGAATACCAATAGTTGTTAGATAAAAATTGTAATTATGAATTGTTAGTAAGGACAAATTAGTCAGAAAAAAAAGTGTATTTAATGCTAGCCTTACTTTCCCATGGGAAGGGAAAGTAAAACCCAAGAAGGAAGGAATGTTTCACTTTCTTTCATACTTTCTCATGTGCCAGGCAACGATTTCCCATGCATGACTTCCTGTAACATCCCGGTCCTAAAAAGAAGTAAAAGAATTAAATTAAGAGAAAATAAATTGGAGTAAACAATAAAATAAAATTATTAGAATTAATTAAGTTTTTTTTAAAAAATTTAAAATATTATTTAATATAAAAAGGGGCAAAAAGGTCATTTTAAGTTCGGGAAGGAATTTGGGACTTCCGGTTGTACCGTGGCGTAGAGCTCGTCGATACGAGTTCGTAGACATGCGGCATGCCCAATTCCGATTTGTAACGAAGGAGAAAAAGTCTGAAAACAAAAGGGACATAAATGGAATATTTTTAAATTGTTACTGTATCTGCTCCAGTACCGGCGTTTTTATATTTTTCTTCTTCTTCTTCTTCCTCCTTCCTTCCCTCCCGTGCGAGCTCCCCTCCCTGTTATTTTGCAGCCCCAGCCACACCTCCATAACCACCTAGCTGACCACCCTAGCCCACGGGATCAGAGCCCACATGTCAGCCGGACCTCACCGTCGCACCTCCGACATGCGCCGCCTCCGTCGACGAGCTTCAGCCACCGGAAATTCGCGGATTTTTGGGTGGTTTTTCTCCGAATTTCAAACCTCTCGAACTCCCTCCTCCGGTCACCAAATCGGACGAATTAGGTATGATTTTTCGACTGATTTTCATGCTCTAGCTGATGGTTGGGTAGGATTACATCAATTTCTAACATAGGTAGTTCGATTTTGGATTCAAAGCTGGCCGGTTTTCAATTTGAATTTCCGGCCACTTCCGGCCACCTTTTGGCCTTAGCCCAAGAACAAAAGTGACTCCAAATTAGGTGTATTACCTAGAGTAGGAGTTTGGAGTCAAGATGTTAAGTTTTTCCGGCGAGTGGTTATCGCTTTGGACACCCACGTGCTGTAGGCGCGTGCGGCGTGGGCACTGTAGCAGAGAGACATTTTTATCCTAAAATGATCTCCTGGTTGTCACGAGCGCGTAGGAATTTACGGAACTCAATTCGGATAACGTTTGAACCCGAACGGATTTTACATATTGTGTGAATTCCGGGTTCGATATGTTGGAACCGTTGGATCGCTTCGAATTTAATATATGTTAATCTAGGCATTCCTAGGATTGTGTAGGATTTCACGGATCGTGAATCGGAGCCCCGATGTTCCGATTCAATAAGTTAAAGTTTGTATTTTTACGATAATCGTCCGAATCGTGAGTGATCCGACCGTCCAATTCGGACCAAACTTGAAGGATAGGTTTATTAAACCTTGTGGAACCCATAGGGACGTTCGGATCATAAAATAGAGGTTGTGGGGCCCGCGGGCCCGGTTGACCAAATTTGGAAAGTTTAACCCTTGGTTGACCGTGAGTCTTCCGAGGTAGTTTCACACTTCGAAAAGTATTATGATGACCTTGTAAATGAGTCTTAATTGTTATTTGAGTTATTTGGATTATATTAGGAGTATGAGCTTGTTTATAATATCTTATGGGATTCTTGGATATTATTTGATAATTGAAATTATAAAATGAATAATTATGGGATACTTGATTTGTAGAGTTGTGAAAGTGAGTCTTGGGACTCGGTTATGATTATTAGGAAGAGAATGGGCATTGCTTTCAAATAAATGGCATGGTTTTAAGATGGAAATGTTATGCATATGAATTAAATGCTTTATTGAAATGCACTTTATATTTAATAGTCGAAATTATTATTTTGTAGAGTATTTGTAATATATTTGTGGATTTGATATATTATAGTGTCATGGAGTTTATATATATAATATTTGAGAAAACACTATCTTAGTTACTTCCCCGGTTATGGGTTTTATGTTTGTGAGTCATTTGTCTACTATGAATATGTATTTTGTTTTGGGAAAATTGAACTAAGGATGAGAATATTATTTATATAATATTTATATAAGGATTACGAACTCCACCATCATACGTACCTCCCCCTTGGATGATGATATTTGGAAACAGTGGATATGGACACTGGGATACATGGAAATGGATATATGGATATGTTTTGGATATACTATTCACACACGTGCCGGGTTTCGGGCGTGTGGGCTTATTTGGTCATGGGTCCGGAATTGTGGGATGCCGGAAAAATTATGGATATGGTATGGATATGACGGAACCCGGGGCATACCTTAACGGGGTGTCGCTGAGACCCTTGATTGGGTAGTCTGCGCGCGTAGGACAGTTCCAGGCGTACGGGTCTTGATTCTTCGTCCGTACGTGCTGGGTTAGAGTGTCAGCCCCCAGTTGGACGACTCATCCCTAGCCACATGGACGTTTGAGGGCCGGATAAGTGTGAGCTAGTCAACAATCCCCTGTTGGATTGTTTCCCCCAGTACATGATGTGCAACATCACATGTACCTCCCCTTGGATCCTGATACATGGAGATTGTGGATATGGTCTGGATATGACGGAACCCGGGGCATACCTTAACGGGGTGTCGCTGGAGACCCTTGATTGGGTAGTCTGCGCGCGTATGACTGTTTTCAGACGTACGGGTCTTGATTCTTCGTCCGTACGGGCTGGTTGAGTTTAGTCCCCCAGTTGGACGGCTCGTCCCTAGCCACATGGACTTTTGAGGGCCGGATAAGTGTGAGCTAGTCAACAATCCCCGGTTGGATTGTTTCCCCCTGGTACATGATGATGGTGAGAGGTGGGTGTATGGATGTATTTATGTATATATATATAAATATATAATTATTCTTTTCTTGTTATACATATTACATATATGTATATGTGGTTTTGATTCTGGTTTGAGATTTGTGAGCCTGTACATGTATGAACGTATAAGCCCTGGATTTGGGCAGTGTTGTTTGGCGCCATACGCCTTGGATAGGGTATGGTTGCGGGATTGAACTGTTAAAATGGGAATAATTGGATGATGTGTTTAATGTACATACGCCTTGAATAGGGTATGGTTACGAAATTGAACTGTTACAAAGGAAGAATTCGAGAATGTGCTCATTGTGTTTTTGTTGGAATTGGGATTGTGTTAGATCTGAAATGTATAGATGGTTCTGTCATAAATAATTGTTTATTTTCGGAGTTGTGACCATTGAGATGAGAACTACGTGTGGCTTGATCCCTTGTCCAAGGGTACGTAGGCAGCCTGGGGTCTCACCAGGCGCAGCCGCGAAGTATTAATGTGTTTAAAAGGTTTGATCAATTCCGTGTATGTGATTGGATTCTGAGGTAATTGTTGGATTTGAATCCGGTTGAACGATTTCTGTGGTGTTGGTGAAGTTATTTGAGGTCATTAATTACATGGGTTATGTATTAATTGATTTGAGAACATTGTTGGTTCTATTTTGAACTATCTGAAGGTCGGAGGCCTATTATGTGGTTTACATGAGACTATATTGTGCATGCTGCCGGTTGGTATTGTTAAATGTGTTTTATGCAGGTTGAAATTTTTGGGAAATGTTCAATTTATAGGGGAGACTCTGCCGAAATTTCGACAGAAAGTCTCATGCTCTTTTCCCTTAATTCTAAAAAGAGACTAAATTCTTAGTAAGTGGGCCCGGCATCGGTGTGACGCCGGAATTTCCACAGGATTCGTCTCGGGTTTCGAGAAATTAGGGGGCGGGTCCTGTCACTTACCAAACATGGGAAAACAATTGATTTCCCATCCCCAAGATTCCTTTCCCATGAACCAACGGGGCCCAAGAGTGTTGGTGTAAATAATTAAGTAATATTTAATTCCAAAAAGTATACGATCTATTTCATAGTTACATAAAAATCAGAACGAGAATTCAAGTAATTAACTCTGATATAATTTACTTAGGGGAAAATGTTATGTTTAAGGTACGGCAAGAAATCAAATAGATTCGCAGAAAGAAATAAACAATGATTATACATGCACTCGCCATCCGATTTGGCAAGAAAACCAATCGTTACTTTTCAACTTTATTGTGTTACCCTAATTACTTGGTCAGGGTGGTCTTAATTGGGAAGAACTTACTAGTTGCTAAAAAAATTTATATTCCGGGCCAATCACTTTATTGTAAATACGACGAAGAACCGAAAGAGCCAAAAAAAAAAAAAAAGAAGGTACGAGTACTCTTCGTTATCTCAGTCCTTTCGCTTTTAGTGTCCTGGACAACTTCAGATCCATTTCTCACTGGCTTCCTCCAATGCCTTCCCAAGCAACCTCAATCTGCCTACCCAATCTTTGAAGCCATTTACACCCATGAAAATACCTCATTTCAATCTGTTTTGTTGGGATACATTAGGAACAGCAGATATTCTACACGTGCAACTCCAAAACCATTGGCTACAATCTTTAAAGGATTATATATGTCAACCATACGTGATCGTTTTGACATTGCTCTTAATTTAATCACTTTGTTATTAATAAACATTCCAAGTAAATCTACCAAATCTTTTGGGATTATATAGTCCAATCAAATATTATTAATTATGGACACAATAAGCCAAACCCATTTGATGTGGGATTGCCTAAGTGGTCTACGATTTCAAATAATTGAATCGCAGGGTTTGTTTCCAACTGCAAAATGTGCCCATATGTTAACATAAATTTGCTACCTTGCATAGCTTATTTCTTCGCTTGATGTGACAATGTTAGCTGAGTTGTTTGGGGTGTTTAACCATCCCACCTAAAAAAAGATAGAAAGAGAAGACTTTGTTTTAGCTTGATCTGACGAGTTCGGATTTTTCTTGTCCTTAGAGCATCCGCAATGATGCTCTCTATTTCTTAGCTAAAATTTAGCTAAAAATATAAGAAAGCTATTTTAGGAGCTCTCTAAAAAATTTCAACTCCAACCATACTCCCTAATTTGGAGAGTCATAAATGCTATAACTCTTTTTTGATTGGTCCATCTCTATTAAAATAAAAAATAAAAAATAGTTAGCATTAAATAAAGGTTTGAAATACTCATTAAATATGGGAGCATTAAATTATAGGGAGCCACTAGGAGTCTTTTCTCTCTCCTCAGATTTAGGAGCTCCTAGAGGACTCCCTATTTTAGGAGGTGGATAGGGAGCATGGTTAGAGTTGCATTTTTACAATTCCTCCCTAAAATTTGTCTAATGAGGTGATTTAGGGAGCCCATTGCGGATGCTCTTATATGTTTTTCTTCTAATTTCTTGATACATGCTCATTTACTTTACTCCAATATGCATTCCAATTAATAAGATGTTGATCTTAAGAACAAACTATCATTTATGCAATAAATGTAATATTTTCTTGAATAATGCTACTCTTATTTATCACATTTGTATACCACACTTCCATACCACCTTATGTGGCAGATCAGGTGGACATCCACATAAATTAAAATTAATTTAACATTTTCTTTTCTTTTATGACTTGTTGACACTTTTTAATTGATATGATTGTCAACTTCATCTGCCACATAAGATGGTATAAGATGTTTCACTTTATTATTCCAAATGATAGAAATAGATGCTGATATTTGAAGATGATGGTACATAATCAGTTTATATGAAATTGCTAACATCTCACTTGAGGTGGAGGAGACTTTTTTTTTTCCTCTCAGCAAAACAAAGGGCATGAGTAAATGTCAAAATCTATAACAGAAATGCAATATCCAAAGAATGAAAAGCAGTCCAATCGAGAAGAACCATCAATGGATGAATATTGAATGCATGAAGATTTATCAAGTCTCAAGAAGAACCAAACCAATCAATCTATTGCTTAACCAAACCAGAAATAAATAGTCAGAATTTGAGTTTGGGGGCTAAAAACCGAACCTTGTTATTGGCAAGACCATAGAAACTCCATGATAGGATAGCTTCATCATTTCCTTCCACTGAAGACCGGCACCAAGTCAAAAATTTGTGTTTTTTTTATTTTGCACCATGTCGTCAGTGCAAAGAGAGAAGAGAATAAGGCGGAGTTGGCAGAGGGGGGAATTGTCGTCGTTGTTGTTGGTGTGGTAAGGTGAACATGTCGTTTGGGAGAGAGCCAAGAGAGAAGAGAATAAGGCGGGAAACAGGGAGAGGAATGGAATTAGATGAATTAAGAGTCTCATGATCTCTTCTTCTCTGGTTTTGCAGGAAGGAACATACCTGACTTGTGCTTCACTTCTTCGGCTTCCCAATCTCAATCTCAACCTCAAATTTGCAGCTAAATTTTTCAATTTCGAGTTTCAGGCGACTAGGCTCTAGGCGAGTTGGGTGTTTATTTTGTTTTATTTTGTTTTCCTTTTTTGGTAAAAAAAATTTGTTACCTAGGTTTTATGCCTAACTTTTTCCCATGTTTTATATTAATTATGGTACTTTATCATTTATATGTCCTTCTATTTTTGCATTATTTATGTATAAATTAATAATTAATAATACAAAATAATTATAAATAAATAAAACACCTAGGCTATTACTCCTCTAGGCGCTAGGCTCGTGCCTACCGCCCGCTTACCGTGTAGTGATTTTTCAAACATTGGTCAATTGATGCAATCTTCAATTAGTTACAACTTACAGGGCCCTAGAAGGGTGTCCCTTAAATAAGCTTATTTGAGGAATCCTTCAACTGAAACTCTTCTGTATATGTATATATAGGGAGATTCTCCAATAAGTATTGAAGTTGAGTATTTGTTACATATTTCTAATTTCGGCCGTTGGATTACATTTATTAGATGTGTTGGTAGATTTAATATGCAACATACATGCAATCCAACAGTCAAGATTAGAAATATATAACTTATTCTTCACATAAAATATTACTTATTTGAGAATCTTCCTGTATGTATATACCTTTCGTCTCACAAATGATATCCATAATTGTTATTAAAAATCATTACTGGCATTGGGCCTCAAGCAATTATGATGTGTAGATATGAGAGGGGGCTTGTACAACTACTACACCACGTAAATTTTGCATAACTATAAGAAATATTTGGACAATCTTTATGTATTCTGGACGTACAATAGCTCATCATTTGCCATTTTATTCTTCGCTGGATGTAAAGATGAATAACGTGTAAAATGAAGAGATTTTACTTCAGAGGAGGGAATTATTAGAGCATCCGCAATGGTTGCTTAATAGTTCATTTCAGTTCAGTTCAATAGTTAAATTTATTGAACTTTTTTGGCAGTTCCTAACTAAACTAGTTTCACTTGCAATGCTGCAGTTCAATAGCTTACAAATTTAAAAATATTTTTTTAAATGATCGAATAAAATAAAGTTAATTACAATAAGAATTATACAATTAAAATGGTTTCAAAGAGATCAAATTTGAATATATATATAAATAACAAAAATTAATAACAAAACTGTCTTTGGTTAGAGCATCCACAGTGGGGAGGTGTAAATTGGGGGTGTAAAGCCACTTTTACATCCCCTTTATACCTCCGGGGGGTGTAAATACGTTTTTTGCTCCAATGGGAAAAGATGTAAAATATGTAAAAATAGATGTAAAGCAACTTTTTCTTCATTTTTCTTCTCTTTTCTCGGGTGGGTCCCGCCTGCAAAAGATGTAAAAATAAATGTAAATGTACATTTTATTTTACATCTTCATGGTGGTGATATATATTTACAACCCTTTACATCTCCCCATTGGAGACGATTCCGGTGACAAGAGGTGTATATTTAACATACACCCCCATATACACCCTCCCATTGTGGATGCTCTTAGTGACAATATTATATTAGCATTTTTTTATGAAGAAATGGAAGTTGAGATTATATGAGAAAGCACGTCCTTTTCAGGTTATTGCATAACAAAATTGAATATGAATAAGCAAAATTGAATCTGGTTAAGCATGCATGCATAAATTCAAACATGGAAGCCAAAACAAAGACTTGACCACATGGAAATCAAAACAAAGACTTGAGCACATAGAAATCAAATAAAAAGACTTGACCACATTGAAACCAAGCAAAATTCTTAATACAACTATAAACTCTAAAAAAATTAAAACCAAAACATAGGTTAGGATGTAATCATTAAAAAATAAATAAAAATATGAAATTCAAATTGCAGCATGCAACAGAGTAATGCCTCACCAAATCAATAAGAGAGAGGCTAGTATACAAATCAATGAAATCTTTGGGGAAAAAAAACTTCACGGCTAGTTTAAATTAAATGTAATGGAAAAATTAAAAGGTAAAAGTAATGTTCTTCATGTGTCGATAAGAGAGAGGATGTAGAGTTGTAATGGTGGATCAGCTTATTGAAATGAATTTCATTTCAAAATTCATTTTATTAACATCTGAAATGAACTATTGATCCTTGAAATGAAATATTGATCTCTGAAATGTACTGAACTTTAGCACTGCAAGTCAAAAGTTCAATTTATTGAAATAAAATTGAATTGACCCTCATCGTTGCGGATGCTCTTATGGACCAGTCATCTCAAACTACCATTAATCCCAATAAATGTAATTTTTCTTAACATTGAAACGTTACGGTTTTATTTCCAAAACTTCAAAATTTTCATGTAAAGAACATTATTGCAAAGTTGTAAGGGGTTTCCTTCAACAAGCCTATACAAATCAAACGTGAATGACAAAGGAATTAGGTTAATTAAGCAATATTCTACTCGATTAGGTAATTAGGTTAAGCAATTCAAAATTTGAGTAATAGCTAACTGCTTACATACAAACCGCATGACATATTGCTTTCCCAATATCGGGCATATAGCCGTCATAATAGAGGTTGTGTGGATAAGGTGACGTTGTTGGCTGATTGCTAAGAACATTGTCACCTTTTATGAATGAACGTCCCAAAAATAAGTCTTTTGTACATATATATGACGGCTGATGGATAAGATTCAAACAAGTTCGAGGTGGTTTATTCTTATTGTAGACTATATGCTTTATTTTCCAATACATCAAATCAATATTACAAAGCATCAATAGCATTATCTAGGATCACTAGCCAGACTCATACATGTTCATTGTTAAACCTTCCAATCTCTCTCTAAATAGGTGGGATACTTTGTTCATGCTTGAAAAAGTTGTGAGGATCAACCATGGTTTTCACACGCACCAATCTTTCGAAGTTACCTTTAAAATACTTGCTTCCGTAAACTCTAGCAGTTAGAAGGTTACTTTGGTTGTACAGATTGGCGCCAATGTCGAGATCTCTATAGTTTTGGAAGGCCTCTCTCGGGTTCCTGGAGACAAACGGAGTCATCTTTTCATACAACTTTCTTGTTAAGTGAATGTACCTGTCGGTGGCCTCAATCCCTTCGTCTTGAAACCACGACGTATAGTATTGAATCATATATAGGTTTCCAGCTCTGTGAGGGTATGGAGTTGCTGACGCAGAAATCTCACTCATTCTTCCACCATGAGGGTTCCATTCCATCCATAAATTCCCTATCTCAAGCATCGCCTTAAACATGTATTCTATAACTTTTTTTGGAATTGGTTTCTTCACATAGTCAGACTTAGCTTTGAAGAAGGGTATTGGTTTGCCTGTCTGGTTGAGAAGAATAGTTACTGGGGTTCCAAGTGGGAATTCATCCCAGAATACAACGGATTCAATCCAACTCACTTCATGACAATCTTTTCGTCGTAAACCCAATTCAGGGAATCTCTCGTTCATCAATGGAAGAAGCTTGTCAGTTTGTCCCAAAAAATGACCAATGAATGATACTTCCGCAGTCTTCTTGCCCTCAGTATTATTCTCGATTTCTGGCCTTGCTCTCAGGAAGAGGTCTTTAGGGAGCACGGGTGCTACAAATTGCCACTTATAAAGGACATCTGTAACGCCTTGCTCTAAAGTCTTTGTAACGTTGAACACGGTCACTTTTTCTGGAACTCGAACAAGCTTGAGTTTCCATGAAAGAATGACTCCAAAGCTAGCTCCTCCACCTCCTCTAAGGGCCCAGAAAATGTCTTCTCCCATAGACTTTCTATAAAGGATTCTACCATTTGCATCAACTAGTTTAGCATCGACGATATTGTCGATGCTAAGGCCGTATTTTCTCATCATATTCCCATAGCCTCCACCACTAAAGTGGCCACCAGCACCGACAGTTGGACAAACCCCAGCAGGAAACCCATGAACCTTGGTTTTCTCAGCAATTTTATAATAAGTTTCGCCAAGAGTAGCTCCAGACTCAACCCAAGCGTTCTCATCCTTGACATTAACATCAACGGATTGGAAATGAAACATGTCCAGAACGACAAAGGGGACATGCGATACGTACGATAGACCCTCATAGTCATGGCCACCACTTCGGATTCTAATTTGCAATCCATGTTGTTTTGCACAAACAATAGTTCCCTGCACATGAGATTCGTGCTTGGCTGCTACAATGGCCAGAGGTTTTGGAGTTGCAGGGCTTGAAAATCTGCGGTTTTTAATGCGTGCCATCAAAACGGATCGAAAAGAGGTGTTTTGAGGGGTGTAAATGGCTTCAAAGATTGGGCGGCCAGAATGAAACTGTTTTGGAAGGCATTCGAGAAAGCCATTAATGGGAACTGGCTCTGAAGTTGCCCATGATACTGAGAGTGATGAAAGGATTGAGAGGATGAGCAGCGCTAGTGGAGAGTTTGGAAACTTCATTGTCAAAATTTGTGGGGGGTTTTGGCTTTCTTAGTTTCAATATTCTTGGCAGTGTGACAAATTGAACAAAACCTTGCAGTATTTATAATGAAACCAAAGCACCCAACTTTGAATATCTACTTATTTTTTCGCATGGTATTTATTCGTCAATGACTTGTATCAGAAGAGAAACCCAAAGGAAAAGAGATGGAGTGTTGAAACCAATTGTGTCCCACATCGGACAGAGGAAAGGAGAAAGAGTACTTAAATAGAATTACCCCACTCTAACTAAGAATTCTATTAACAGAATCAATACATGCCTGACTCGTGTGTGTCTACTCGTTGCATGTACTGGTGGATGGAGGATGCCGCCATTTCTGGCCATAGAGATTTCATCTTCACCAGAGTCACAGAATACGTACTTAGGTCACCCCATGGATATATTTGAGTACCCTTTTGGCATTGCTTATTTGGGGTGATAAGTGATTTTTTAAAAATGTTGGAAAGCTCAGCCCGTTTGATAACCTATGAGAAAATCACTTATTATTTAAAATTGCCATTCATTTTCTTTTCTCATTTGGAACCTGGGAAAATACCACATACCCAATTGTTTAAAGTCTTTGATTTTCTGTGGATAACCAGGGAAATAGCTACAATTTGGTAAGCAATTCATTTGGTTTGCTTTAAATTTTGTTGTGATTTTGAAAATCATTATCTGGGTTTTCGTTTACTACCTTCTATTGCCTAAAAACTTTAATTGTTATTGTATCTAGTAGCTTTGATTGAAAATCTTGTACATTCTTGAATGGTCATGAGTTTGGTTGGTTGAACTTTTGTTTCTCCTTTGATATATTTTTGTTATGACCATATTATTGACAATATATTTATTTTTAATGAAAACTTTATTTATTTTATAATTAAAATAAAATTTAGGGTGTGATGGAAACACATTTAATACCAAAAAGAGGAAAAAATAGAAAAGATAAAGTGAAAGTGCTTTTCCTTTTACCAAACACTTGAACAAAAAAGTCAATTCAACATAATACCCTTTTTAGTCATTATACATAGCTCACAGCACGTTCACAAAAAAAAAAATTACCAAACACTCTAGAAATTGATTATTGTACAAACAGAACTTTAAAAAAAAAATTACCAAACGCCCAAACTACTTTCTCTCACATGTGATTTCTCTCACAGCAAATTCTGACAATGATTACTTTCACAGCACAGCAATATCAATGGGTTTTGGAACTATTATCCAATTGAATTTTTTTAAATTTTTCTTTGGTTTGATCCAAAAATTGGCTTGATTTAGTAATTACATGAGATTTTGTTTTGAGAATGATTTTTTTTTGAAACCTTAGACTACTAATATGAAAATCAAGGTCATTTTCCACTAGTTAGACCCCATTGGTGTTTTGAGAATGATTCTTTAACAATAAAAAATGATGAGTATTTGTTATTGCATGAAGCATTTGAGTTTCAAGTGTATGAGCATATCGCTAGAATGGAGGACATATTCAAAATTTCCAAAAAGAAAGCCACGGTCCTTTCTGTAAATCTTTTCTAGCCTCACATGTAAAGTATCTGTGAACGAATGAATTGTGTTGGCTTTGCCTCAATTTTCAGTCGTGGTCCAAGGGGATCTTGTAGCCAATGCATATTTCTAAATGAAACATTACATTTTTCTTCTTCTTTCATTCTGGTATATTTTGACTATTTTTGGTCGACTTTTACTGATGCATTGCTCATTTTCATAGAAGCCAAGTTTAAGTTGGTATCAATAAAACGGGACAGGGATGTGTGCCTTCCTTTATTAGATAAAAATGAATGGAAGCCAAAGGTATACATGAAGGACGTAAAGGTTTATAAGTCAATAATCATACGTGATCGTTTTGGCATTGCTCTTAATTTAATCACTTTATTATTAATAAATATTCCAAGTAAATCTACTAAATCTTTTGGGATTATATAGTCCAATCAAATTTTATTAATTATGGACACAATAAGCCAAACCCATTTGATATGGGATTGCCTATGTGGTCCCGGATTTCAAATAATTGAATCGCAGGGTTTGTCACCAAAATGTGCCCATATGTTAAACATAAATTTGCTACCTTGCATGGCTTATTTTCTTCGCTTGATGTGACATCTCCTAAAAAAGATGGAAAGAGAAGACTTTTCTTTAGCTTGATCTGACGAGTCCAAATTTGCTCTCTCCATTTTTCTTCTCCTTCTTGTAATATTCCAAGGGGATCTTGTAGCCAATGCACATTTCTAAATGTAATATTCCAAGGGGATCTTGTATATTCTGACTATTTTTGGTCGACTTTTATTGATGCATTGCTCTCATTGTCATAGCAGCCAAGTTGAAGTTGGTATCAATAAACCGGGACAGGGAGAACCTGTACTTGTGTGCCTTCCTTTATTAGATAAAAATGACGTAAAGGATTATATGTCAATAATCATACGTGATCGTTTTGACATTTCTCTTAATTTAATCACTTTTATTAGTAAATATTCCAAGTAAATCTACTAAATCTTTTGGGATTGTATTGTCCAATCAAATATTATTAATCTTGGACACAATAAGTCAAACCCATTTGATGTGGGATTGCCTATGTGGTACACGATTTCAAATAATTGAATCGCAACTGCAAAATGTGCAAAATGTGCCCATATGTTAAACATAAATTTGCTACCTTGCATGGCTTATTTTCTTCGCTTGATGTGACGAGTCCAGATCTGTTCTCTCCATTTTTCTTCTCCTTCTTGTATATTCCTTTTCTAATTTCTTGATACGTGCTCATCGACTTAACTCCAATATATGCATTCCAATTAATAAGATGTAGATCTCAAGAACAAACTATTATTTATGCAATAAATGTAATATTTTCTTAGGATCAAGATTGGAGAACACACATTTTTGGCACACATTATAACACACCTTATTTTTGAGAAATTCTAGGATTGCATTCATAATTTAGCCAAAAAAACCATTAGCCACAAGGGGCCAAAACAAACTAGCCACAAAGGGCGATTACAATAACGGAGCGGTCTAACATCAAAATTAAGACAATCTGGTGCGCCTCCACTAACGATCATGTAGGATCGAATAAACTCTAGCATAGGCATCCCAACTAAGATTGCAACCTCAGAATAATCAAAAATAGATAAAGTTTGAAAAAACCAAGCCATAACAATACAAATAAAACTCTCACAAAGGAGAGATAAAAAGCTCTCACAAAGAAGAGGTG
This sequence comes from Prunus fruticosa, assembly GCA_018703695.1. Lineage (NCBI taxonomy): Eukaryota > Viridiplantae > Streptophyta > Magnoliopsida > Rosales > Rosaceae > Prunus > Prunus fruticosa. The sequence goes on along the minus strand of CM031920.1, from coordinate 6,734,396 downwards.
AAAAGCTCTCATAAAAGGAGAGGTGGAAACTACATAGAGAACCCAGAGTCTCTCTGACTTATTCCGAACATAAAGAAACCGCAAAAAAGATTGTGGTGGAGATCCATTGCCGAAAACACAGATGGAGATTCGATGCCGAAACGCCGATGTAGATCCGATGTCAAAACTGAGGTGGAGATCCACCGCTCAGACGCCGTCGCCTATGATGGTTGGAGGAAAATCATAGCAAAACGAAGACAAGTAAGGAAAACCTTTTGTCTCTGAAAATGAGGGGAGAAAGAGAGGGAGGAGGAGAAGGGGGGAGAGGAGAGGAAGAACAATGGCTTCCTCCCCCCTCAAACTGAAAACGGCTCTAGAAGGGTTTTTTGGGAGAGAGGGGGCTATAACACACCTTATTAACCATTGGATTTAAAGAGATTGGATGATTAAGATTGAATATGATAATTAATTTTGATTTTATAAAGTATTAATTTACATTGGAATCAACACTTAAAGTTGTCATGAATGTTTCTAAATTTTATAATTAAAAAAAATTATCCATCATTTTAATTTCCTTCTCTCGTTAAGGGGGGTGTATAGTTTAAAAGTTAGGAGGTATTCAATTGAGATTTTTAAAGAGTTTATAAAAGTATAATGATATTCAATTGTGACTTGTAAAAAGTAGTTAAAAGTATTTAAAAGTTTGATGGTATCCAAAAAGTTACTTTTAAAAAACTTACTAAAGTTTGGCGTGATTTTAAACTATTTGGCCGCTCAATCACCCTAACATTTACATTTCTACATCCTTCCCTCTTACTTGTCGGAATTTGCTAGAAGAAAAAAGCTTGTTCTTTGCATCTCAAAGCACCACATCGCATTTCAAAATGAATCTGGCCACAAACTTATAACTAATGGTGTGTTTCCTAATCAGGAATTGAATTCCACCTGTGGAGGATACCTACGTTTACTTCACATCAAGGAATTGAAAAGTAAGTTGGGCCACACAAAATTAGGAATTGAATTCCTGATTTTGAAGGAGTTCAATTCTTGGGTGATAGGTGATATTCTAATTCCTGGAGAACTAACCTATTAGAAATTCATCTTTTTTACCCATTATATCCTCACACATTTTTAAAATTCCAAATTTGCCATCTACTTTAATCAAACAACGAGAACATTTTAGTAATTAGTACCACTCATACCCCAATTCCATATTTTGTTTAGTAAACAACTTCAATAGGAATCCGGAATTTAACTCCCCTCAATCCATATGGTTTAGTAAACAACTTCAATAGGAATCCGGAATCTAATTCTCCTCAATTCAACTAATCCTCAATTTAATTCATCTTCAATTCAATTCCTCCTAATCCAATTACAGATTAGTAAACATGCCATAAGCATAAAAACAGTTATAAGAATTGAGCGAGAGTTGACATGAAAGGACATCATCTGGTTCTGACTATTATTTCAGAGTTGTTAATGGTGTCTCCCATAAAAAATAAAATTGAAAAATTACATTATTTTGTTACCGTTTGGTCGTCGGAAATGCTCCTGGTTACTCTGTGTTTTTTATTTATTTACCAGATGTCCTTGAATTGAAATTTGGAATTGCATAATATCAAAATCTGCTGCCCATGATAGATACGTAAGTAATATTTCAATCTGAAATTTATAGGGTAAAAAAAGAGAGAGAAGACTTTGCTTTAGCTTGATCTGAAGAGTCCGGATCTGCTGTCTTCATTTTCCATGTCCTTATATGTTCCTTCCCTAATTTCTTGATACGTGTTCATCTACTTAACTCCAATATTTGCATTCCAATTAACAAGATGTTGATCACAAGAGCAAACTACCATTTATCCAATTTATCCAATAAATGTAATATTTTCTTAATATTTGGGAGTTTGAATCATACAACAAATATCATTTTTGGACTGGGAAGGAATTGTGGTACTTACACACTGATTCTCCAATATAAAACACCCTAGCTAATTTTATGCACATATAAGTTGCTTGAATATGTATATATATTATTACGTTGCAATTTCTCAATATCCTTGAACCTGTTTTCTTTGTTCTTCAACCGATGAGTTAATTATGATGTTGCAAGTTTCCAACCAATTAATTTTAACGTTGCAAGTTCTGGACTAATTAATTCTGGTTTTATTATTCTGAATAAAGCTTACTCCATAGGAGCAATTGTTGTTGATTGAGATCAAAATATATTGGAGTTGCAGAAATTCTAAAAACGATGAAGGAACCAAGCTCTGCAATAATACCCTTCATTGTTTCATTCCTCTTGCTCTGCAGTACGGTTCATTCTATCATTCCTTTCTGTGCTAGTCTTGATCCACCAATAAAGACGATACCAATATCATGGACAAGTGCTTTCAATGACTCCCTCAAATTTCTTCCCAAAAAATCTCAACAAGTTCTCAATGACGTCATTCAATGCCTTGGAGAAACATCTCAGTCCAACCCTCCAATTTACACCCCTCAAAACACCTCATTTCCCCAGGTGTTGTTATCACTCATTAAAAACCGCAGATACTTTACACCTACAACTCCAAAACCTTTGGCTATTGTAGCACCCACGCATGAATCCCATGTCCAAGCAACCGTCATTTGCGCAAAACGACACGGGTTGCAAATTAGAATCCGAAGTGGTGGCCATGATTATGAGGGCTTATCATACGTATTGGATCTTCCCTTTGTTGTTCTTGACATGTTCAATCTTCAATTCGTTGATATGAATCTTGAAGATGAGAGTGCTTGGGTTCAAGCTGGGGCTACTATTGGTGAACTTTACTATGCAATTGGACAGAAAAGTAAGGTTCATGGGTTTGCAGCTGGATCTTGTCCAAGTGTTGGTATTGGTGGCCACTTTAGTGGTGGTGGGTATGGTCCACTTATGAGAAAATATGGTCTTACAGTGGATAACGTTGAAGATGCTAAACTAGTGAATGTGAATGGTAGAATCCTTGATAGAAATACAATGGGAGAAGATCTTTTTGGGCCATTAGAGGTGGTGGTGGAGCCAGCTTTGGAGTCATTCTTTCATGGAAGATCAAGTTGATTCGAGTTCCACCTAAAGTGACCATGTTCAATGTTAGAAGGACCTTGGAAGAAGGCGCTTCCGATGTGCTCCATCAGTGGCAATTCGTTGCACCTAAGCTCCCTGAAGACATCTTCATTAGAGTAGGTATACAAGTCAAGAATAGTAGCCAAGAGGGGAAGAGGACAGTGCAAGTATTATTCACTGGTCAGTTTTTGGGACAAAGTGACAAGCTTCTTCCAATGATAAATGAGCGCTTCCCTGAATTGGGTTTACAACAAAAAGATTGCTTTGAAATGAGTTGGATAGAATCCACTGTGTTCATGGCTGCTTGCCCAATTGGAACTCCAATAGATGTTCTACTTTCTAGGCCAAAGGCGCCAGCAATCTTCTTCAAGAGCAAGTCTGACTACGTGAAAGAACCAATTCCAAAACATGGTTTCAAATCCATATGGAAGAAGCTGATTAAGATAGAGAAGGTGTGGATGCAATTGAACCCCTACGGTGGAAGGATGAGTGAGATTTCTGAGTCAGCAACTCCATTCCCTCATAGAGCTGGAAACCTATATTCGGTTCAGTACTTTATATCTTGGATGGAAGAAGGGATTAAGACCACCAATCACTATATTAAATTGTCGAGAAAATTGTATAAAAGTATGGCTCCTTTTGTCTCCAAGAACCCAAGAGAGGCCTTGCAAAACTATAGGGATCTCGACATTGGTACCAACCTGCGCAACCACACAAACTTTCACAAGGCTAGACTTTATGGAAGGAAGTATTTTAAATATAACTTTGATAGATTGGTACAAGTAAAAACAATGGTTGATCCTCAGGATTTTTTCAAGCATGAACAAAGTATTCCACCACTTTGAGAGAGAGAGAGAGAGAGAGAGAGAGAGAGAGAGAACCATGAATTTTCCGGATTTTACCTATGTTGACTCACAGTGGCGAAGCAAAGATTTCATGTTTGTGGGGGCCTCTCACAAAATATAAACAATAACAAATTTGAATTCACAAGACATAACAAAACATTGAAAATCGTATATTGCCTATTCATTAGCATCATAATTGTCCTCGTCATCTATATTATAAAACTATCTTTCTCAATATATGCAACCAAACAATCAACATCCATAAATTCTCCATTTGGTTGCATAACCAATTCTTTACAATATTCATAGTACTCTCTAGGGGTGGGCACAGTTCGGGTTTGGACGGTTTTCTCGAAAAAATGGAACCTGAACCGAAAATGAAGATCGGTTCAATTTGAACCAATTTTGCCAAAAATCCATAGGTAAATCCGAACCAACCCGGACCAGTCCAATTTTAGTTTGGTTCTTGCCATTTTCGGTTTAGGCATGAGCCCAAAATTTTATTATATAATCTTTTACAGACCTGCCCAAAATGTTATTATATTACTGACCTACCCCAAATTTGAACTTCCAACAAGCTTTTAACACTTCAAAATGAATCCAACTTTAGCAAAATATAAATTACAATCCAAATTGAAGCCAACTTCAGCAACATATAAATTACAACCCAAATTCAATCCCACTTCAGCAAAATAAGTTCCAAAATAAATTACAACACAAATACAACCCAAATTCAATCCAAATATATATTACAACCCAAATTCAATCCAACTTCATTAAATTCCTCCTAACATTGAAAAGTAGCTGGAGCAGACTTGTTGCCTTCTTTTTTTGTAGTGCCGTATTTATTTCCAGAAAAATAGCAACTGCCGAAATGCCCACCATTTGTCTTCTTCACAATTAGTTTTTGGGTTCAAGGTTTGTAATTGGTACAATTTCTCTCATTTTCTTTGTTTTATGCAATCTAATCTCAAAGGCTAACTTTGTCATTTGGAGAATTTTTTGTATAAAATCATCAGTCTTTGGATGAAAAATCAATGAAATTAAAAGTGTTTTGTGCGAAAACAATTTACAAACTCAAAGGGTGTTCATGTAATTTCTAAAACCTCAGGGAGTTTTGTGAAAAAACCAGAAACCTCAGGAGTGTTTGTGTAAATAATTAAGTAATACCTAATTCCAAAAACAGTATACGATCTATTTCAAAGTTACATAAAAATCAGAACGAGAATTCAAGTAATTAACTTTGATATAATTTATTTAGGGGAAAATGTTCAAGGTACGGCAAGAAATCAAATAGATTCGCAGAAAGAAATAAACAATGATTATACATGTACTCGCCATCCGATTTGGCAAGAAATCCAATCGTTACTTTTCAACTTTATTGTGTTACCCTAATTACTTGGTCAGGGTGGTCTTAATTAGGAAGAACTAACTAGTTGCTAAAAAATATATATTCCGGGGCAATCACTTCATTGTAAATACGACGAAGAAGTGAAAGAGCCAGGGAAGAAAAAAATGAAGGTACGAGTACTCTTCGTTCTCTCAGTCCTTTCGCTTTTAGTGTCATGGACAACTTCAGATCCAGTTCTCACTGGCTTCCTCCAATGCCTTCCCAAACAACCTCAATCTGCCTACCCAATCTTTGAAGCCATTTACACCCATGAAAATACCTCATTTCAATCTGTTTTGTTGGGATACATTAGGAACAGCAGATATTCTACACTTGCAACTCCAAAACCATTGGCTATTGTCACAGCACTGCATGAATCTCATGTCCAAGCAACTGTGATTTGTGCCAAACAACAAGGGTTGCAGATTCGAACCCGAAGTGGTGGCCATGATTATGAAGGCCTATCATACGTATCCGATGTTCCCTTTATCATTCTTGACATGTTTAATCTTCGATCTATTGATATTGATGTCGCGGATGAGAGTGCTTGGGTTCAGGCTGGGGCTACTATCGGTGAACTTTATTATGAAATTGCAAATAAAAGTAAGGTTCATGGGTTTCCAGCGGGAGCTTGTCCAACTGTTGGAATTGGTGGTCATTTTAGTGGTGGCGGGTACGGGCCTATGATGAGAAAATATGGCCTTACAGTGGATAACATAGAAGATGCTAAACTTGTTAATGTGAATGGGACAATTCTTGACAGGAATTCAATGGGAGAGGATCTTTTTTGGGCCATTAGAGGAGGTGGCGGAGCAAGCTTTGGAGTCATTCTTTCATGGAAGATCAGGCTTCTTCCAGTTCCAGCCAATGTGACTGTATTCAACGTTAAAAGAACGTGGGAGCAAGGTGCCCTAAATGTCATTTATAAGTGGCAATACGTAGCACCAAAGCTGCTTGATGAAATCTTCATCAGAGCAATTATGCGACTGAAGAATAGTACTGAGGGCAAGAAGACTGTGGAAGTATCATTCGTTGGTCTCTTTCTGGGACAAAGGGACAAGCTTGTGCCATTGATGAATGAAAGTTTCCCTGAACTGGGTTTGCAACTAAAAGATTGTTTTGAAATGAGTTGGGTAGAATCCACTCTATTCTGGGCAGACCAGCCAATTGGAACTCCCGTAAATTTTCTACTTAAATGGCCACAGGGGCCACCAAATTTCTTCAAAAGTAAGTCTGATTATGTGAAAGAACCAATTCCAAAACAAGGAATTGAACCCATTTGGCAAATGATGCTTAAGATGGACAAAGTGTTGATGCAATGGAACCCTTACGGTGGAAGAATGAGTATGATTCCGGAGTGGGATACTCCATTTCCTCATAGAGATGGAAACCTATTTTTGATTCAATACGTGACGTATTGGGTGGAAGAAGGGGCTGAAACCCTCAAACAACATCTTGGGTTTGTAAGAAAATTGTATGAAGGAATGACTCTGTATGTTTCCAAGAGCCCCAGAGAGGCCTTCCAAAACTATAGGGATCTCGATATTGGCGCCAATCGGCAGAATCATACAGAATTTGAAACTGCGAAAGTTTATGGAAGCAAGTATTTTAAAGGAAATTTTGATAGACTGGTACGTGTGAAAGTCATGGTTGATCCGTATAATTTTTTTAACAATGAACAAAGTATCCCACCTCGTTAGGAGACAGAAAAAAAAGGGGGAATATGGGTAGCTCATCACAGAGCATAATTTCTTTCTTTCACTATTTTCTTACAGTGACTGTGTTTCTGCTCAGATTTGGGGAAATTTTAGTCAAACGAAGTAGCTCTTGAAGTTTATGGTACTTCATTGTTAAAAAATAAAAACAAATAAAAATGGGTATAGCCGCGCGGCTACACTATTTCGTTTAAAAAATTAGAGAACCGTGAATAGCCGCCCGGCTATACTATTTCCTTTGAAAAAAAAAACAAAAACCGTGTATAGCCGATCGGCTATACTATTTATTTTCAAAAATAAAGGAAAAACCCAGTATAGCCATGCGGCTATACTATTTTTTTTAAAAAAAAGGGATATTTTCGCAGTAATGATCCCTCAACTATACCCGTATTTACAGTTTGGTCACTCAATTAAATTATTATTTGCAGAGGTCACTCAATTGGGTGTTGTGTTGCACCGTTAGTCCCTACCATCAAGTCTCTCTAACGGTAGGGACTAATGGTGCAACACAACACCTAATTGAGTGACCTCTGGAACTATTGTTTGGAGTTAAGTGACCAAAATGTAACTCCAAATATAGTTGAGGGATCATTGCTACAAATAATCATAACTGAATAGTCACATTTGCCCATCAATAATCTAAGAGATGTTTGTCACGTCATCATTTTAAACAGAAAAAGTAACAGACTTGACGGAAGGACTAATGGTGCAACAAAACACCTACTTGAGTGACCTCTGCAACTAATAATTGAATTGAGTGACCAAACTGTAAATACGGGTATAGTTGAGGAATCATTGCTGCGAATAACCCAAAAAACAATTAACCAAGTATAGCCGCACGGCTATAAGATATCGTTTAAAAAATGAGAGAAAACCGAGTATTGCTTTGCGGCTATACTATTTCTTAAAAATAAAAAAAAAAGCCTTGTATAGCCGCTCGGCTAGACTATTTCGTTTCAAAAAAATATTAGGAAAAAACCCAGGTATAGCGCGCGGCGATACTATTTAATAAATAAATAAATAAATAAAGGACCCTCCTAGTTGTTGCATTGGTTTGTACTTTATAGATATTAATTTGGTATAGCCGCATGGCTATATTCGGCAAAATTTTGGAAAATTACAACTTAAAAGTTCGATCACTATATAATATATTTTTTTAATTTTTTTAATTTTTTTTAGAATTATGGATGTATTATTGAAAATTTGGTAAAAAAATACGTAAGTACAAGTTCAATATGAGTATTGTATGTTTGATTTTTAAAAAACGTGAATTTTACCGAGTCTTTAAGACGTATACAAGACACGAATGTATTATTCAAAAATAGGTACGTATGTGTATAATATTGTATTAAATGTGAAAGTGCTAAATTCTTTATATGGGTAATAACTTTGGAAAAGTGAAAAATAAAAAAGGACAATAGAGACTCGGCCAATAGCCTAATAGTAATGAATAATGCTCTAAACTACTCTTATCGATAAACGAAAATCAGTGAAAAAAATATAAAGGAAAAAGAGAATCCCACTATATATATATATATATGTATATATATATAAAGAGCAAAGCCGTGCGGCTATAGTATTTTTTTTAAAAAAAATTGAGTATAGCCGCGCGGCTATACGATTTCTTTAAAAAATTAGGAAAAACCGATTATAGCCGCGTGGCTGTACTATTTCTTTTTAAAAAAAATTAGGAAAAAACCGAGTATAGCCGTCTGGCTACACTATTTATTTTTTAAAAAATTAAGGAAAGCCGAAGTATAGCCACGTTTTGAAGTGGACTTAAACAATGCGAGATACAATGTAATAAACATTTTGGATTCAAAACGACTACATAGAATATACATGATTTGAAATTAATGTATTCCTTTTCTTTTTCTTCCAATCCTACATTAATGTTAATAATTTATAGTATCTCATCAAGATTGCTGTAAAACCCAAAGAACTAACCGGCCCCATTATGAAGTATCTGTATATATACTAACGAAAATATTTAACATTTTCATGTTATATATTTCATAATATTTTTTGAGGTGAAATATTTTTTGTTATATATTTCATTCTCCAAAAGGAGGTATTTATCTCTACTTCTCTTCTATTATAAACGAAAGCGAAAAGCAATTGGGATCACATGCTTCACCAAAGCAGTGGCCTTCATATCAGACCCATGTCGAAATGAAACGGTAAATTACAGTTGGTAAGAGATTTTTGAGAAACTTACTCCTTTTGCTGAATGCTCATCCATTTATCAGATTTGTTTTTATTTGCTATATGAATTTTCTCTTTCTATTTATTTGCTCATACATACATATAAATATGTTTTTGTTGGAAGTTTGGTTATTATATTTCATGAGAGAACAATCATTGGATTTCTTGAATTTTTGAAAGTTTTAGATCTGACACTAGCGATACCCATGTCAATAAGAATAAAGCAAAAAGAGTCGTTAATCTCAACCTTGTTTGCTTGGTGGAATCTTCCTGTTCTTGGAATTGAAAAATGAATTTAAACTAATTTGTTTGTGATAATACATCCTAGGGTATTTCAGAAGGGACCTTTAATGGAGGGACTGTATATTTTTAGGGTTTTACAGAGGTGAAGGGGAATGAGTTTAACGTTGAATCTAAAATTGTTGGGTGTTCTATTTATTTCTTTTCTTAATTTTTTTGTTTCTGCTGGGTGAAATTCTTTTTGTTGAAACAAAAAGATGATGGCAAAAAGAAAAAGAAAAAAAAGAATGAGATGGCATATGATTTGGACAGCCATTTCATGTGCTACATGTGCTGGTATCAATAAGTTGGTAAACAAGTTGGTGCCCGTAGCATTATTGGGGTTCAATTCAATAACAAGGAAACAAATAAAGTCCTAATTACACAAGATCTATACAAAAGAGAAAGAAATAAAATAATAAGAATATGAATTAAATCTCCTAATTAAAGTCAATCTCTCCACAATTTATGTTAACAACTACTTAAATTCTAAATTAATGTTATTTTTTAAAATTCGTCTATGAAATTTATTCATGTTTGTAACTCATGTCCAATGTGAAAATACAAAGTCGTCTTATATAATTAAGACAATGCTTTATCCAACTAGCTTTGAATTACAAGGTGAATGGCATTGTACAGCATTACTAAGATCCAACATTTGACCTGTACTAATTTTTGCTCCAATATTTCTCACGATTTGATTTGACCTAACCCCAAAAACACATCCTTGTGTATTTGGAAGCCACTTCAAATTCTAAATTTTGTTCCTTGGAAATTTATAAGCCTTCCAATTCAATGAAACTAATTTCTTCATTTGGCCAGATTTTCTTATTGGTAAGCAGATCTAGCAAGGCGTTCATGATTTCTCTCTTTTAGCCCATAAAATTATTTGGTAGCATATCTATCTATGTACATGGTTTTGACCAAAATAAAAAAACTGTTCTCAGTGGTTTAGACTTCTCTAGAAATACTGCCAACCAAGTGAAGAAGAGCCATAACCCGCGGTTTAGTTTTCAACGAAAAAAAAAAATATTTCGAACTGATGATGAAGGTGCCAACCTCTAAAGCAATATTATTCTTTGTTCTCTCAGTCCTTCTGTCATCAGTCTCATGGGCAACTGCCTATGCGGATCTCAATGACTTCCTTCATTGCCTTCCCAAATTTTCTGAGTCCTCCTACCCAATCATTGAAACCATTTACACACAAAAAAATACCTCTTTTCAATATGTTTTGAATGCATACATAAAAAACCGCAGATATTCAACACCTACAATTCCAAAACCAATGGCTATTATTGCAGCCATGCATGAATCTCATGTCCAAGCAACTGTGGTTTGTGCAAAACAACATGCTTTGCATATTAGAATTGTTGGAAAAAAATGGCTCACCTAAAGATACAAGGATGTTTTGGCGCTGAAAAATGAAGATTTTGAATCTGCCTAAAAGCGACCGGTCGCTGGACATTTGCGACCGGTCGTTTTACACAGAAACGAAGTCTGTAGGGAAGTCGACGAGCGACCGGTCGCTATCTCCTTGCGACCGGTCGTCGATAGAGCAGCGACCGGTCGCACGCCATTTACGACCGGTCGTTTTGTCACAGAAACGAATTGAGCATTCTGCTCAAAAGCGACCGGTCGCCATTCCTGGCGACCGGGTCGTCCCAGTCGTGCCTGTGACGTTTTTTCTTACGTGTTTTCAACTGTGTTTTCGATGGCTATCGCTTTCCACATGATTTCAGAGGCTTGTGGGTCACTTCTGAGGTGTAAGAACGTTGACTACCTGCTGGATAGTTGGGAGAGCACTCATGGAAAATTAGTTATCTTATTTCAAAGATATCACTCTCCATTTTCTGGTGTAAGTGGGAGGTGGCTGAGTGGAATGTTATTTACCTACTTGATCTGACATTTAGTCTAAGTTATTGACTAAAGGAGGAACGTGGAGGACAAAGATGGTGCCTTATCTTATGTCCATTGGCTTGTGTAGGAAATGGGGTGAAGTAAGATAACATAAGAGGAGAAAACAAGTTGAATAATTGTAAGTGGAATAAGCTGGAATTCTGAGTTGTAAGAGATAGAGTTTTCAGTTTTGTCAAGATAGCCAAGGGGAGAGCAAGATAGTTCTCTAAGTGTATCAAGGTATTGAGCAAGGGTGAGTGAGAAACAGATTGTGAGGGTAGTGTTCTAAGGGGGTTTCCTTTTGTAAACCAAAGTTGTAACCTATCTTCATTAGTGAAATTTCTCAAGGTGATCACCAAAGAGGATGTAGGCAATTTGCTGAACCTCTATAAACACTTGTGTCATTTGTGCTTGGTTAATTTGTGTGTGTGTGTAAGACTCATCCATCATTGAGTTCTTTGTCTAAAGTCCATCAACAACAAGATCTTTAAGGGCAGTGAGTTTATCAGAAATTCACAACAAGTGGTATTAAGAGCTGTGTTTGGCAGCTGGAACTAGTTCTTCTCTTGGAGTGCTAGTGTGTTGAAGATGGCAAGTGACTTAGAAGCTGAGAGTGGTAGCAGTTCACATCATGTGAAGCAACCACAGGTAGCAAGCATGAAGGTGGAGTTAAAGCCTTTCACAGGGAAGGAGAACTTCACTCTTTGGCAACGAAGGATGAAGTCAGCTCTTACACAACAACAACTCCATGTTGTGTTGGTTGGCAAGGAGAAGAAGCCAGCAAGCATGACGGATGATGAGTGGGGAGTTCTTGACGAGTTAGCCAGAGGAGCCATCGAAAACTACCTCTCCGATGAGGTGCTCATCAACGTGATAAAGGATACGGCGAAGCAAACATGGGAGAAGCTCGAAGAAATGTTTGCAGGGAAGTCGTTGTCCAACAAGCTCTTCCTCAAGGAAGAACTCCTGAATCTTAAGATGGAGGAGGGAGGAAATCTAATGGAACATCTAAGTAGTTTCAATAGATGTGTTGCTGACTTGCAGAGAATGGATGTGAATTATAGTCCGGAGGATAAGGCTCTTATGTTGTTGACATCCTTACCTCCGTCCTATAAACATTTCCGGACCACTCTTATGTTCGGGAAGGTTACTCTTGATTTTGAGCCTGTGGTGCAAGACATCATGACACACCATAGGATGACTCAACGTTCGGGAGAAAACTCTCAAGGTGAAGGTCTAGTTGCAAAGACCGGAGAGAGAGGCCGTTCAAAGAAGAGTGATGGCAAGAAAGGCAATAGAGGAAGGTCCAAATCCAAGGCAAAGGAAGGTTGTTTCGAGTGTGGGTCAAAGGAGCACTGGAAAAGAAATTGCCCCATATGGAAGGAGAAGAAGAACAAAGGGAAGAATGCAGCAAACACAGCTGAGTTTGTCACTGAGAGTGATGGTGAGCTTTTGTGTGTTAATAGCAATGTTAAAACAAATGCATTGGCTAATTCTTCAAGGTGTTCCTCTTCCGATTGGATTTTGGATTCTGGGTGCTCATATCATATGTGCTCAAACAAGGAGTGGTTTGACACGTATGAGAAAGAAGATAGCAGTGAAGTGATGATGGGGGATGGCTCAATGTGTAGAGTCAAAGGCACCGGTACAATCAAGGTGAAGATGCATGATGGGGCTGTTAGGACACTTGGAATGGTAAGGCACATTCCAAAGTTGCGTAAGAATCTCATTTCCCTTGGAACTCTTGATAAGAATGGTTATTCATTCAAAGCAAATGGAGGGAAACTCATAGTCTAAAAAGGTTCACTTGTGATTATGAAGGGAGAAATTCAACCTAACTGTCTATATAGGTTGTGTGGTACAACAATCATAGGTGGAGCAGCTGTATCTACAAGCAAGGACTCGGAAGATGAAACTCAGCTTTGGCATTTGAGGCTAGGGCACATGAGTGAGAGGGGCATGCAGGAACTACACAAAAGAAAGTTGTTGAAAGGTGTTCAAAGTTGCAAGCTTGAGTTCTGCAGATTTTGTACCATGGGAAAGCAATCAAAAATAGCTTTCAAGCAGCGAAACAAAGAGGAAGAAAGCACAGGTGTGCTAGATTATATTCACACGGATGTATGGGGGCCATCACCGGTTAAATGGAAGGGTGGAGCTCGCTATTTTGTGACTTTCTTGGATGATTTTTCCAGGAAGGTTTGGGTCTACTTCATGAAGGAGAAATCTGAGGTCTTCACCAAATTCAAAGAGTGGAAGGCGGAAGTAGAGAACCTAACCGGAAGAAAGATCAAGATCCTAAAGAGTGACAATGGTGGTGAATATAAAGACAGCAAGTTCCTTGAGTTTTGTAGAAGTGAAGGCATTAAAAGGCACTTTACCGTAAAGAAGACACCCCAACAAAATGGAGCTGCGGAGAGGATGAACCGAACTCTCATGGAGCGTGAGAGATGTATGAGAATTCATGCAGGATTGCCCGAATCTTTTTGGGCAGAAACGGTTAACCACGCTGCCTATTTGGTTAACCGATCGCCTTCAAGAAATCTTGAGTTCAAATGTGCAGAGGAGGTATGGTCTAATAAGCCAATTGATTATTCGAATCTTAAGGTGTTTGGATGCAGTGCATATGCACTTATTCCTAGTGATGAAAGATCCAAGTTGAAGCCAAAGTCTCTTGAATGTATTTTCATTGGATTTGAGAGTGGTGTGAAGGGCTACAAGCTATGGGATCATGTGAACCACAAGAAGATACTCAGCAGAAATGTTGTGTTTGATGAGAAGACCATACCTATGAACAAAGTCAAGAATTCAGAGGCAAAGGAGGATGTTGTTGAGAAAGAAACAACCATTGAAGTTCCACTCAAGAAGGTGTCAAGAAAGACTTCTCAGAAACAGCCAACTGAAGACGTTCAGGAGGAGGTGGAGTCTGACATTGAAGAGGAAGAAGCTGGGCAGCATCAACAACACACTCAAGAAGAAGAAGAGGCTCAAGAACAGGTGGAGCCATTATCTATAGCTCGGTCCAGGCCCAAGAGAACCATCAAACCACCTCAAAGGTTTGGATGGGAGATGGATGCAGTTCACTATGCCCTAAATGCTAGTGAAGAAGAACCAACCACGTTCCAAGAGGCTGTTGAGAACAAGGAACGGGAAAGTTGGATGGAAGCTATGATGCAAGAGATGGAATCTCTACACCAAAACTCAGTTTGGGAGTTAGTTCCTAAACCCAAAGGTCGCAAGGTTATTGGCTGCAAATGGGTGTTTAGGAAGAAAGAAGAAATGCATGAGAAGGGTGCCACCTTATTCAAAGCTCGGTTGGTGGCAAAAGGATTCTTGCAAAAGGAGGGAGTTGATTATGATGAAATCTTCTCTCGGTGGTGAAACATACTTCTATACGGCTACTACTCTCCATAGTAGCACAAGAGGACATGGAGGTGGAGCAAATGGATGTGAAGACTGCTTTCCTTCATGGTGAATTGGAGGAAGACATCTACATGTGCCAACCTCAAGGGTTCATTGAAGAAGGGGAAGGAAAATCTGGTTTGTAGGTTGAAGAAGTCTTTATATGGGCTGAAGCAATCTCCAAGACAGTGGAATAAATGCTTTGATTCTTACATGATGAAGATTGGGTATAGAAGATGTGAATCTGATTGTTGTGTTTACTCTCATGCATTCAAGGATGGTAACTTCATCCTTTTGCTTCTTTATGTTGATGACATGCTAATTGCATGTAAAGACATGTCAAAAATCCAGAATTTGAAGACATTGCTTGGAAGGGAGTTTGACATGAAGGATCTTGGTGCTGCACAAAAGATCCTAGGAATGGAGATAAGGAGAGGCAGAAATGAAGGCAAGTTGTGGCTGTCACAAAGCAAGTACATTTCCAAGGTACTTGAAAAGTTCAATATGATGGATTGCAAGCCGGTGTCTACTCCTTTGGCGGAGCATTTTAAGTTAAGTGCTCAGCTATGTCCTTCTACGGAAGAAGAGAAGGAATATATGAGTAAAGTTCCATATGCAAGCTTGGTAGGGTGTCTCATGTATGCAATGGTTTGTACACGCCCCGACTTAGCTCAAGCCGTAAGTGTGGTGTCAAGGTATATGGCGAATCCTGGAAAGCAACATTGGGCAGCAGCAAAATGGATTCTCAGGTACTTGAAGGGCACCAAAAGGCTTGGGATATTGTTTGAAAGACAACAAGGAAAGGCATGTGTGTCGGGGTTTGTAGATTCTGATTATGCTGGAGATCTTGACAAGAGGAGATCCACCACAGGATATGTCTTCACTTGTGGTGGAGGACCGATTAGTTGGAGAGCAGTGTTACAATCGGTTAGTGCCTTGTCTACTACGGAAGCGGAGTATATGGCTTTAACGGAAGCTTCAAAAGAAGCGGTATGGCTGAAGAGATTGGCAAAGGAATTCGGGATTACTCAAGACTTGGTGGTGATTCAAAGTGACAGTCAAAGTGCTATATGCTTAGTGAAGAATCAAGTGTTCCATGGAAGGTCCAAACACATTGATGTGAGATACCACCGGATAAGGGATTGGGTGAATGATGGAGACATCACTGTAATGAAGGTTCATACGAAGGAGAATGCTTCAGATTGTCTAACAAAGCCAGTCACAACAGCAAAGTTCAAGCATTGTTTGAGCTTGCTCAATCTTGTTACATGCTAAAGATTGAGGTGGAGTTCTTGAGTGTTATTAGGACGATTCTCAAGACATTACAGATGTCCTAGAAGGCAATGATGTCCACAAGGAGTATTAGGCTCGCCATGGTGGAGATTGTTGGAAAAAAATGGCTCACCTAAAGATACAAGGATGTTTTGGCGCTGAAAAATGAAGATTTTGAATCTGCCTAAAAGCGACCGGTCCTGGACATTTGCGACGGTCGTTTTTACACAGAAACGAAGTCTGTAGGAAGTCGACGAGCGACCGGTCGCTATCCTTGCGACCGGTCGTCGATAGAGCAAGCGACCGGTCGCACGCCATTTACGACCGGTCGTTTTGTCACAGAAACGAATTGGAGCATTCTGTTCAAAAGCGACGGTCGCCAGTTCCTGGCGACGGTCTTCCAGCGTGCTCCTGTGACGTTTTTTCTTACGTGTTTTCAACTGTGTTTTCGATGGCTATCGCTTTCCACATGATTTCAGAGGCTTGTGGGTCACTTCTGAGGTGTAAGAACGTTGACTACCTGCTGGATAGTTGGGAGAGCACTCATGGAAAATTAGTTATCTTATTTCAAAGATATCACTCTCCATTTTCTGGTGTAAGTGGGAGGTGGCTGAGTGGAATGTTATTTACCTACTTGATCTGACATTTAGTCTAAGTTATTGACTAAAGGAGGAACGTGGAGGACAAAGATGGTGCCTTATCTTATGTCCATTGGCTTGTGTAGGAAATGGGGTGAAGTAAGATAACATAAGAGGAGAAAACAAGTTGAATAATTGTAAGTGGAATAAGCTGGAATTCTGAGTTGTAAGAGATAGAGTTTTCAGTTTTGTCAAGATAGCCAAGGGGAGAGCAAGATAGTTCTCTAAGTGTATCAAGGTATTGAGCAAGGGTGAGTGAGAAACAGATTGTGAGGGTAGTGTTCTAAGGGGGTTTCCTTTTGTAAACCAAAGTTGTAACCTATCTTCATTAGTGAAATTTCTCAAGGTGATCACCAAAGAGGATGTAGGCAATTTGCTGAACCTCTATAAACACTTGTGTCATTTGTGCTTGGTTAATTTGTGTGTGTGTGTAAGACTCATCCATCATTGAGTTCTTTGTCTAAAGTCCATCAACAACAAGATCTTTAAGGGCAGTGAGTTTATCAGAAATTCACAACAAGAATCCGGAGCGGTGGCCACGATTACGAGGGCCTATCATACGTTTCATCTGTCCCATTTATCATTCTTGACATGTTTAATCTTCGATCAATTGAAATAAATGTCACAGATGAAAGCGCTTGGGTTCAAGCTGGGGCCACGGCAGGCGAACTTTATTACAAAATTGCTGAGAAAAGTAAGGTTCATGGATTTCCGGCTGGAGTTTGCCCAACTGTTGCGACTGGAGGCCTTATAAGTGGTGGCGGGTATGGTCCTACGATGAGAAAATTTGGGCTTTCAGCGGATAATATTGAAGATGCTAAGCTAGTTAATTTGAATGGCACAATTCTTGATAGAAATTCAATGGGAGAAGATCTTTTTTGGGCCATTAGAGGAGGTGGTGGAGCAAGCTTTGGAGTCATTCTTTCATGGAAGATTAAGTTAGTTCGAGTTCCAGCTAAAGTAACTGTGTTCAATGTTACAAGAAGCATTGAACAAGGTGCCCTAGACGTCCTTTACCGATGGCAATACGTTGCTCCTAAGCTGCCTAAAAACACCTACATAAGAGGGACTTCGCAAGTCAGTAATAGAGAGGGGAAGAAAAAGGCCGTGGAAGTCTCATTCATTGGTCACTTTTTGGGACAAATTGATGAGCTTCTTCGGTTGATAAATGAGAGCTTCCCTGAACTTGGTTTACAGCGCAAAGACTGCCTCGAGATGAGTTGGGTAGAATCCACTGTATTTTGGGCTGGCTACCCAATTGGAACTCCCATCAATGTTCTACTTAACAGGACAAATATACCAACATTCTTCTTCAAAAGTAAGTCCGATTATGTGAAAGAACCAATTCCAAAAGAAGGAATAGAATCCATTTGGCAAATGGTGCATAAGATCGAGAAAGTGTATGTGCAATGGAACCCTTACGGTGGAAGAATGGATGAGATTGCTGCCTCAGCCACTCCATTCCCTCACAGAGCTGGAAACCTATTCAAGATTCAGTATTATATGTCTTGGACAGAGGAAGGAATTGAAACTACCAACAAGTACCTCAGCTTCTCGAGAAAATTGTACAAAGCGATGACTCCATTTGTCTCCAAGAACCCAAGAGAGGCCTTCCTAAACTACAGGGATATTGATATTGGCGCTAATCTTCATAATCAGACAGAGTTAGACATTGCTAGGGTTTATGGCTGCAAGTTTTTTAAAGATAATTTTGATAGATTGGTACGTGTGAAAACCGTGGTTGATCCTCAAAATTTCTTCCGGAATGAACAAAGTATACCACCTCTTTAGACAGACAAAGTGAAGCTTAGCAGCAGAGCACAGACAAAGTGAAAACCGTGGTTGATCCTCAAGATTTTATTCCTACAGTTTTCTTTTATTCAGTTCTTTTCTATAATTGAATTGGGGCCTTGTGCAATCACACAAGTTGCTTGCTCCCCTTGAGAACCGGCACTCAGTCCACAAAAATTCTATCATTAGGAACCTTTTTTTATCATAAAAAAATAAATCCACTGAAAGTCATGAACCTTACAAATTCAACCACAGCTTTTCTTACCATTTTAATTACTTCTAAAAAATCATGCACAAATCCTAAAGAGATGAGCTCCAACAGCCAACCCTAAAACCATGCAAGTTTTCTCATCCTCTTCTCTTCAAAGGCACATTTAGCTTAAAAGCCCATCTCCATCCCAACCTTGAGATCATTAGAAACATCAACATTGCCCGGAAAAATGAAGGCTTTAGAATATGCAACACTACTCTCTGCAGTTTTTTCAATCTTTTGTGTGATATCAGTCTCATGTACCAATTCATCGTCAGTTGAATACAATTTTCTCCAATGCCTTTCCAACCATTCTCAGCGATCAAATCCAATCTCTGAAGCAATTTACACCTCCAAAAGTGCCTCGTTTTCCTCTGTTCTGCAGTCATATGTGAGAAACCTCAGATTTATATCCCGGACAACCCCAAAACCGCTGCTAATTGTAGCAGCCAAGCATGAATCCCATGTTCCAGCCACTGTCATATGTGCCAAAAGCCTTGGCCTGGAAATCAGGATAAGAAGCGGTGGACATGACTATGAGGGTGTCTCCTATGTGTCCCAAAAATACAAAAGATTTCATCGTTCTTGACATGTTTAATCTCCGGTCCATCAATATTGATATGGCGGATGAAAGTGCATGGATCCAATCTGGGGCAATACTTGGTGAAATTTTCTACGCAATTTCTATGAAAAGCAAGAACCATGCCTTCCCTGCTGGTGTGTGTCCTAGTATTGGTGCTGGTGGACATTTCACAGGAGGTGGTTATGGTAACATGATGAGAAAATATGGACTTTCAACTGACAACATTGTGGATGCAAAAATAGTAAATGTAAATGGTGAAATCCTTGATAGAAAGGCCATGGGTGAAGATCTATTTTGGGCCATTAGAGGAGGTGGTGGATCTAGTTTTGGAGTCATTCTTGCCTGGAAAATCAAGTTCGTTCGGGTTCCTGCCACGGTGACAGTGTTCGATATAAAAAGGACATTGGCACAAGGTGCAACAGACATTCTTGTGAAATGGCAACAAGTTGCTGATAAGCTAGATCACGATTTGTTCATAAGAGCAATTATTAAGCCAGCGAATGGAACAATCGAGGTGTCTTTCACGTCCTTGTTTCTCGGAAACTCTGAAAGACTTCTGAAGCTGATGAGTCAAAGCTTTCCTCAATTGGGTTTGCAGAAAACAGATTTCCATGAAATGAGTTGGATTCAATCAGTTTTATACTGGACAAACTACCAGAATGGAACTACTTCCCCTGAGATTTTGATCAACAGGGTCCCCAAGGGGCAAGTGTTTCTGAAGCGAAAATCTGATTACGTGAAACAACCAATTTCAAAGACAGATTTGGAGGCCTTATGGAAGGTGATGATTGAGATTGGAGAAGTTATGATGCTGTGGAATCCTTATGGAGGAAAAATGAGTGAGATTCCAGAGACAGCTACTCCATTTCCACATAGAGCAGGCAACTTATTCAAGATTCAGTATTCAGTTAACTGGAAGGAGGAAGGGTTTGAGGCCACCAAAAAGTACTTGAGTTTGATGAAAAAACTTTATGTAGCAATGACTCCTTATGTGTCCAAGAATCCCAGGATGGCTTTCTACAACTATCGTGACCTTGACATTGGTACGAATTCGAAAGGCGGGTACGAAGAAGCAAAAGTGTATGGGACTAAGTACTTCAAGGGTAATTTTGAAAGATTAGTACGTATTAAAACAGAGGTGGATCCTGAGAATTTTTTCAGAAATGAACAGAGCATTCCAACTCTTCCGTCTAAACAACTATAAAGGAGGAGCCGAGGGAGCTTTAGGTTTTGGTTTTCTACAGTCATAAATAAGAAAGTGCAGAAGATTTTGTCGGGATTAGATAATTCTCTTGTTTTGCATTCTTTCTGTTTTTCCAGTTTTTGTTATGTACAGGATGTAGTTATCTAAGGGTTGGACTTAACTGAAGATCACAAAGCATTTTGTTTTCGTGTCGCAACATCAAACAGATTTTGCTGAATTTTTAGCCAACATGTCCCATGTACCAAACAAGTGAAGTTTTAAGTTTTAAAACTTAAAAAATTCTTAATCATTTCACATATTTTAAATTAACTTCGTATCATAATTTTCTTCCTTTGTATCAACTATATAAAGGATCAAGACCAAAACAAGAAATCAAAATACAAAAAGGCCAACCCCAAAGGTTAGCCATATAGCAAAACTAGGATCAGCTGAACATTAGCACCAGCCACAGAAACAAGAACAAATCGGAAACTAGCTAGATAACAACAAGACATCTATTTGTTGTTTTAAATTGCCACAAACCATCTATTTCTTGTTTTATCCTTTTGCCAAACCCATCTATGTATTGTTGTCTTCAAACGTTTCCTAAAATGGGAACATGGGGAAGCTCTGTTCATTTCTAAAGACGTTATCAGGATCAACCAAAGTCTTAAGATTGAATATGAGAATTAAGATTGAATATGATAATTAATTTTGATTTTATAAAGTATTAATTTACATTGGAATCAACACTTAAAGTTGTCATGAATGTTTCTAAATTTTATAATTAAATAAAATTATCCATCATTTTAATTTCCTTCTCTCGTTAAGGGGGGTGTATAGTTTAAAAGTTAGGAGGTATTCAATTGAGATTTTTAAAGAGTTTATAAAAGTATAATGATATTCAATTGTGACTTGTAAAAAGTAGTTAAAAGTATTTAAAAGTTTGATGATATCCAAAAAGTTACTTTTAAAAAACTTACTAAAGTTTGGCGTGATTTTAAACTATTTGGCCGCTCAATCACCCTAACATTTACATTTCTACATCCTTCCCTCTTACTTGTCGGAATTTGCTAGAAGAAAAAAGCTTGTTCTTTGCATCTCAAAGCACCACATCGCATTTCAAAATGAATCTGGCCACAAACTTATAACTAATGGTGTGTTTCCTAATCAGGAATTGAATTCCACCTGTGGAGGATACCTACGTTTACTTCACATCAAGGAATTGAAAAGTAAGTTGGGCCACACAAAATTAGGAATTGAATTCCTGATTTTGAAGGAGTTCAATTCTTGGGTGATAGGTGATATTCTAATTCCTGGAGAACTAACCTATTAGAAATTCATCTTTTTTACCCATTATATCCTCACACATTTTTAAAATTCCAAATTTGCCATCTACTTTAATCAAACAACGAGAACATTTTAGTAATTAGTACCACTCATACCCCAATTCCATATTTTGTTTAGTAAACAACTTCAATAGGAATCCGGAATTTAACTCCCCTCAATCCATATGGTTTAGTAAACAACTTCAATAGGAATCCGGAATCTAATTCTCCTCAATTCAACTAATCCTCAATTTAATTCAT
Organism: Prunus fruticosa; assembly: GCA_018703695.1. Classification (NCBI taxonomy): domain Eukaryota; kingdom Viridiplantae; phylum Streptophyta; class Magnoliopsida; order Rosales; family Rosaceae; genus Prunus; species Prunus fruticosa. The sequence continues at coordinate 6,712,303 of CM031920.1, read as the reverse complement.
CTTCAATTCAATTCCTCCTAATCCAATTACAGATTAGTAAACATGCCATAAGCATAAAAACAGTTATAAGAATTGAGCGAGAGTTGACATGAAAGGACATCATCTGGTTTTGACTATTATTTCAGAGTTGTTAATGGTGTCTCCCATAAAAAATAAAATTGAAAAATTACATTATTTTGTTACCGTTTGGTCGTCGGAAATGCTCCTGGTTACTCTGTGTTTTTTATTTATTTACCAGATGTCCTTGAATTGAAATTTGGAATTGCATAATATCAAAATCTGCTGCCCATGATAGATACGTAAGTAATATTTCAATCTGAAATTTATAGGGTAAAAAAAGAGAGAGAAGACTTTGCTTTAGCTTGATCTGAAGAGTCCGGATCTGCTGTCTTCATTTTCCATGTCCTTATATGTTCCTTCCCTAATTTCTTGATACGTGTTCATCTACTTAACTCCAATATTTGCATTCCAATTAACAAGATGTTGATCACAAGAGCAAACTACCATTTATCCAATTTATCCAATAAATGTAATATTTTCTTAATATTTGGGAGTTTGAATCATACAACAAATATCATTTTTGGACTGGGAAGGAATTGTGGTACTTACACACTGATTCTCCAATATAAAACACCCTAGCTAATTTTATGCACATATAAGTTGCTTGAATATGTATATATATTATTACGTTGCAATTTCTCAATATCCTTGAACCTGTTTTCTTTGTTCTTCAACCGATGAGTTAATTATGATGTTGCAAGTTTCCAACCAATTAATTTTAACGTTGCAAGTTCTGGACTAATTAATTCTGGTTTTATTATTCTGAATAAAGCTTACTCCATAGGAGCAATTGTTGTTGATTGAGATCAAAATATATTGGAGTTGCAGAAATTCTAAAAACGATGAAGGAACCAAGCTCTGCAATAATACCCTTCATTGTTTCATTCCTCTTGCTCTGCAGTACGGTTCATTCTATCATTCCTTTCTGTGCTAGTCTTGATCCACCAATAAAGACGATACCAATATCATGGACAAGTGCTTTCAATGACTCCCTCAAATTTCTTCCCAAAAAATCTCAACAAGTTCTCAATGACGTCATTCAATGCCTTGGAGAAACATCTCAGTCCAACCCTCCAATTTACACCCCTCAAAACACCTCATTTCCCCAGGTGTTGTTATCACTCATTAAAAACCGCAGATACTTTACACCTACAACTCCAAAACCTTTGGCTATTGTAGCACCCACGCATGAATCCCATGTCCAAGCAACCGTCATTTGCGCAAAACGACACGGGTTGCAAATTAGAATCCGAAGTGGTGGCCATGATTATGAGGGCTTATCATACGTATCGGATCTTCCCTTTGTTGTTCTTGACATGTTCAATCTTCAATTCGTTGATATGAATCTTGAAGATGAGAGTGCTTGGGTTCAAGCTGGGGCTACTATTGGTGAACTTTACTATGCAATTGGACAGAAAAGTAAGGTTCATGGGTTTGCAGCTGGATCTTGTCCAAGTGTTGGTATTGGTGGCCACTTTAGTGGTGGTGGGTATGGTCCACTTATGAGAAAATATGGTCTTACAGTGGATAACGTTGAAGATGCTAAACTAGTGAATGTGAATGGTAGAATCCTTGATAGAAATACAATGGGAGAAGATCTTTTTGGGCCATTAGAGGTGGTGGTGGAGCCAGCTTTGGAGTCATTCTTTCATGGAAGATCAAGTTGATTGGAGTTCCACCTAAAGTGACCATGTTCAATGTTAGAAGGACCTTGGAAGAAGGCGCTTCCGATGTGCTCCATCAGTGGCAATTCGTTGCACCTAAGCTCCCTGAAGACATCTTCATTAGAGTAGGTATACAAGTCAAGAATAGTAGCCAAGAGGGGAAGAGGACAGTGCAAGTATTATTCACTGGTCAGTTTTTGGGACAAAGTGACAAGCTTCTTCCAATGATAAATGAGCGCTTCCCTGAATTGGGTTTACAACAAAAAGATTGCTTTGAAATGAGTTGGATAGAATCCACTGTGTTCATGGCTGCTTGCCCAATTGGAACTCCAATAGATGTTCTACTTTCTAGGCCAAAGGCGCCAGCAATCTTCTTCAAGAGCAAGTCTGACTACGTGAAAGAACCAATTCCAAAACATGGTTTCAAATCCATATGGAAGAAGCTGATTAAGATAGAGAAGGTGTGGATGCAATTGAACCCCTACGGTGGAAGGATGAGTGAGATTTCTGAGTCAGCAACTCCATTCCCTCATAGAGCTGGAAACCTATATTCGGTTCAGTACTTTATATCTTGGATGGAAGAAGGGATTAAGACCACCAATCACTATATTAAATTGTCGAGAAAATTGTATAAAAGTATGGCTCCTTTTGTCTCCAAGAACCCAAGAGAGGCCTTGCAAAACTATAGGGATCTCGACATTGGTACCAACCTGCGCAACCACACAAACTTTCACAAGGCTAGACTTTATGGAAGGAAGTATTTTAAATATAACTTTGATAGATTGGTACAAGTAAAAACAATGGTTGATCCTCAGGATTTTTTCAAGCATGAACAAAGTATTCCACCACTTTAGAGAGAGAGAGAGAGAGAGAGAGAGAGAGAACCATGAATTTTCCGGATTTTACCTATGTTGACTCACAGTGGCGAAGCAAAGATTTCATGTTTGTGGGGGCCTCTCACAAAATATAAACAATAACAAATTTGAATTCACAAGACATAACAAAACATTGAAAATCGTATATTGCCTATTCATTAGCATCATAATTGTCCTCGTCATCTATATTATAAAACTATCTTTCTCAATATATGCAACCAAACAATCAACATCCATAAATTCTCCATTTGGTTGCATAACCAATTCTTTACAATATTCATAGTACTCTCTAGGGGTGGGCACAGTTCGGTTTGGACTGGTTTTCTCGAAAAAATGGAACCTAACCGAAAATGAAGATCGGGTTCGATTTGAACCAATTTTGCTAAAAATCCATAGGTAAATCCGAACCAACCCGGACCAGTCCGATTTCAGTTTGGTTCTTGCCATTTTCGGTTTAGGCATGAGCCCAAAATTTTATTATATAATCTTTTAAAGACCTGCCCAAAATGTTATTATATTACTGACCTACCCCAAATTTGAACTTCCAACAAGCTTTTAACACTTCAAAATGAATCCAACTTTAGCAAAATATAAATTACAATCCAAATTGAAGCCAACTTCAGCAACATATAAATTACAACCCAAATTCAATCCCACTTCAGCAAAATAAGTTCCAAAATAAATTACAACACAAATACAACCCAAATTCAATCCAAATATATATTACAACCCAAATTCAATCCAACTTCATTAAATTCCTCCTAACATTGAAAAGTAGCTGGAGCAGACTTGTTGCCTTCTTTTTTTGTAGTGCCGTATTTATTTCCAGAAAAATAGCAACTGCCGAAATGCCCACCATTTGTCTTCTTCACAATTAGTTTTTGGGTTCAAGGTTTGTAATTGGTACAATTTCTCTCATTTTCTTTGTTTTATGCAATCTAATCTCAAAGGCTAACTTTGTCATTTGGAGAATTTTTTGTATAAAATCATCAGTCTTTGGATGAAAAATCAATGAAATTAAAGGTGTTTTGTGCGAAAACAATTTACAAACTCAAAGGGTGTTCATGTAATTTCTAAAACCTCAGGGAGTTTTGTGAAAAAACCAGAAACCTCAGGAGTGTTTGTGTAAATAATTAAGTAATACCTAATTCCAAAAACAGTATACGATCTATTTCAAAGTTACATAAAAATCAGAACGAGAATTCAAGTAATTAACTTTGATATAATTTATTTAGGGGAAAATGTTCAAGGTACGGCAAGAAATCAAATAGATTCGCAGAAAGAAATAAACAATGATTATACATGTACTCGCCATCCGATTTGGCAAGAAATCCAATCGTTACTTTTCAACTTTATTGTGTTACCCTAATTACTTGGTCAGGGTGGTCTTAATTAGGAAGAACTAACTAGTTGCTAAAAAATATATATTCCGGGGCAATCACTTCATTGTAAATACGACGAAGAAGTGAAAGAGCCAGGGAAGAAAAAAATGAAGGTACGAGTACTCTTCGTTCTCTCAGTCCTTTCGCTTTTAGTGTCATGGACAACTTCAGATCCAGTTCTCACTGGCTTCCTCCAATGCCTTCCCAAACAACCTCAATCTGCCTACCCAATCTTTGAAGCCATTTACACCCATGAAAATACCTCATTTCAATCTGTTTTGTTGGGATACATTAGGAACAGCAGATATTCTACACTTGCAACTCCAAAACCATTGGCTATTGTCACAGCACTGCATGAATCTCATGTCCAAGCAACTGTGATTTGTGCCAAACAACAAGGGTTGCAGATTCGAACCCGAAGTGGTGGCCATGATTATGAAGGCCTATCATACGTATCCGATGTTCCCTTTATCATTCTTGACATGTTTAATCTTCGATCTATTGATATTGATGTCGCGGATGAGAGTGCTTGGGTTCAGGCTGGGGCTACTATCGGTGAACTTTATTATGAAATTGCAAATAAAAGTAAGGTTCATGGGTTTCCAGCGGGAGCTTGTCCAACTGTTGGAATTGGTGGTCATTTTAGTGGTGGCGGGTACGGGCCTATGATGAGAAAATATGGCCTTACAGTGGATAACATAGAAGATGCTAAACTTGTTAATGTGAATGGGACAATTCTTGACAGGAATTCAATGGGAGAGGATCTTTTTTGGGCCATTAGAGGAGGTGGCGGAGCAAGCTTTGGAGTCATTCTTTCATGGAAGATCAGGCTTCTTCCAGTTCCAGCCAATGTGACTGTATTCAACGTTAAAAGAACGTGGGAGCAAGGTGCCCTAAATGTCATTTATAAGTGGCAATACGTAGCACCAAAGCTGCTTGATGAAATCTTCATCAGAGCAATTATGCGACTGAAGAATAGTACTGAGGGCAAGAAGACTGTGGAAGTATCATTCGTTGGTCTCTTTCTGGGACAAAGGGACAAGCTTGTGCCATTGATGAATGAAAGTTTCCCTGAACTGGGTTTGCAACTAAAAGATTGTTTTGAAATGAGTTGGGTAGAATCCACTCTATTCTGGGCAGACCAGCCAATTGGAACTCCCGTAAATTTTCTACTTAAATGGCCACAGGGGCCACCAAATTTCTTCAAAAGTAAGTCTGATTATGTGAAAGAACCAATTCCAAAACAAGGAATTGAACCCATTTGGCAAATGATGCTTAAGATGGACAAAGTGTTGATGCAATGGAACCCTTACGGTGGAAGAATGAGTATGATTCCGGAGTGGGATACTCCATTTCCTCATAGAGATGGAAACCTATTTTTGATTCAATACGTGACGTATTGGGTGGAAGAAGGGGCTGAAACCCTCAAACAACATCTTGGGTTTGTAAGAAAATTGTATGAAGGAATGACTCTGTATGTTTCCAAGAGCCCCAGAGAGGCCTTCCAAAACTATAGGGATCTCGATATTGGCGCCAATCGGCAGAATCATACAGAATTTGAAACTGCGAAAGTTTATGGAAGCAAGTATTTTAAAGGAAATTTTGATAGACTGGTACGTGTGAAAGTCATGGTTGATCCGTATAATTTTTTTAACAATGAACAAAGTATCCCACCTCGTTAGGAGACAGAAAAAAAAGGGGGAATATGGGTAGCTCATCACAGAGCATAATTTCTTTCTTTCACTATTTTCTTACAGTGACTGTGTTTCTGCTCAGATTTGGGGAAATTTTAGTCAAACGAAGTAGCTCTTGAAGTTTATGGTACTTCATTGTTAAAAAATAAAAACAAATAAAAATGGGTATAGCCGCGCGGCTATACTATTTCGTTTAAAAAATTAGAGAACCGTGAATAGCCGACCGGCTATACTATTTCCTTTGAAAAAAAAAACAAAAACCGTGTATAGCCGATCGGCTATACTATTTATTTTCAAAAATAAAGGAAAAACCCAGTATAGCCATGCGGCTATACTATTTTTTTTTTAAAAAAAAGGGATATTCGCAGCAATGATCCCTCAATTATACCCGTATTTACAGTTTGGTCACTCAATTAAATTATTATTTGCAGAGGTCACTCAATTGGGTGTTGTGTTGCACCGTTAGTCCCTACCATCAAGTCTCTCTAACGGTAGGGACTAATGGTGCAACACAACACCTAATTGAGTGACCTCTGGAACTATTGTTTGGAGTTAAGTGACCAAAATGTAACTCCGAATATAGTTGAGGGATCATTGCTACAAATAATCATAACTGAATAGTCACATTTGCCCATCAATAATCTAAGAGATGTTTGTCACGTCATCATTTTAAACAGAAAAAGTAACAGACTTGACGGAAGGACTAATGGTGCAACAAAACACCTACTTGAGTGACCTCTGCAACTAATAATTGAATTGAGTGACCAAACTGTAAATACGGGTATAGTTGAGGAATCATTGCTGCGAATAACCCAAAAAACAATTAACCAAGTATAGCCGCACGGCTATAAGATATCGTTTAAAAAATGAGAGAAAACCGAGTATTGCTTTGCGGCTATATTATTTCTTAAAAATAAAAAAAAAAGCCTTGTATAGCCGCTCGGCTAGACTATTTCGTTTCAAAAAATATTAGGAAAAAACCCAGTATAGCGCGCGGCGATACTATTTAATAAATAAATAAATAAATAAAGGACCCTCCTAGTTGTTGCATTGGTTTGTACTTTATAGATATTAATTTGGTATAGCCGCATGGCTATATTCGGCAAAATTTTGGAAAATTACAACTTAAAAGTTCGATCACTATATAATATATTTTTTTAATTTTTTTAATTTTTTTTAGAATTATGGATGTATTATTGAAAATTTGGTAAAAAAATACGTAAGTACAAGTTCAATATGAGTATTGTATGTTTGATTTTTAAAAAACGTGAATTTTACCGAGTCTTTAAGACGTATACAAGACACGAATGTATTATTCAAAAATAGGTACGTATGTGTATAATATTGTATTAAATGTGAAAGTGCTAAATTCTTTATATGGGTAATAACTTTGGAAAAGTGAAAAATAAAAAAGGACAATAGAGACTCGGCCAATAGCCTAATAGTAATGAATAATGCTCTAAACTACTCTTATCGATAAACGAAAATCAGTGAAAAAAATATAAAGGAAAAAGAGAATCCCACTATATATATATATATATGTATATATATATAAAGAGCAAAGCCGTGCGGCTATAGTATTTTTTTTAAAAAAAATTGAGTATAGCCGCGCGGCTATACGATTTCTTTAAAAAATTAGGAAAAACCGATTATAGCCGCGTGGCTGTACTATTTCTTTTTAAAAAAAATTAGGAAAAAACCGAGTATAGCCGTCTGGCTACACTATTTATTTTTTAAAAAATTAAGGAAAGCCGAGTATAGCCACGTTTTGAAGTGGACTTAAACAATGCGAGATACAATGTAATAAACATTTTGGATTCAAAACGACTACATAGAATATACATGATTTGAAATTAATGTATTCCTTTTCTTTTTCTTCCAATCCTACATTAATGTTAATAATTTATAGTATCTCATCAAGATTGCTGTAAAACCCAAAGAACTAACCGGCCCCATTATGAAGTATCTGTATATATACTAACGAAAATATTTAACATTTTCATGTTATATATTTCATAATATTTTTTGAGGTGAAATATTTTTTGTTATATATTTCATTCTCCAAAAGGAGGTATTTATCTCTACTTCTCTTCTATTATAAACGAAAGCGAAAAGCAATTGGGATCACATGCTTCACCAAAGCAGTGGCCTTCATATCAGACCCATGTCGAAATGAAACGGTAAATTACAGTTGGTAAGAGATTTTTGAGAAACTTACTCCTTTTGCTGAATGCTCATCCATTTATCAGATTTGTTTTTATTTGCTATATGAATTTTCTCTTTCTATTTATTTGCTCATACATACATATAAATATGTTTTTGTTGGAAGTTTGGTTATTATATTTCATGAGAGAACAATCATTGGATTTCTTGAATTTTTGAAAGTTTTAGATCTGACACTAGCGATACCCATGTCAATAAGAATAAAGCAAAAAGAGTCGTTAATCTCAACCTTGTTTGCTTGGTGGAATCTTCCTGTTCTTGGAATTGAAAAATGAATTTAAACTAATTTGTTTGTGATAATACATCCTAGGGTATTTCAGAAGGGACCTTTAATGGAGGGACTGTATATTTTTAGGGTTTTACAGAGGTGAAGGGGAATGAGTTTAACGTTGAATCTAAAATTGTTGGGTGTTCTATTTATTTCTTTTCTTAATTTTTTTGTTTCTGCTGGGTGAAATTCTTTTTGTTGAAACAAAAAGATGATGGCAAAAAGAAAAAGAAAAAAAAGAATGAGATGGCATATGATTTGGACAGCCATTTCATGTGCTACATGTGCTGGTATCAATAAGTTGGTAAACAAGTTGGTGCCCGTAGCATTATTGGGGTTCAATTCAATAACAAGGAAACAAATAAAGTCCTAATTACACAAGATCTATACAAAAGAGAAAGAAATAAAATAATAAGAATATGAATTAAATCTCCTAATTAAAGTCAATCTCTCCACAATTTATGTTAACAACTACTTAAATTCTAAATTAATGTTATTTTTTAAAATTCGTCTATGAAATTTATTCATGTTTGTAACTCATGTCCAATGTGAAAATACAAAGTCGTCTTATATAATTAAGACAATGCTTTATCCAACTAGCTTTGAATTACAAGGTGAATGGCATTGTACAGCATTACTAAGATCCAACATTTGACCTGTACTAATTTTTGCTCCAATATTTCTCACGATTTGATTTGACCTAACCCCAAAAACACATCCTTGTGTATTTGGAAGCCACTTCAAATTCTAAATTTTGTTCCTTGGAAATTTATTAGCCTTCCAATTCAATGAAACTAATTTCTTCATTTGGCCAGATTTTCTTATTGGTAAGCAGATCTAGCAAGGCGTTCATGATTTCTCTCTTTTAGCCCATAAAATTATTTGGTAGCATATCTATCTATGTACATGGTTTTGACCAAAATAAAAAAACTGTTCTCAGTGGTTTTGACTTCTCTAGAAATACTGCCAACCAAGTGAAGAAGAGCCATAACCCGCGGTTTAGTTTTCAACGAAAAAAAAAATATTTCGACTGATGATGAAGGTGCCAACCTCTAAAGCAATATTATTCTTTGTTCTCTCAGTCCTTCTGTCATCAGTCTCATGGGCAACTGCCTATGCGGATCTCAATGACTTCCTTCATTGCCTTCCCAAATTTTCTGAGTCCTCCTACCCAATCATTGAAACCATTTACACACAAAAAAATACCTCTTTTCAATATGTTTTGAATGCATACATAAAAAACCGCAGATATTCAACACCTACAATTCCAAAACCAATGGCTATTATTGCAGCCATGCATGAATCTCATGTCCAAGCAACTGTGGTTTGTGCAAAACAACATGCTTTGCATATTAGAATCCGGAGCGGTGGCCACGATTACGAGGGCCTATCATACGTTTCATCTGTCCCATTTATCATTCTTGACATGTTTAATCTTCGATCAATTGAAATAAATGTCACAGATGAAAGCGCTTGGGTTCAAGCTGGGGCCACGGCAGGCGAACTTTATTACAAAATTGCTGAGAAAAGTAAGGTTCATGGATTTCCGGCTGGAGTTTGCCCAACTGTTGCGACTGGAGGCCTTATAAGTGGTGGCGGGTATGGTCCTACGATGAGAAAATTTGGGCTTTCAGCGGATAATATTGAAGATGCTAAGCTAGTTAATTTGAATGGCACAATTCTTGATAGAAATTCAATGGGAGAAGATCTTTTTTGGGCCATTAGAGGAGGTGGTGGAGCAAGCTTTGGAGTCATTCTTTCATGGAAGATTAAGTTAGTTCGAGTTCCAGCTAAAGTAACTGTGTTCAATGTTACAAGAAGCATTGAACAAGGTGCCCTAGACGTCCTTTACCGATGGCAATACGTTGCTCCTAAGCTGCCTAAAAACACCTACATAAGAGGGACTTCGCAAGTCAGTAATAGAGAGGGGAAGAAAAAGGCCGTGGAAGTCTCATTCATTGGTCACTTTTTGGGACAAATTGATGAGCTTCTTCGGTTGATAAATGAGAGCTTCCCTGAACTTGGTTTACAGCGCAAAGACTGCCTCGAGATGAGTTGGGTAGAATCCACTGTATTTTGGGCTGGCTACCCAATTGGAACTCCCATCAATGTTCTACTTAACAGGACAAATATACCAACATTCTTCTTCAAAAGTAAGTCCGATTATGTGAAAGAACCAATTCCAAAAGAAGGAATAGAATCCATTTGGCAAATGGTGCATAAGATCGAGAAAGTGTATGTGCAATGGAACCCTTATGGTGGAAGAATGGATGAGATTGCTGCCTCAGCCACTCCATTCCCTCACAGAGCTGGAAACCTATTCAAGATTCAGTATTATATGTCTTGGACAGAGGAAGGAATTGAAACTACCAACAAGTACCTCAGCTTCTCGAGAAAATTGTACAAAGCGATGACTCCATTTGTCTCCAAGAACCCAAGAGAGGCCTTCCTAAACTACAGGGATATTGATATTGGCGCTAATCTTCATAATCAGACAGAGTTAGACATTGCTAGGGTTTATGGCTGCAAGTTTTTTAAAGATAATTTTGATAGATTGGTACGTGTGAAAACCGTGGTTGATCCTCAAAATTTCTTCCGGAATGAACAAAGTATACCACCTCTTTAGAAAGACAAAGTGAAGCTTAGCAGCAGAGCACAGACAAAGTGAAAACCGTGGTTGATCCTCAAGATTTTATTCCTACAGTTTTCTTTTATTCAGTTCTTTTCTATAATTGAATTGGGGCCTTGTGCAATCACACAAGTTGCTTGCTCCCCTTGAGAACCGGCACTCAGTCCACAAAAATTCTATCATTAGGAACCTTTTTTTATCATAAAAAAATAAATCCACTGAAAGTCATGAACCTTACAAATTCAACCACAGCTTTTCTTACCATTTTAATTACTTCTAAAAAATCATGCACAAATCCTAAAGAGATGAGCTCCAACAGCCAACCCTAAAACCATGCAAGTTTTCTCATCCTCTTCTCTTCAAAGGCACATTTAGCTTAAAAGCCCATCTCCATCCCAACCTTGAGATCATTAGAAACATCAACATTGCCCGGAAAAATGAAGGCTTTAGAATATGCAACACTACTCTCTGCAGTTTTTTCAATCTTTTGTGTGATATCAGTCTCATGTACCAATTCATCGTCAGTTGAATACAATTTTCTCCAATGCCTTTCCAACCATTCTCAGCGATCAAATCCAATCTCTGAAGCAATTTACACCTCCAAAAGTGCCTCGTTTTCCTCTGTTCTGCAGTCATATGTGAGAAACCTCAGATTTATATCCCGGACAACCCCAAAACCGCTGCTAATTGTAGCAGCCAAGCATGAATCCCATGTTCCAGCCACTGTCATATGTGCCAAAAGCCTTGGCTGGAAATCAGGATAAGAAGCGGTGGACATGACTATGAGGGTGTCTCCTATGTGTCCCGAAATACAAAAGATTTCATCGTTCTTGACATGTTTAATCTCCGGTCCATCAATATTGATATGGCGGATGAAAGTGCATGGATCCAATCTGGGGCAATACTTGGTGAAATTTTCTACGCAATTTCTATGAAAAGCAAGAACCATGCCTTCCCTGCTGGTGTGTGTCCTAGTATTGGTGCTGGTGGACATTTCACAGGAGGTGGTTATGGTAACATGATGAGAAAATATGGACTTTCAACTGACAACATTGTGGATGCAAAAATAGTAAATGTAAATGGTGAAATCCTTGATAGAAAGGCCATGGGTGAAGATCTATTTTGGGCCATTAGAGGAGGTGGTGGATCTAGTTTTGGAGTCATTCTTGCCTGGAAAATCAAGTTCGTTCGGGTTCCTGCCACGGTGACAGTGTTCAATGTAAAAAGGACATTGGCACAAGGTGCAACAGACATTCTTGTGAAATGGCAACAAGTTGCTGATAAGCTAGATCACGATTTGTTCATAAGAGCAATTATTAAGCCAGCGAATGGAACAATCGAGGTGTCTTTCACGTCCTTGTTTCTCGGAAACTCTGAAAGACTTCTGAAGCTGATGAGTCAAAGCTTTCCTCAATTGGGTTTGCAGAAAACAGATTTCCATGAAATGAGTTGGATTCAATCAGTTTTATACTGGACAAACTACCAGAATGGAACTACTTCCCCTGAGATTTTGATCAACAGGGTCCCCAAGGGGCAAGTGTTTCTGAAGCGAAAATCTGATTACGTGAAACAACCAATTTCAAAGACAGATTTGGAGGCCTTATGGAAGGTGATGATTGAGATTGGAGAAGTTATGATGCTGTGGAATCCTTATGGAGGAAAAATGAGTGAGATTCCAGAGACAGCTACTCCATTTCCACATAGAGCAGGCAACTTATTCAAGATTCAGTATTCAGTTAACTGGAAGGAGGAAGGGTTTGAGGCCACCAAAAAGTACTTGAGTTTGATGAAAAAACTTTATGTAGCAATGACTCCTTATGTGTCCAAGAATCCCAGGATGGCTTTCTACAACTATCGTGACCTTGACATTGGTACGAATTCGAAAGGCGGGTACGAAGAAGCAAAAGTGTATGGGACTAAGTACTTCAAGGGTAATTTTGAAAGATTAGTACGTATTAAAACAGAGGTGGATCCTGAGAATTTTTTCAGAAATGAACAGAGCATTCCAACTCTTCCGTCTAAACAACTATAAAGGAGGAGCCGAGGGAGCTTTAGGTTTTGGTTTTCTACAGTCATAAATAAGAAAGTGCAGAAGATTTTGTCGGGATTAGATAATTCTCTTGTTTTGCATTCTTTCTGTTTTTCCAGTTTTTGTTATGTACAGGATGTAGTTATCTAAGGGTTGGACTTAACTGAAGATCACAAAGCATTTTGTTTTTCGTGTCGCAACATCAAACAGATTTTGCTGAATTTTTAGCCAACATGTCCCATGTACCAAACAAGTGAAGTTTTAAGTTTTAAAACTTAAAAAATTCTTAATCATTTCACATATTTTAAATTAACTTCGTATCATAATTTTCTTCCTTTGTATCAACTATATAAAGGATCAAGACCAAAACAAGAAATCAAAATACAAAAAGGCCAACCCCAAAGGTTAGCCATATAGCAAAACTAGGATCAGCTGAACATTAGCACCAGCCACAGAAACAAGAACAAATCGGAAACTAGCTAGATAACAACAAGACATCTATTTGTTGTTTTAAATTGCCACAAACCATCTATTTCTTGTTTTATCCTTTTGCCAAACCCATCTATGTATTGTTGTCTTCAAACGTTTCCTAAAATGGGAACATGGGGAAGCTCTGTTCATTTCTAAAGACGTTATCAGGATCAACCAAAGTCTTAACATGAACAAGTCTCCTAAAGTTATGCTTGAAATACTTCAAACCCCAAATGCTTGCTTGTGCATAGCTTGTATTAGCATTCCTGTACCTCCCCAAGTCAAGATCCCTGTAGTTCAAATAGGCAGCTCTTGGGGACTTTGAAACATAAGGTGTCATGTAGACATACAGCCTTCTTAACCAACCAATATGCTTCTCAGTTTCCTTGCCATAATCCCAAAAGACCAAATACTGAATTTTATATATATTTCCACTTCTATGTGGGAAGGGAGTTTCTGAATCAGAAATCTCATTCATTCTTCCACCATAAGGTGTCAATGTCAAGATGTAAGGGGATGGCTCAGCTTCAAGTAGTGTTTGCCATAAACCTTCCAAGCCAACTTCTGAAACGGGTATTGTCACAAAATCTGATTTTGATTTGAAAAAAAGGCTTAAATTTCTGAGTCCGCTCAAGCAACACTTCCAAGGGTTGGCTCCTTGAGATGCCAGCAAAGTAAAGGACAGAGTCAATCCAACTCATTTCTCTGCAATGGCTGCGGTCTAAAACGCAACTCTGAGAAACTGTCTTGCATCAAATGCAGAAGTTTTTCAACTGGCCCAAGAAATAACGCTTCGAATGAAACTTTAATAGTTTTGCCACCACCTTGCCACCACCGTTTCTGCCAGTTTTATTTGCTACTTGAATAACCAAATGTAGGAAAAGGTCTTCATGAAGCTTATCTGTAATAGTTTGCAATTCAGAGAGAAGTTTGGTTGCACGTTGTTCTATGCTTTTTACAATGTGAAAAACCGTTACAGATGGAGGAACAGGAACCAACTTAATTTTCCATGCCAGAATGACTCCAAAGCTTGACCCTCCCCCTCCTCTAATAGCCCAAAAGAGCTATTCTCCCATGGATATTCTCTTCAGAATTCTTCCATTTACATCTACAATCTTAGCATCAATTACATTGTCAGAAGCTAGACCATATTTTCGGAACATGGGACCAAATCCACCTCCACTAATGTGTCCCCCAACACCCACAGTAGGACAAACCCCTGCTGGAAAACCATACACTTCACTTATTTCTGCAATCTTGTTATAAAATTATCCTAGTGTAGCACCTGACTCGACCCATGCACTCTCATTCTCTAAGTAAATATGGATAGACCGAAGATTGGCAAGATCAATGATGACAAAAGGAGCTTTTGATACATAAGATAGGCCCTCGTAGTCATGGCCCCCACTTCGGATTCTTATTTGTACGCCCTTTTTCTTGGAGCAAACTATTGCCGTTTGAACATGAGAGTCGTGAAAAGTAGTAATGATAGTGTTGTATTAATAATTGACACAAATTAATGTGCTAATCATCTAATTATAAATACCCGCAAGTGTACGAATCTATTGGGGTATAGATTTGTAAATACGGGGTCCATCCCACAAGAAACTGTCGGCCTATGCAAAGTGTACTAATCTAATTTGAGTACGTAAAGAACACTTATTTAACACAACACAAAGGTAAGATACAAATTGGAAACTAGGAATGAGTAAAGAAAAGTAAAAGAAATGAAACAAAACAAGAAACCAAAGATAAACACAATCAGGAATTTCTATCACCCCTTTATCACCTTTATATCACTACTTTATCACCTTTCTATCACTACTTTATCACCCGTGTATCACCTATTTATCACCTAATAAACAGTGCGCAACCAGTTGTTTGGAAGCAGATTGTGCACCCAGTTTTCAGCTTCGACCTCTATCCAGTTTTTGACTTATAACTCTTCAACCGTTTATCCAAATTTTACTTTCTTTATATGATTGGATTCAGCATAGAAAATGGAAGAACCCAACGTGGACCAAATGTCAAAAACAAATATGGAAATGAGCAGAATTCAATAGAGAAAACACACAATGTTTCAAAAACACACACAATTTGTGGGGGGGGGGGGGGGTTGATTAAAGTGATCTAATTCTAATGCTTAAATGTAACAAAACTCTAATTTTAACAAGATTGACAAAAAGTAATACCAAAATGTGGCTTACAATGATGAGAAACACTAGGGTTTTCGGAATCCACCCTAAACAATCCTACTCATGTCCATGGACACTCAAGTTATGAACGCTAAATATGTTGATGAAGATTTTCACAATCAAGACCGGGTTTAGTGGCTCAAGACGCATTGATTCTCTCTAAAATAAGTAAAGTGTGTGTTTAGTGCTACAATACTTGTGTTTCTCATACAATCAATTTAGGTGTGTTTGAAGAGAATATAACCATCACAAGAACCCTAATATAATATGATGTTTACATTAGGCATTCAAGAAACCAATTCACATGAATGATTCTTACTTCATTCATTAGTTGCTTAGGAAAACATGAAGATACATATAATCTCAACAATCTCAAGAAGCATGCTTTCAAAGGTGATTAATTTTTTTTTAAAAAAAAACATACATCAAGGATATAGATTATTTTAGTGAATGAGAATTCATCAACAACATCTAGAAATTCATAAACTCAAACATCAAAACAATAGAGTAATCATGTTTAGGGCTTCAACCTAGGCCCTAGCTATGGAGTTTAGCTCATCATGTTCATATAAACACAACTTCAAATACAATTAGAAAGAGTTTACAGATTTTTTGAAAAAGATGGAAGCTCAAGGTCTTCAATGGTGAAAATCTTCTTCTCCTTCTTGCTTGGCTCCTCCTTCTTGTTTTGCTGCACCTTGCTCTCTTCTCCCTCCTTCTCTTCTTTCAGAAAAGGCCCATCATGAATGAATAATGGATCTCCGCCCTCCCCCTAGTTCCTTCTCCCTCTTGCCAACTCACTAATGCATAGGATGCTTTCCTTTTCCTAAAGCTAGGTAAACTCATGTCCCCCTTCATAATTTCTTTGACTTTTAATGCCTTAAGAGGGATCTAACTTGAGATTCCAGCTTATCTAGGTAAAATATTGTTACCAAGTGGTGTGGTAACAATTAGAAAATGGAGGGTGACATCCAATGAAGGTAAATGTGGTCCAAACCGCAATTCCAGAGTTAGGTTCAAATGTTGGATCGGTTGGATAGGCTATACTTGTTCAATGGAGCTTTCGGATATGTTGTAGTCGACATCCATGGGAACAAGTTTCATGAAGATCTTCACCGCATCCGAGCACCGGAAGATGATCATCCATGGTCAGTATGAAGATGTAAGGCTTAGAAATACTAAAATCAGATGCTTAGGGCCCGTTCGATTAAGTTTTAAAGGGCTATTTTATGAAAACAAGTTCACGTGTACTTGTAGAAAACAAAAAAAAAAGGTTTTCATTCTCACGAGAAACGCTCAAAACATGGGGAAGGAGAGAGAGAGAGAGAGAGAGAGAGAGAGAGAGAGAGGATTTTGCAGGAGCTTCCCGAGCTCAGGTCGGTGGCAATGGCCG
Organism: Prunus fruticosa; assembly: GCA_018703695.1. Taxonomy (NCBI): domain Eukaryota; kingdom Viridiplantae; phylum Streptophyta; class Magnoliopsida; order Rosales; family Rosaceae; genus Prunus; species Prunus fruticosa. The sequence continues at coordinate 6,695,420 of CM031920.1, read as the reverse complement.
TCAACTTTGTCGATTAAGATAGGGGGAAGATAGAGGGAGGAGAGGGCTACCTTTTCCAAGTGGTGGCGTGACTTGAGGTGACCAAAATTTGTGTCGGCGATGGTGACAGCGACTGGGCAATTTTCCAGTCAAAATCCGACACGATCTTGAGTCTCGATTGATGGGTGCGTTAGGTAGAGGAGGAAGAGAGAAGAGTTTGGGGATGATGGCGCCGGTTAGCCGTGATTGGAAAGTGACGAATATACGGTTTAAAAGTGAGACAGTGCGAGGGTGAGAGAGATGAGAGAGAGAGAGAGAGAGAGAGAGAGAGAGAGAGAGTGTGTGTGTGTGTGTGTGTGTGTGTGTAACATCCCACATCAACCAACGGAAAGGGGGTGATGTGCCTTATATGTACATGCCCACCTCCATCTAGCACGAGGCCTTTTGAGAGCTCACTGGCTTCGGATTCCATAGGAACTCCGAAGTTAAGCGAGTTTGGGCTAGAGCAATCCTAGGATGGGTGTGTAACATCCCTACCCAAAATAAAAGGAATAGTGAATTAATTAATTTCAAGAATTATGAATTTGCAATTTACCCTTGGAGATAGGGGTATTTTGGTCACTTTTGATCCGGAAGGATTTTCGGAAAATGAGTGGTACCGTTGCGTAGAGCTCGTCGATACGAGTTCGTAGACATGTGGCATGCCCAATTCCTACTTGTAACGAAGAAGGAAAAGTCTGAAAACGAAAGGGATGTATTTGGAATTTTATTTGAAATTATTACCGTAGCAACAGTACCGTGCTACAGTAACCGGGCAGTTTTATTATTTTTCCTTTTTTTTTTTTTTTCTTCTTCTTCCTCCTCTCTCCCCGCGCGCAGCAAACCCCCCCCCCCCTTGCCGTCACTATTCATCCCGGTGGCATTTTGAGCCACCACCGTCACACCCGGCCACCGTTTTGGGTGGCACCGGTACCAAAAGAACCAGCGCGACGTCGCCTACCCATCCCGACCCATCTCAGCTGCCACCACCGCCTGTGCTCGCCGGAATATCGAGAAAAGTCGTCGGTTTTACCCAAAACTTCACGGAGCTCGTTCAGGTGATTCCGGGCACCAAATCTTGCGATCTTGGTATGTTTTTCTAACCTCTTGACGTGCTCTAGCTGATGGTTGGGTAGGAATTGTGAAATTTCTGCGTTATGGTAGTTAATTAAGCGATTGAAAAATCTGCCGGTTTCGACCTCCGTTTTCAGCCACTTCCGGTAACTTTTTGGGGTTTGGCCAAGAACAAAAGTGGCTCCAAATTAGGTGTATTACCTAGGGTGGGATTCTTGGCCCGAGATTTTGAGATTTTCCGGCGATGCGATATCGCTTTGGACACCACCAGAGGCGGATCCACCATGGGGTCAATGGGGTCAGACGACCCCACGGGAGATCTGGAGTTTAGTGGTAGGGACTGGTTTTTGCCCTTGGCAGCCATGGAAGTGACCCCATGGAGAAGAAGAAGAAGCTTAGGTGGTGGCAGCTGGAGCAATAAGAAAGAGAGAGGGCGAGAGATGGAGAGACGGATAGAGAAAAAAGAAAAGAAGAAGAGAGGAAGAAGGAAAAAGAATAAAAAAAGAGAGAGAGGAAAAAGGAAGAAGGAAAAAGAATAAAGAAAGAGGGAGACGGGGGGAGAGAGAGAGAGAGAGAGGGGAAATATAATAAATTTCTTTTCTTTCTTTTTTCTTTGTTTCTTTTCAATCCCTTCCAAATATTTCAATAATATTATCAATAATTCCATTATTTTGTCTATTTCAAATGTCGTATAATAACAAAAAGTTCTAAATATCATGAAGAAAATATACTAAAAAAAAATTGGTTATATAAAATAAAAATATAACAATAAGGGCTTATAATTTATCCCAAAAAAAAAAATAGCCACTCCTGTGGATTACCTCTAGTTTTTAGTTCCTACAATCTATTGTTCAAGCCTAAAAATCTACAAAAACCAACCAAAATCCACAAAAACTCACCAAATTTTCTTAATACATTTGTACCTAAGATAAATTTAGCCCGCCCGATTTGCAATTCCTAGGTCTGTCCCTGTTCACCACTATCTCATCCCTTAACGCCGCCGCCAAAGGTGCTAGCTGTTGTTCACCACCAGCCGTCTTCATCGCCGCCACTATTTTTGTGACCCCACGAGTGGCAATTCCTGCATTCGCCACTGGACACCACGCGCTGCCAGCGCGTGGGGCGGTGCGTAGGCACTGCATCAGAGGAGCATTTTGTCCCAATGCGATCCCCTGGTTGTCACGAGCGCGTAGGATTTTACGGATCTCAATTTGGATAACGTTTGAACCCGAACGGATTTTACATATTGTGTGATTTCCGGGTTCGATATGTTAGAACCGTTGGATCACTTCCAATTTAATATGTATTGATCTAGGTATTCCTAGGATCGTGTAGGAATTCGCGGATCGTGAATCGAAACCCGGATGTTCCGAATTTAAATAGTTAAAGTTTGTGTTTTACGATAACCGTCCGATCATGCGATCGCGAGCGATCTAACCGTCCAATCAGGACTAAACTTGCAGGACGTGTTTCCTAGACCTTGTAGAACCCATAGGAACTTTTGGATCATAAAATGGAGGTCGTGGGCCCGCGGGCCCAGTTGACCAAGTTTGGGCAGTTTGACCCTCGGTTGACCGTGAGTCTTCCGAGGTAGTTTCACTCTTCAAGGAGTACTAGAATGACCCTTTTGGACGAGTCTTTGACCGTCATTTGATTTATGTGGGTCTATGAGATTATTTTTAGGATTTTGTGATGGAAAGTTTATGCTTATTGTTTTAATGGTTTGTTATGAGATTTATATTTATATTTTATAAGTAGATTATTAATCTGAGTAATCCTGTTATTGTTAATATTAGAAGTTTCTTGAGGTTCTATATAATATTTGAGAAAGTACTATCCTTGTTGATTTTGTGTAGGGTACTTAGAAGGTTAATTTGAATGCTATTAGCACTACCTTAGGTACCTCCCCGGTTATGGGTTTTATGTTTGAGAGATTTATTTTGCCCAGGTCCGTCGGAGTTTGTCCAGGCCCTTCGGAGATTTATTTTGGATATTTATTTTGCCCAGGCCCGTCGGAGTTTGCCCAGGCCCTTCGGAGATTGATTTATTTTGCCCAGGCCCGTCGGAGTTTGCCCAGGCCCTTCGGAGATTGGTTTATTTTGCCCAGGCCCGTCGGAGTTTGCCCAGGCCCTTCGGAGATTGATTTATTTTGCCCAGGCCCGTCGGAGTTTGCCCAGGCCCTTCGGAGATTGATTTATTTTGCCCAGGCCCGTCGGAGTTTGTCCAAGCCTTTCGGATGATTTATTTTGCCCAGGCCCGTCGGAGTTTGTCCAAGCCTTTCGGATGATTTATTTTGCCCAGGCCCGTCGGAGTTTGTCCAAGCCCTTCGGATGATTTATTTTGCCCAGGCCCGTCGAAGTTAGTCCAAGCCTGTGATGTCTTCTTAGTACGATGCAGTGGGAAGAAAGTGATAATGTTTCAATGTGTTTTTATTGGAATTAAAATTGTAATAGATCTGAAATGTATAGTTGGTTCGGTTGTAAATAATTGTCTATTATCGGAGTTGTGACTATTGATGATGAGAACTACGTGTGGTTTGATCCCTTGTCCAAGGGTACGTAGGCAGCCTGGGGTCTCACCTAGGTGCAGCCGCGAAATATTATTGTGTTTAAAAGGTTTGATCGATTCTGTGTATGTGATTGGATTCTGAGGTAATTGCTGGATTTGAATGGGGTTGAACGATTTTCTGTGGTATTGGTAAAATGTTTGAGGTCATTAATTACATGGTTTATGTATTAATTGACTTGAGAACATTATTGGTTATGTTTCGAACTATCTGAAGGCCGGAGGTCTATTATGTGATTGCATGAGTTTATATTGTGCATGCTGCCGGTTGGTATTGTTAAAATGTGTTTTATGCAGGTTGAAATTTTTGGGGAATGTTCAATTTACAAGGGAGACTCTGCCGAATTTTCGGCAGAAAGTCTCGGTCTTTTCGTAAGTGGGCCCGACATTGGTGTGATGTCGGAGTTTCCACAGGATTCGTCTCGGGTTCCGAGGAATTTGGGGGCGGGTCCTCTCAGGGTGACCCACTGAGAAGTTGCTTGTGAGTTCCAGAAACAAAACCATAAGGGCAAGGGGGCCCAAAGCGGACAATATCATGCTACGGCGGAGCGATCCGGGATGTGACAAAATGGTATTAGAGCCACTCTGCCGTGTGGTGTGAGTGTGCCGACGAGGACGTCGAGCCCTAAGAGCAATCCCAGGATGGGTGACCCATTGGGAAGTTGCTCGTGAGTTTCCAGAAACAAAAACCGTGAGGGCAGGAAAGGTCCAAAGCGAATAATATCATGCTACGACGAAGTGATTCGGGATGTGACAAAGAGAGAGAGAGAGAGAGAGAGAGAGAGAGAGAAGAAGAAGAAAGAAAGGAGGAGGAGAAAAAAGAAAAAGAAACGGAAAAAAAATAATAATAAATATAGTTTTAATTTTTAAAAGTAATATAATTTTTTATTTGTTAAATTATACATTTTTTTAAATATCTTTTTAGAGCATAACTATGTGACAACCTAGGCACTAAGAAGAATCCGTCAATCTAGACATCCCCTGTGCTAGCAACAACTAGAGTGATAGGTGTGTGAACATTCATCGGCATTTCAGATATAGCACATACATTATAACTAGGCATATAAATAAGAGAATCACACCAGAAATGTTTACCCAGAAACCCACCATTGGAAAACACTGGGGGTCATCACTCCAACTAGGCAATCCACTAAGTCAAGAAGATTCTTACAGAAAAAGTAATCACAAGCTCAAACAATCCTATGTCTATTTAGGAAATGAGCACTAACTCCCTGTACGACCTTCTTCTCCAAACTTAGTTGAGCTAGTAGCTTGTCCTTCATGGAAATGGTAACTAGTACATCAACTTCTTCACCCCATAGCACCGCAACTCAGCTCCGGATAGTCATCGATGAATGAAATATAGATTCTAGAATGAAAATGGTCAATTTCTTCAAGAAATCATCCTCTTGAAGAAATCAACAGAGAATCTGATCTAGCTAGGATGATGAAATGTTTAAACTAAACCTTAGATGCATATTTCAAAAAACTACAATAGCTTTCAAAAACCAATTTTCAAAATCTCATAATGAAAATCCAAACCTCACCAAGTAGAGAATGCAAAGTAAAAGTTTTACTCTAAAAAATTCTCAATGGGTGAAGTGGATTTCGAAAATAGAAGCAGATTTCAAAAGCTATTTGAAAACCTCATTTCCAGAAGCCAAGAACACTCTCAGACAAACCAAAGAGAAAACCAAGTTTTCCAAAATTGTGCAAATGAAAGAGATGAGAGATTAAAACTTTGATATGCAAAGCTATGGTGAGATTTTCTAAAACAGAAGTAGCTTGAAAACCCATTCCTATGCCATGAACACTTTCAGACAAACCAAAGAGAAAACCAAGTTTTCCAAAATGGTGAAAATGAAAGTGATGAGAGATGAAAACTTTGTATCACTAACAAAAGTTTGAGAAATGAAATTTCAATGAAAGCCCAAAAGGAATTCAAGAACCCATGAACTCTTCTTCCAAAAACCAAAACCTAATTTATGCACCATCTCTCACTAGAACTCTGTCTCTCTAAAAACCAATTTGAAAAATGTAAATGAGAGAGTTGATGAGTCCAAACTAGCCCCAGCCATTTTGGTAGGTCAAAAGGACACTTGGCAGCCAATGATTGGACTTATAATAAGCAAAATCACGTGCCTTGGTTAAAAATCCCGTGCTGGAAATATTGGCCTATATGACTAGTCATCTTGACAAAGTATATGGATGCAAATGCTGATTTTCCTAATGATGCCCATTATAAATGAATGCACAAATTACCTTGGTTTTGTAGCCTCATAAATTCTTCAATGTACTTCAACTTTGTAGCAAATACCCAATGCCTAATTTCTAAAGATAAGTTAAGAGGAATTACATGAAAGTGTACATTTTGCAAAGAAAAGCCAATTCTAAGAATCCTAAACCTAACACACTTGCAAATTGACATACCACCAAACCCATTGAATTGAATGCAACAAAAATAAGATGCATGTATAGGTTGAGCCAGGAGTGCCTTGGTATAGTTATCTTTGTTTATGTTGGGCTTCGCCCTCATTTTATACTATATATAAAGCAAAATGCAGAGAATAGTAAAACATTCAAATTACCAGAAAATGTCCTTGGTTAATGCAAACATTAAGAATTGAAATTATTAATTAAATGAGGATAATATGGTAAATTCACACTTTTTCATATTAAAAAAATTAAAATTAAAAGAAAAATCAAATAATGGATCCTATTTTTATGGAACACAACTACCCATTATCTTTTTTAAATCTAAAATAAATTTAAATTTTTAAAAAAAAAACCTCGCGGGCGCGGAAGCACGTGTGGAGAGGCTAGTAATAATAATAATAATCACTTTGCTATATGCTATCTAGCTTTTTTTTTTCTAATTGTATTATGCTTGATTCTTTTTTCTTTTATTTTTGAGCAAATTAACCCATTTACTTACTTTCTTTGGGCCAAATCTATTTAAATTATTGTTGCCTTGAAAGTTTTCTTTGGTGGATGCTTTGTTCTGCTTTGCCCAGTGTGATGATACCACAGTTGCCCCGAGCAGTTATTAGCGATTCCAGTGGTTATTTTGGTTTTTAGGATTTACGGAAGCAGTTGGAGGAATTTGTGAAATTTCGATTACCAACAGTAAGCTTTATCTTTTTAAATTTAACAAATACTTTAGGGCTGGTTTGGGAGTGATTCTGGATATGCCAAAATCACTTATGGGGAGAAGTACCTCCCACGTGGTTATCCATATCTCGTTTGAGAGTGATTCTGGATAACCCAATAATCACTTCTTCGTATAATCACTTCAAGTGGTTTTAAGTGACTTTATGGAGAAGCACATGGGAGGTGCTTCTCCCCATAATCACTTAAAATCACTAAAAGTGATTTTATGAAGAAGCACATGGGAGACTTGCCTTTGTAAGTAGAAGGTTGGCTTGTCGAGAAGAACATCAGTGGGAGTTCCAATAGGATTCTGAGCCCAAAATACAGTGGCTTCCACCCACCTCACTTCATGGCAGTCTGTTTGTTGTAAACCCAATTCAGGGAAACGCTCATTCAGCAATGCAACAACCTCCTCACTTTGTCCCCAAAACTGGGCAATGAATGATACTGCCAGAGTCATGTTTCCCTTGGTATTAATATTCTTCACTTGTGGCATTGCTCTGAGGAAGAGATCTTCAGGCAGCTCAGGTGCAACAGTTTGCCACTTATAAGTGACATCTGTAGCACCTTCCTCTATGGTCTTTGTAACATTGAACAAGATAATGGACTTGGGGCCTTTTTTTTGTTCTTTCACCCATATTGTTTTGTTGATTGCAGTACGTACCTAGTTTTATTCTTTTTAACATGAGAGTAGGTATAGCTTAGGTTTTTCATTTTCTAATATCAGTATTTTTCCTGACTTTTTAAACATTAGCATTTATTTGTCAAAGTTTGCACAAAGGCCGCTCTGATGAGGAGGGGCAATCTTTGCAATCGCACATGGTATGGTACCTTTAAAAAAAATGACGCCGAAATTTGAAGAAACAAACAATACCATGTTTTTCACATGTACAAATAGAATCATGTTTGATTGTTAATTTGACACTGGGACCATCCGCTGCATATTGGCATAGAATATGGGCACTAAATCCATTGCAACAAATGGATATTTATAATATTATAAAAGTCTCCAACAGAATGCCAGATAGATTATTCAAAGCCCTATTATTTCAATCCTAACGCTGTCGAGTATAGCCTGCGCAGATTTCAATCCTGCAGACGATGGACTGTTTACCAACGATATTCTCATCCTCTTTTGATTATTAAACTCATCATATGGAAAGCCTGAAGGAAATCGACGAGTACATATACATGAGACGGCATTATTTTGATGTCGGCCATGTGGTATCATTCCCTTGATTATTTTATATGCATGGATGGATAGGGTACAGTTTGTTTGAACATATGTTTGCTGGGCTCTTATTGCTGCATGTATCTCATAGTTTGTATTAATAAAATGGAAACAGATAGGGTTCGAAATAGTTTTGTTTTCTAAATTATTAGGGTTAGAAATCGTTTTGATCAATATTGTAGCCAAGTGACGATATATATCATCAACCATGTAACGCAGGCTATTTCCTTTGATGTCATATGCTGAAGGAAGTTGGGGTGGAACCTCAACTTTGTTCAGGTTATCATAGCCAGGTTTCACATGTTGGGCCCAACGGCTACAGGTGCTTTAACGTCACCAAATATGTATTATCCATGTGTTAGGCTTAAAGTTCGCTACACCTGCGAGGGCGTGTTAAGATGTTTCTCCTCACATTAAATTTTTTTGGGTTTATAAGGACTTCGGCTACTCCCCCCATTGCCAATCAATTTTGGAGTGGAACCTTAACTTCCATCACATGCATCCCTTATTACGCCAAAATTGTAGAACTACAATACGAATAAATAATTAATATTATTTAAAAGAAAAGGAGAAATGATACTAAATTTTCCAATTTAGTATCATTTCTGGCTTAGATCGAATGCGAATTTGGATGGTTGTGGTGGCTGGACGTCGATATGGAGGACCTAATTAAAGACTTAGTTATGTATTTTATTGTTTTTCACATGTTCCCAATTTTGACCCAAAAAAAACATTTAATCTTGCTTAGTTCTTTCTCAAAATTTATTATGATGGATGCTTCATTTTTATTTATTTTTTTGCAATCTTGTTTCTAGGTCTTGCTTTTGCATTATGGTGTGTAAATATAATTTCATTGGATGCCCCTTCGTTTGATAGTTGTGTGCTTGAACTATGTCATTAGGGGAGTTTCTTTTTGTGTAATGTTTACACATATAATTGAATTTGTCACATGATTCTCACTGAAGTTCTGATGCTTTGTTCCTTGCATTCCTTGATCTCATGTCTTGTCTATTTTTGATATAGGGGGAGTTTGCTGGGTTATTATGTCAGAAGTTAATGCTTCTTTGTGATCTTATACTCAGTGGGTGTACGCTTTTGTAACCAGTGTATTTGGTTAGGGGGAGTATTTTGTTTGACTCAATGCCTTCTGGTAGAAATTTCATTGCTACTATTTGCCTTCTCTTATTTAAACTCAAATGGTTGCATTTGTTCTTTTACCCTTTTTCACTATTGTTTTCTTTTTGTTCTTTCCTTATCAACAAGGGGGAGATAATTCCCAACCCATGATTTTATTTTTCTGCAAATTCTGTGATTTTATGCTTATTCTATGTTTGGGGTTGTGTGCCTGGGAAGAATCTCATTTTCAATTTTTGCCTCTACCCAATCTTCGAGTTTTAAGGACCAATTGAAATTTGGGTATAAGTTTAGGGACCACTGATGTTAAAACCCCTTTAAAAAAAATAGAAATCATTGCACATAAATAGAACTTCAGTTTATTCATCATCTTTAACAATACATTAAATCAATGTTGGTTACATCGATATCATAATCAAGCATGACACACACCTCATAAGATGATAAATCTAAACCTTTTACTTATTCTCTCTCCCTCTCTCTCTCTCTCTTCCACTTATCCTCACAATATATGTATATATATGAGGTGGAATTTATTATCCATACATCCCTCTCTCTCTCTCTCTCTCTCTTTCTCTAAAAAGGTGGGATACTTTGTTTATGCCTGAAAAAATTATGAGGATCAACCGCGGTTTTCACCCGTACCAATCTAGCAAAATTACCTTTAAAGTACTTCCTTCCTATTGGAAGATTGGTAGCCGTTAGCTATGATTAGCTTGGTGGCTGCTAGCTGTGATTGGCTAGTGGTTGTCTCACTTCCCTATTTTAGGGGATGTGTTGTAATTAATAGTTTTAGTTTTCCTATAATTATGGGTTAATTATGGGTTAAAGTTAAGGGTTGGTGTGTGTTGGCAGACAGCCAAACTGACCACGTGTGTGTGTTGGTAGACAGCCCCTAGTGTGGCCACACCAGCTTATGCATATATATATATATACCTCTGTAACCGTGGAAACAAATTATAATGAGAAAATACATTATCTCTGTCATTTTCAATATGGTATCAGAGCAGGAACCTTAACAGGCCTGTCTCCATTTTCTTTTCCTTCGTTCCTTCTGGACATTCTATTCAATAATGGCAGAAGATAATCCTTTTGGCTCTAAAACTGAAAGCTTCACAGCACCTCGTTCTAGTTTTTCAGAAGCTGAAGTCAACCCAAACCAACGATTGTGCTCTGTGTTGTTAAATGAGTTTAACTATCTTCCATGGTCTAGAGCAGTATCTCTTGCCCTTGGAGGAAGATCCAAACTTGGATTTATTAATGGAAGCATTGAGGCACCTGACGCCTCATCTCCGAAGTATGAAGCATGGCTGTGCAAAGACCAATTGGTCATGTCATGGCTCCTCAACTCCATGGATCCTAAGCTGTCTGAAATCTTCAGTTTTTCAGAATCCTCTCTTTCTCTTTGGAAGGCAGTCAAGGATATGTATGGAAATCAAAACAATGCAGCTCGAGTGTTCCAACTTAAGAAGAATCTTGCAAGTCTCCAACAAGGTGACAAATCCTTTGTTCATCATCTCGGTTGCATGAGAAATATGTGGAACGAACTAGATATGTATCGACCACATACTATCGATGCTGACGTACCTGTTAAAAAGGTCTGAGGAAGACAAAATCTTTCATTTGCTAGCAAGTTTGGGGTCTGAATATGAAGATCTTAGAAGCCATATTCTAATGAACCCGAACTTCCATCATTTGCAAGTGTTTGCACTACTGTCCAGCGAGAAGAAGTACGTAGGAAAGTCATGAATGTTGACATAAATTCTAGTATGTCTGAGGCTAGAGCTTTTGTGACAAACCACAAATCATCTGGAGATAAAGTGTACAAGGGGAAAAGGCCAGATCTGAAGTGTTTACACTGCAATAATGTTGGACATCTAATAGATCGATGTTGGATATTACACCCTGAGTTGAAGCCAAAGTTTGAGAACAAGCCTTCAAGAGACTACAAGGGCTCACAAACCAGATCACATACAAACAAAAACCATGCTGCTGCTGCCACATCAATTAAAGGGCTGACAAACTTCAGCCAATCCGGCTGACTTGATAAATGAGTTCTCAGCCTATCTTCAAACCAAAAGAGGAAGCACAGGCGAAGTATTGACTGGTGAAAATCAAACTGCTCTTCTTGGGCAGTTTGCAGGATTCTTAGCTGAGTCTAATCGTGTACCTCAAGGAAATATTCCAGGTATTATGTGTGCTCTTTCAACTGCTCTAAATGTTAGTCATTCTCATGATTTTTGGATTATAGACTCAGGTGCCACTGATCACATGACAAATCAATATTCAAAGCTATACAATTTTGAAAGCTACACTAAACCATCACTAGTTTCTGTAGCAAATGGTAGAGGTGTACCCGTTCTAGGTAGAGGGAAAGTTAAACTGATTTCAGATAGTGTTGAGTCCACAGCATTATATGTCCCATCCTTCCCTTTTCAATTGTTGTCAGGAGGACGAATTACAAATTCTCTCAACTGTCGTGCAATTTTCTCTCCTCACAATGTTGTTTTTCAGGATCTAGTCACCAAGAAGCTGATTGGTGAAGGTCACTACCTAAATGGGCTGTACTATTTTTCAAAGGACCTTAATGTTCCAAAAGGGTTCCAAGTCAGTTCAAATCTAGAACATCAGTTGTGGCACCAACGTCTAGCACATCCCTCAGAATTTGTTTTGTCTACTTTGTTTCCTAGTTTATGCAAATCCTCACTTGTATGTGAAATTTGTCATTTGTCAAAATTTACTAGACTTCCATTTAACTCTTCCATATCTAGAGCTAGCAAGCTTTTTGAGATGGTGCACTCCGATGTTTGGGGACCTGCACCTCTAGAGTCTTTTGATGGTTATAAGTACTACGTTACTTTTGTTGATGATTTTTCAAGAGTCACTTGGTTGTACCTCCTAAAATTCAAAAGTGAAGTCATGGATGCTTTCAAGAATTTTCATAATCTTGTCATGAACCATTTTTCATCTCAAATTCACATACTAAGGTCTGATAATGGCACTGAATATACATCCAAAAATATGACTGACTATTTGAGCACACATGGAATTATACATCAAACAAGTTGTGTAGGTACTCCTCAGCAAAATGGAATTGCCGAAAGGAAGAATAGAGACCTTCTTGAGAAAACTAGGGCTCTAATGTTACAAATGAATGTGCCTAAGAGGTTTTGGTCTCAAGGAGTTCTTGCAGCCACCTACCTCATCAACAGACTGCCTAGTCGTGTTCTGGATTCAAAATCACCATATGAGGTCATGCAAAACAAAAAAATTAACCTTTCCCATCTGAGAATCTTTGGATGTACGTGTTATGCTCATATTCAATCCCATCACGAGACAAGCTGGATCCCAAGGCAGTTAAATGTGTTTTCATGGGTTACTCCTCCACTCAAAAAGGTTACAAATGTTACAATCCATGTTCCAGGAAGCTATTTGTCTCAAGAGATGTAAGGTTTGATGAGATCAAACCTTATTTCAACAAACCATCAGATCAAAATCGCCAGGGGGAGCAATTACTGGATCTCTTTCCATTACCAAATTCAGGGGAAATAAGTGATTGTGTTCATTCAGGACCTCACGACAGTGACTCTTATACAACCATTAATGACAACATGATTATTGGAGATGAAACTGAAGCCTCAGAAGCACAAGTTGTTCCTCATGACAATGACACATCATCTATAGAGGAGAGTGGAGCTGAACCTACTATAATCCCATCTCAACCTCGAAGGAATCCAACTCGAGATAGGCATCCACCATCAAGGCTACAAGACTATGTAACGTACAATGCAAGGTACTCAATTCACAAGTATGTAAATTACTCCAAAGTCTCTCACTCCCATGCAGCGTTTCTCAGGAAACTGTCAAATGAAAGTGAACCGAGGAATTTTCAAGAAGCCAATCTTCAAGATGTTTGGAGGCTAGCCATGGAAGAAGAACTCAAGGCTTTGGATGAAAATAAAACCTGGAGTGTAGTCCAACTTCCAAAGGGAAAGAAGGTGGTAGGCAGTAGGTGGATCTACAAAACCAAGTTTAAGTCTGATGGCTCAATTGAAAGACACAAGGCAAGATTGGTGGCTCGCGGTTTCACTCAAACGTTTGGAGTTGATTATAAGGAGACATTTGCTCCAGTGGCTAAGATGAGTACAGTGAGGGTTTTGTTATCTGCGCAGTTAATCATGAGTGGCCGTTGTACCAAATGGATGTAAAAAATGCCTTTTTGCATGGAGACCTTGAAGAGGAAGTTTACATGCAATTACCTCCTGGTCATCCACAAGCACATAATTCAAGTATGGTTTGCAAGCTTCACAAGTAAATTTATGGATTGAAACAATCTCCACGTGCTTGGTATGCCAAGTTGAGCTCAGTACTTGAAAAATTTGGTTTCAAGAGAAGTCATGCTGATTCATCCTTATTTGTTCGAAACTGGATTAGTTGGTAAATTAGTTGTTCTAATCTATGTTGATGATATTATCATCACAGGTGATAATATTGATGAGATTAACACTCTTAAGCATTCTCTTCATCAGCAATTTGCCATTAAAGACTTAGGAGTGTTAAAATACTTCCTTGGGATTGAAATGGCTACTTCTCCCAAGGGAATGTTTTTAAGTCAACGAAAATATGTGATTGACTTGCTTCAAGAAGTGAAGATTGCAAACCGGCTCGTACCCCTCTTGATAGCAAATTGAAGTTGGACTTGGAAGGAGAGCCTCTCAGTGATATAAGTTACTACCAAAGACTAGTGGGTAAGCTTATATATCTCACCATTACTAGACCGGATATAACTTACGCCGTCAGTCTTGTAAGCCAATTCATGCATGCACCCAGTGAGGCTCATTTAAATGTTGTTAAAAGAATTCTAAGATACCTCAAGGGCTCTATTGGTCGGGGAATTATCATGAAGAACAATGGTCATACTCAAATCATGGCATACACTAATGCTAAACTGGGCAGGGAATGCTATTGATAGAAAATCCACTCCTGGTTACTGCACGTTTGTTGGAGGAAACATCGTGACATGGAAGAGCAAAAAGCAAAATGTAATTGCTCGCTCAAGTGCCGAAGCAGAGTCCAGAGCCATGGCTTCCACTGCATGTGAACTCATTTGGCTCAAGGGCCTTATCTCAGACTTGGGTTTTTCAAGCAACAAACCTATGTCTCTTTTTTGTGACAATCAGGCAGCTATGCATATTGCCTCCAATCCCGTGTTCCATGAACGCACCAAACACATTGAAGTTGATTGTCACTATGTTCGTGAACAAGTTCAGTCCAAGGTAATTCAAACCACATTCACTCGGAGCCATGATCAACTGCTGACGTTTTCACCAAGTCTCTTGCTTCCACGCAGTTTCAACGTTTGCTCTCCAAGCTTGGATCAATTAACCTCCTTGATCCAGCTTGAGGGGGAGTATTGGAAGATTGGTAGCCGTTAGCTATGATTAGCTTGGTGGCTGCTAGCTGTGATTGGCTAGTGGTTGTCTCACTTCCTTATTTTAGGGGATGTGTTGTAATTAATAGTTTTAGTTTTCCTATAATTATGGGTTAAAGTTAAGGGTTGGTGTGTGTTGGCAGGACAGCCAAACTGACCACGTGTGTGTGTTGGTAGACAGCCCCTAGTGTGGCCACACCAGCTTATGCATATATATATACCTCTCTAACCGTGGAAACAAATTATAATGAGAAAATACATTCTCTCTGTCATTTTCAATACTTCCATAAACTGTAGCAACTCTAAGGCTAGTCTGATTATCTTGATTCGCACCAATGTCGAGATCCCTGTAGTTTTGGAAGGCCCGTCTTGGACTCTTGGAGACATATGGAGTCATCATGTCATACAACTCTCTTGTTAAGCGAACGTACTTGTCAGTGGCCTCAGTCCCTTCATCATACCACGAGCTATAGTATAGAGCAAAAAATAGGTTTCCAGCTCTGTGAGGGTATGGCGTTGGAGACTCAGGAATCTCACTCATCATTCCACCGTAAGGGTTCATATCCACCCAAATATTCTCTATCTCAATCATCTTCTTCCATAAAGCTTCTATAACATATTTTGGAAGTGGTTCCTTCATATAGTCTGCCTTGCCTTTGTAGAAGGTTGCTGTGTGGCAGGACCCGCCCCCGAATTTCTCGAAATCCGAGACGAATCCTGTGGAATTCCCGACATCACCCGATGTCAGGCCTACTCATTGAAACTATATCCTCTTTTCCCAAAAAGGATTAAGGGCACGAGAGTTCCTACCGAAATTTCGGCAGAATCTCCCCTGTAAATTGAACATTTCCAAATATTCCAACCTGCATAAAACACATTTAAAAACCCCAACTGGCAGTATGCACACGTTAACAACATGCAATCACATAGTAGGCCTCCGGCTTTCAGATAATTCGAAACAGAACCAACAATGTTCTTAGGTCAATTAATACATAAACCATACCATTTATGATCTCAAACAATTATACGATTACCCCAAAAATTGTTAAATCGAATTCAAATCTATTAACCACATCGAAAATCCGATCACATATTCAGAAACGATCAAACCTTTTAAACTCAATAATATTTCGCGGCTGCACCTAGGTGAGACACCCAGGCTGCCTACGTACCCTTGGACAAGGGATCAAGCCACACGTAGTTCTTTTGTTTTTCCTTAATCCACACAGAACACAATCTTTTTCAAACAACCTTCTACTAATCACGTAATCTACCCATACGCCGGAACATCCCAAGCCACGTATGGGGTCCGTCACACGCCGGAGACTCTCCAACGACACGTGTGACCTAACAATCACATAATACCCCATACGCCGGAACATCCAACGCCACGTATGGGGACCGCCACACGCCGGAAACTCCAGACACGTGTGACATGACAATCACATAATACCCCATACGCCGGAACATCCAACGCCACGTATGGGGACCGCCACACGCCGAAACTCCAGAACACGTGTGACATAACAATCACAATAATACCCCATACGCCGGAACATCCAACGCCACGTATGGGGACCGCCACACGCCGGAAACTCAGGCACGTATGACATGACAATCACAATAATACCCCATACGCCGGAACATCCAACGCCACGTATGGGGACCGCCACACGGAAACTCCAGGCACGTATGACATGACAATCACAATAATACCCCATACGCCGGAACATCCAACACCACGTATGGGGACCGCCACACGCCGGAAACTCAGGCACGTATGACATGACAATCACAATAATACCCCATACGCCGGAACATCCAACGCCACGTATGGGGACCGCCACACGCCGGAAACTCAGGCACGTATGACATGACAATCACAATAATACCCCATACGCCGGAACATCCAACGCCACGTATGGGGACCGCCACACGCCGGAAACTCAGGCACGTATGACATGACAATCACAATAATACCCCATACGCCGGAACATCCAACGCCACGTACGGGGACCGCCACACGCCGGAAACTCCAGGCACGTATGACATAACAATCACAATAATACCCCATACGCCGGAACATCCAACGGCACGTATGGGGACCGCCACACGCCGGAAACTCGGAACACGTGTGACATAACAATCAGGGAAGGTACGTATGATGGTGGAGTTCGAAACCCTTATAACCATATTTTAAAATGATATTTCCTTCCTTAATTCAATTGTTCCAAACCTCTATATATATAGTATAGACAATAAACTCTCAAGCATAAAACTCATAACCGGTGAGGTACCTAAAGTAGTGCTTATAGCACTTTAAAACTGACATTCTAACTCATGTCTTTCTAGTATCTCACATCAACAACCCAAGTACCCCACACATTATCAACATAGATAACATTTTCTCAAATATTATATATAAACTCAGGACACTCCAAAATGTCGAAACCCATATATATTGCAACTACTTTACAAAAATAAAGATTTCAACTATTAAATATAAATAGAATTTAAATAAACTATTAAATTCAAAAAGCATAAGATTTCCATCACAAAACCATAAAAATAATCTCACAGACCCACATAAATCAAATGACGGTCAAGACTCGTTCAAAAGGGTCGTTCTAGTACTCCTTGAAGTGTGAAACTACCTCGGAAAACTCACGGTCAACCGAGGGTCAAGCTGCCCCAACTTGGTCAACCGGGCCCGGGCCCCACGACCTCCGTTTTACGAACAGAAAGTTCCTATAGGTTCCACAAGGTCTAGGATATATGTCCTACAAGTTTGGTTCAAATCGGACGGTCGGATCGCTCACAATCGCACAAATCGGACGATTATTGTAAAACACAAACTTTAACAATTTAAATCGGGAAACATCGGGACTCCGATTCCCGATCCGCGAATTCCTACACGATCCTAGGAATACCTAAATCAACATATATTAAATGGAAAGCGATCCAACGGTTCTAACATATCGAACCCGGAAATCACACAATATGTAAAATCCGTTCGAGGTTCAAACGTTATCCGAATTGAGATCCGTAAAATTCTACGCGCTCGTGACAACCAGGAGATCATTTTAGGATAAAAATGTCTCCCTGCTACAGTGCCCCGCCACACGCGCCGGAAGCACGTGGGTGTCCAAAGCGATAACCACTCACCGGAAAAACTTAACATCTTGACTCCAAACTCCTACCCTAGCTAATACACCTAATTTGGAGTCACTTTTGTTCTTGGGTGAAAGCCAGAAAATGGCCGGAAATTCAACCCGAAGTCCGGCCAAAATTAAATTCAAAAATCGAACTGTAAACTCTCAAAATTTCTAGAATCCTATCCCATAGGCAGCTAGAGCACGAAAAATAGATGAATTTTCATACCTCACTCGTCCAAATCGGTGGAGAAACGAAGGAGAACGAAGGGTTTGAAAAATCGCCACAATTCACGACGACTCCGATGACTTTTCTGCATATTCCGGTGAGCGTCGTCCGTTCCAGAGGCTGTGTTGGCCGGAGAAGAGAGAGGAGGAGGTGGCGGTTCAAATGGGACCGGTCTCGTGGCCGGTGGTGCGGCATGGCGACGGTGGTGGCTTGCAAAGCCACCGGCTGTTCTATAAGAAAAAAACAAAGGGAGGGGGGAGCTGCGCACGGGAGGGAGAGAAGGAAGGAGAAGAAGAAAAAAGAAGAAAATAGAATAAAACCGTCGGTACTGTAGCACGATACTGTTGCTACAGTAACAATTTTAAAAATTCCATTTATGTCCCTTTTGTTTTCAGACTTTTTCTCCTTCGTTACAAATCGAAATTGGGCATGCCGCATGTCTACGAACTCATATCGACGAGCTCTACGCAACGGTACAAATGGAAAGTCCCAAATTCCTTCCCGAACTTAAAATGACCTTTTTGCCCCTTTTTATATTAAATAATATTTTAAATTTTCAGAAAAAAACTTAATTAATTCAAATCATTTTATTTTATTGTTTACTCCAATTTATTTTCTCTTAATTTAATTATTTTACTTCTTTTTTTAGGACCGGGATGTTACAGCTGGTTCAATTGGCTTGTCGAGAAGAACATCTATGGGAGTTCCAATAGGATTCTCAGCCCAAAATACAGTGGCTTCCACCCACCTCACTTCATGGCAATCTGTTCGTTGTAAACCCAATTCAGGGAAACGCTCAATCGGCAATGCAACAACCTCCTCACTTTGTCCCAAAAACTGGCCAATGCTGCCAGTCTTTTTTCCCTTGGTATCAATATTCTTCACTTGTGGTATTGCTCTGAGGAAGAGATCTTCGGGCAGCTCGGGTGCAACAGTTTGCCACTTGTAAACGAGATCTGTAGCACCTTCCTCTATGGTCTTTGTAACGTTGAACACAGTCACTTTGGGTGGAACTGGAACCAGCTTGAGCTTCCATGAAATAATGACTCCGAAGCTAGCTACATCACCTCCTCTGATGGCCCAAAACAGGTCTTCTCCCATTGACTTTCTATCAAGTATTTGACCCTTCACAGTAACTATCTTAGCATCCATGACATTATCGACGCTAAGCCCATATTTTCTCATCATAACCCCATAACCGCCACCGCTGATGTGGCCTCCAGCACCAACCGTTGGACAAAGCCCAGCAGGAAATCCGTAAACATTGGTTTTTGTACCAATTGCATAATAAACTTCTCCAAGAGTGGCTCCAGAGTGAACCCAAGCGGTGTGATCCGCAAGGTTAACATCAATGGAGTTAATATTAAACATGTCGAGAATGACAAAGGAGATCCGACGTGTAAGATAAACCCTCAAAATCATGGCCACCACTTCAGATTTTAAGTTGCAATCCATGTTGTTTGGCACAGACCACAGTTGCTTGTACATGGGATGTATGCTTGGCTGTTATTATGGCCAAAGGTTTTGGAGTTGTAGGTGTAGAAAATCTGCGGTTATTGATATGTAATAACAAAACAGATTGAAAGGAGGCATTTTGAGGGGTGTAAATTGCTTCTTGGATTGGGTGGGCATGAGAATGTATTGTAAGGCATTGGAGAAAGCCATCAATGGCAACTGTTTTTGAAGTTGTCCATGATGTTAGCTTGTAATAGATTAGTTAGTTGGTTACCTTTCTATCTTGTCATACACAAAGTCCTAGTCCTTATTTTATGGTTACCTTGTTTTAGGGAACCTTGTTTTAGGGAGCTTTACTTTCTTGTCTTAGGGAAACTTTGTTTCCTTGTCTTAGGGATGCCTTGTAGTTATAAATGTATTGTAAGTAATACAAAGTGTAAGCAGTTGAAATCAGAAAATATGAGCAGCCTTCAATTTCTCTGCATTCTCTCTACTCAAGTTTCCATTCTCTCTACTCAATCCTCCTAAATTTGACATGGTATCAGAGCAGCGATCTTGGAATTGCTGACTCTTGTTCTGAATCTTTGCTACCTCCATGGGAGAAGATGTTTTTTTCCCTGCTAGAAATAGCACCACCAACTCTTCTCAACCTACCTACCTAGAAGCATTGAAGACACCGATCCCGACCCCAGACACCGACCCGAACCGATTGGCCTCACCTGGACTAGGTATTGTCGCCAACCCAACCAACCGATCCCGATGATCCAGACCTCAACCCCGACTGAAACTACACGATATGAAAAAGATCAAAAAAGATATGAAGCTGCAAGTAGTGACTCTGGCTATGTATTCCATACTTCGGATGATGGAAATTCAACGGGCTGCATAATTGATTCTGGCGCAACCGATCATATGACGTTTGATCCAACCGATTTTCTAAGTACAACTACACCACAACGAACAAGTATTGCCAACGCAAATGGTGTTACTTCTCCTGTGGTCGGTGGCGGTTAAGCTACTGATCACAACGAACCATTGGCCTCTCTCCATCTCTTACTCTTCAAAATACTTTGCTTGTTCCATCGTTGTCTAATAAATTGATGTCTGTTGGCCAAGCTACTGAGCAACTAAATTGTTGTGTACTCATGTATCCCGACTTCTGTTTATTTCAGGATATTCTCACCAAGGAGATCATTGGTCGTGGTACTAAGAGAGGGGGGTTGTACTATGTGGATGATTTCAGTATGGGAAAGGCACATAGTGTGAAGCACTCATCGACTTGGAAGGATCGACAACTTTGGCTATGGCACCGGCGTTTGGGGCATCCGTCTTTTGGCTATATGAGACATCTATTTCCAGATTTGTTTTCAAGTTCCTGTACCACTGATTTCCAATGTGATACTTGTATCTTAGCAAAGAGCCACAGAGCCTCTTATCCATTAAGTACAAATAAAAGTGTTACTCCATTTGCTTTGATACATTCTGATGTTTGGGGTCCTTCACCTATCTCTACAACTTCTGGCTTCGGTGGTTTATCACATTTGTAGATGATTGTACTTGCATGACTTGGCTCTTCATGATGAAAAATAAAACTGATGTGTTCCCTATATTTCAGTCATTTCACAAGCAAATTGAAACTCAATTCTCTACCAAGATTCAAGTCCTTCGTTCTAACAATGGGGGGGAATATATCAACCATGATTTTCAGACTTACTTCAAAATGCATGGCATCATCCATGAAACCACTTGTCCTTAAACTCCCCAACAGAATGGTGTTACGAACGAAAAAACCGACACCTCCTTGAAACAGCATGAGCCCTTTTGATTGGAGCTCATGTTCCTCGCCACCATTGGGATGATGCTATAGTTACCGCAGTCTACCTCATCAACCGAATGCCATCCAAAGTTTTAGACTTCCGGACTTCATTACAAGCACTTGCCCAACATGGGCCCTTGCCCTCCGTTCAGATGCTTCCACCCCGAGTCTTTGGTTGTGTGGCATTCGTCCACCTCCATAAGAATCAACGTGGCAAACTTGATCCATGTGCTCTTAGATGTGTTTTCGTAGGCTATGCCGCTCATCAGAAAGGATATCGGTGTTATCACCCCTCCAGCCGTCGTACGTATGTCACTTTGGATGTCACCTTTATGGAGACTGAGATGTTCTTCCATGATCCGATGAACAAGGAGGCTCTGGAAATTCAAGGACCTGAAGATTGGAGCAAAACAAACCAAAGCAATGAAGTTGAGTTTCGGAATTGGAGCCAAGCGACCGGTCGCCAGGAGCCCGCGACCGGTCGCAGAAGATCCTGAAGCTGAATTTCGAACCTGTCCAAAACGACCGTCGCCAGGAGCCCAGCGACCAGTCGCCATCAAGTCCTGAAGCTGAATTTCAACTCTGCCCAAAAGCCACCGGTCGCAGGAGCCCAACGACCGGTCGCCATCAAAGCCTGAAGCCGAATTTCAACTCTGCCCAAAAGACCGGTCGCCAAGAGCCCAGCGACCGGTCGTCAGAAACTTTGAAGCTGGAGTTAAACTGCCCAGAAAGTAACCGGTCGCCAGGAACCCAGCGATCGGTCGCAGCCAGCCAAGAACACGATATTTCTTCCTATTTTTCCAACGAGACTGATGAAGACCCCCCTCACATCTCAGGACCCTCTGATCAATCTCCTGAGAATACTCCTGAGGTAAGTGATTCTATTACATCTACTGCTTTAGCTGATGAAACTGTTAAATATCAATTACCTGTTGGGCAGAACCGTGGAAAACCACCAATTCGATACTCACCGGATGGTGGCAAGGCATCAAAAATATCCAATTGCCAACTATGTGTCTCCTGGAAAATTATTCTGAACCTCTCCAAGGCTTTGTCCATCAGTTATCCGCAATTCATATTCCAACAAAAGTAAGTGAAGCACTGAAGGATCCAAAATGGGTTCAAGCAATGAAGGAGGAGATGCAAGCTCTGGAGAAAAATCACACATGGACATGGAGACCTTACCTCAAGGAAAGAGGACTGTGGGATGCAGATGGGTTTACACCTTGAAATATAATGCTGATGGGTCCATCGAACGTTACAAAGCAAGGCTTGTGGCAAAGGGATACACACAAACTTATGGTATTGACTACGAAGAAACATTTGCCCCTGTTGCAAAACTTAACACTGTTCGAGTGCTATTGTCCATTGCAGAAAATCTTGATTGGCCTCTCCACCAATTTGATGTAAAAAATGCCTTCTTGCATGGAGAACTCTCAGAAGAAGTATACATGGATATCCCACCAGGATATGTTACATCCACTCATGCTAATGTGGTGTGTAGATTACGAAAGGCATTATATGGATTGAAGAGGTCTCCCGGGCATGGTTTGGGCGTTTTACCTTGGCTATGAAGACTTATGGTTTTACGAGAGTAACTCTGACCATACTCTGTTCTTAAAACACCAAGGAGGGAAGGTAACGGCTCTAATCATTTATGTTGATGATATGATTATTACTGGGAATGATACGCAGGAAATCTCTCAACTACAAAAATGTTTGGCAAAGGAATTTGAAATGAAAAATCTTGGTAGACTCAAGTACTTCTTGGGCATTGAAGTTGCTCGATCACAGCGAGGCATATTTCTCTCCAGAGAAAGTACGTTCTAGATTTATTGGCAGAAACGGGGATGCTATATTGCAAACCTGGACACTCCAATCGTTCAGAATCACCACCTTGGGGAATATCCCAATCAGATACCCACTAACAAAGAAAGATATCAAAGGTTAGTGGGGCGATTGATCTACTTGTCCCATACTCGGCCCGACATCGCATATGCTGTAAGTGTTGCTAGTCAGTTTATGCATTGTCCAAGTGAAGATCATATGGATGCAGTTCTTCGGATTCTTAAATATTTGAAGTCAGCACCAGGAAAAGGACTTATGTTCTCTAGAAATGGTCATCTGAATATCAGTGGCTATACCGATGCGGATTGGGCGGGAAATGTCACTGATAGACGATCAACATCAGGTTACTTCACATTTGTGGGAGGTAACTTGGTTACTTGGAGAAGCAAGAAAGAGAAAGTCGTTGCCTTGTCTAGTGCAGAAGCTGAATTTCGAGGAATGACCAAAGGAATTTGCGAACTCCTTTGGTTAAAGCAATTGCTTACAGAGATTGGATTTGCACCTACATTAGGAATGCATCTACTGTGTGATAACAAGGCTGCCATATCTATTGCCCATAATCCAGTTCAGCATGATCGCACTAAACATGTTGAAGTGGATCGACACTTCATTAAAGAGAAACTTGAAAACAAAAAAATTCAGCTTTCGTTTGTCAAGTCCGAAGACCAGCTGACCGATATATTGACAAAAGCAGTTTCTAGCAGAGTATTTCACAACTCACTGGTCAAGTTGGGCATTGGCGACATCTACGCACCAACTTGAGGGGGAGTGTTAGCTTGTAATAGATTAGTTAGTTGGTTACCTTTCTATCTTGTCATACACAAAGTCCTAGTCCTTATTTTATGGTTACCTTGTTTTAGGGAACCTTGTTTTAGGGAGCTTTACTTTCTTGTCTTAGGGAAACTTTGTTTCCTTGTCTTAGGGATGCCTTGTCTACCTCTTGGCTTGTAGTTATAAATGTATTGTAAGTAATACAAAGTGTAAGTAGTTGAAATCAGAAAATATGAGCAGCCTTCAATTTCTCTGCATTCTCTCTACTCAAGTTTCCATTCTCTCTACTCAATCCTCCTAAATTTGACACATGATACTGAGAGTGAAAGGACTGAGAGAATGAAAAGCAGAGTTTTTCGGGACTTCATTGTGGGAGGAAGCCTTTCTTGCTTGAAGTCTTAGCGGTGTGACAAGATAATAGACTTGGGGCAGTATTTATAATGAAGCCAAAGTACCTGACTTTAAACTTTTTATTTTTTTATTCACCAACTTGTTTCATATTTCTAACATGAGAGTACGTAGCTAGTTAGCTTAGGCTTTTCATTTTTTAATATCAGTATTGTTCTAGCCAACAAAAATTTGTTATCTGAGTTTTTCAATATTAGCATTTATTTGAGTTTCCACAAAGGCGGCTCTGATGAGGGGGGGCAATCTTTGCAATCGCACATGGTATTTTGCTACAGTCCAACTACGTATTTTGTTATATTTCTTTAATATAGTCATAGTGCAGCACTTTTTAGGATTCGGATCCTCTGCTTAATTGGTTTTGCTCTGTTAATTAGAATCTTGCTTGATTTTTATTATAAGCCCGTGACCTCAGTTAAAAGGCATCCAAAAGCCAAAAAGTATACCAAATTTAATTTCTCTAAATTTATTTTTTAAAAGAATTGCTGAATAGGAAGTTTTGGTGATAGGGTTATCCTTTGGTGATGGAGTCATCATCCCTTGCTAACCAGATCAAGTTTTCTTCTTCATCTAAATTCTCATTGTTTCTTTTCTTTCATTTTAATGGGAAAGGCTCACCTTTTGGGTGGGATTCAATTTTTAACAATCCTCATCAAGCCTATTACTCAAGAAAACTTATATTTGGATACAATTCAAATCATGACACAAAAGTTCATTTGTTTGTAACGGGAGATTACACCCAAGATCAGAGAGACCTTGTAATGGGAATTATAATTTTTGTTGAAGAATATGAAAGATGAAGACGATAGGCCTAATTTGGGTGCAATAGTTCTACAAAATTACTTGCAACTAGAAAACTCCTGTTTTTTTTTTTTTGGGTGAAATGCAACTAGGAACCTTAGGGTGCGGATGATTATGCAAAAATAAATAATCCAACTTGCATCCTTTTTGGGCTTGAGACTCTTCATCTGCAAGGGGTGTGGTGAATGAAGATTCATTTCTAAAGCATGAAAGTTGATGTTTGCATAATTTTTTTAACCCTTAGATGTTAATGTCATTTGCAAAAATTATACCAAAATTTTGAACGGCAAGCAACTGGATGTCATCCTCATTTGAGTCCTTGTTTTTCAGAGAGGTTGTATGAGGAAGAGGAAGAACCCAATTTAAGGAACATTTTTTCAAAGATTTTTCATCTTATTGGTAAAATACTTCTTGTCAATTCTCTAGCCTTTATATGCCTTTTAATTCCTTTTTTTTTTTGGGAGAAATAGAGAACGATTAATAATAATTAATTTAAAATTAAATTAAATTCCATTTTTTTATATAAGAAAATACATTCCGTTTAAAAAATAATAAAGAGAACCTATATATCTATAACGTCAACATTTAACAGATCTACTAACTATGTAATTCTCGAAGGAGAAGAGATTGAGTGTAACCTTTTTTTGAGTATGTTATGAGTTTGTAAGGTCTTACAACTTCGGATGCCCATTTAAAAATGACCCTGAAATTTGAAGATACAAACAATACCATGTTTTTCAGATGTACAAATAGAATAATCTTTGAATGTTAATTAATTTAGCAAAGGGACGAATGCGGGGACGGCGGACCATCCGCTGTATATTAGCATAGAATATGGGCACTAAATCCATTGCATACTGCTCTAATATTAAGAAAAACAGATGGGCTCGTCTAATATTAACAAAAACAGATGGATATTTATAATATTATAAAAGTCTCCAATAGAATGCCAGATGGATTATTCAAATCAATCCTAACGCTGTCGAGTATAGCCTGCCCAGATTGCAGAGCCCTATCTCAATTCTGTAATATTGGGTGTCTCCTTCTGCAGACGACGGACTGTTTACCAACAGTATTCTCATCCTCTTTTAATTATGAGAATGTGGAAAGCCTGGTCTATTATTCAACTCATCCTGCTCCATTATCAAGAAAAACTGAAGGAAATCGACGAGTTTATACATGAAAAACCTAATCATACGGAATTATTTTTAGGTTGGCCATGTGCTATCATTCCCTTGATTATTTTATATGCATGGCTGGATAGGGTACAGTTTCTTTGAGAATGTTTGCTGGGCTAGATATTATTGCTGCATGGATCTCATAGTTGGTATTAATAAAATGGAGGAAATGGATAGGGTTGGATGCGATTCGATTTGGATCGATTTCACCTCTCAAAATCGCAGTCTGACCAATTAACCGTTGAATAGTGTGGTTAGAGCTCAAATGAGAAGAGAAACCAACCAAATCTTATAACTTTTGGGCGGTTTTGTTCCACCAGTTTGGCGGTTTAAGTCTAAGCTCAATACTAGTTTTTATAGTGATCAGTCTACAATATTAAATCATTTTTTCTATAACTTTCATTTACAGGCTTTTCAAATCTTATACTCATGTGAAATGAAACAAAACAATTTCATACTTCAAATATGAAACAAACACATAATATCTACACGCTATGTCGTTAGATTCATCTCCTATTTTCTCGTACTCATTCTCAACAATCATGTTGTTCAAAACAAGCATGTAATATCTAAAAGGCTGAATATTTATGTGAAGGGGGTAAATTAAAACCCCAATGGACAAATCTAAGATAACAATAATTAACTGATCCTAGTAATAATATGACTAGTCAACAACTAGTCATAGTCAACAAAGAGTGTGAACATTCATTAGCATTTCAGAGATAAAACATACAGTATGACGAGTCATAAAATAGCACACCAGAAATGTTCACCCAGAAACCCACCACTCGAAAAAAAAATGGGGCCATCACTCTGACCAGGCAATCCACTAAGTTTATATATTTTTGCAGAAAAAGTAACCACAAGCTCAAGCAATCCTAGGTCTATTAAGGAAATGAGCACTATTATCTTCTTCTCCAAACTTAGATGAGCTAGTAGTTTGTTCTTCATGGAAATGACAGCTAGTTCATCAGCTTCTTCACCCTCATGGCACCGCAACTCAGCTCCGGATAGTAACAGATGGATGAAATGTCGATTTGATGAAAGAAGGAATCGACTTCTTCAAGAAACCATTCTTGAAGAAATTGATTCAAGAATCTTACCTAGATATTAATTATGTAAATTTCTAAACCAAAGCAGATTTTAAAACCTAAAACCTCATTTTAAAATCACAACCCCGCTCAGAGAAGAAAATACAGAGGAAGAAGAAGCTCTCAAAATTCTCTCTCTCAAGGAAGTAGATTTCAAGCATAAAAGAAGATTGTAAAAACCATTTTAAAAAAAAATCTCGTAATGAACAACACAAACTTCACAAAGTAGAGAATGCAGAATAAAAGTTTTACTAAAAAAAAAACTCTCAAAAAGGGTGAAGAAAGTTTCAAAGATCAAAGTAGATTTTAGAAAAACATTTTTCAAAAGCTCATAATGAAAACCCTGACTTCATTAAGAAGAGAAATATGCAGAGCTCTCAAGAACACTTAAATGGATTTCTTGGAATTGAAGAAGGACCCAATTGAAATTCGGGTATAAATTTAGGGACCATTGAAGTTAAAAAAACCTTTAAAAATGTACAAATCATTGCAAATAAATAGAACTTCAGTTTATTCATCATCTTTAACAATACATTAAATCGATGTTGGTTACATCGATATCATAATCAAGCATGATACATCTAAACCTTTTACTTATTCTCTCTCCCTTCCACTTATCCTCACAATAAATGTATATATATGAGGTGGAATTTATTATCCATACGCCCCTTCTCTCTCTCTCTCTCTCTCTCTCTCTAAAAAGGTGGGATACTTTGTTTATGCCTGAAAAAATTTTGAGGATCAACAGCGGTTTTCACCCGTACCAACCTAGCCAA
This sequence comes from Prunus fruticosa, assembly GCA_018703695.1. Lineage (NCBI taxonomy): Eukaryota > Viridiplantae > Streptophyta > Magnoliopsida > Rosales > Rosaceae > Prunus > Prunus fruticosa. The sequence goes on along the minus strand of CM031920.1, from coordinate 6,667,295 downwards.
ATTACCTTTAAAGTACTTCCTTCCATACACTGTAGCAACTTCAAGGCTAGTATGATTATCCTGATTGGCACCAATGTCGAGATCCCTGTAGTTTTGGAAGGCCTCTCTTGGACTCTTGGGGCATGTTTGGTAGCCTGGACAGTGTTAAATAACACTTCGAAATCCACGTTTGGTGAAAGAGGGACTAACATAAATGGGATTGTATAGTCCATAAGTCAAAAAAACACCGTACTCGCTCGTCCAATACTATGAGGATGAAAAGCAGTTCGCAAAATAGCGAGCGTGCTATTTTGAAAGCTCGAGTCCAACCCGCATAGCGACCTCTATGAGCTGCTCCTGGTTGATGATGAGGATCCTCCCCGTTCATGTCGGGCAAGATGGCGGTGACTAGCTCATCGAACTCGACGGTGCCGTTTCCGTTCGCAACGAGGACGTGGAAAATGGGTTTTGGGAAAGACCTCCATACCTACCGATCTGAGTACAGAAATGCTTGTGTAAGAAAATGGGTCGACTATTCTGCTGATTGTGATGATACCAATCCCTCATATCCCTTTTATGATTTCGAGAAAGAGGAATTACAAAAACAAAGCCAAGCAGGGACTTTATTATGGTTACTGGATTTGCAGGGTACACTACCAGGAAGAAGAAAGGGATCAATAAGATCCCAATTGTGTTTTGGCCTTTTTGGTGTTTTTTTAATTTTAATTTTGTGGTGTGGTAATTGGTTTGTCAAAGTTGCGGTGCGGGGCTAATTGGGTTTATTCCGTTTTTCTCTTTGGAAATTTGGAAAGAAAGATAGAGCCAGAGAGAGAGAGAGAGGAAGGCAGAGATGGGAAAGAAAGGCAGGAGCGAGAGAGAGAGAGAGAGAGAGAGAGAGAGGAAGGAAGAGGAAAGAATGAGTGAATGGGTTTTTTTTTTTGGGTATTTTTTTTATATTTTATAATTTATATAATAAAAAATTTCACACATCAACCCCAATTAAATATCCCTAATAAAATTTAAATATTTTTTAAGTCAAAATCTCTAATTAAATTTAAATATTACAAGAATTATTTTTTAGTCAAACAGCACCAAACATAGGTTTTCACTATTTTTACAATCCAACTTATTAGTCCGACACAACACCAAACGTAGGTTAGTATTTAATCCAGCTTAGACCAATCCGAGCTAATCCAAGACAGTCCCAGGACTTAGTCCAGTCCGTAACAGTCAAGGCCGTACCAAACGACCCCTTGGAGACATATGGAGTCATCATGTCATACAACTCTCTTGTTAAGCGAACGTACTTGTCAGTGGTCTCAGTCCCTTCATCATACCACGAGCTATAGTATAGAGCAAAAAATAGGTTTCCAGCTCTGTGGGGGTATGGAGTTGCTGACAAAGGAATCTCACTCATCCTTCCACCGTAAGGGTTCATATCCACCCAAATATTCTCTATCTCAATCATCTTCTTCCATAAAGCTTCTATAACATATTTTGGAAGTGGTTCCTTCATAGTCTGCCTTGCCTTTGTAGAAGGTTGCTGGTTCAGTTGGTTTGTCAAGAAGAACATCTATCGAAGTTCCAATAGGATTCTCAGCCCAAAATACAGTGGCTTCCACCCACCTCACTTCATGGCAGTCTGTTCGTTGTAAACCCAATTGGGGAAACGCTCATTCAGCAATGCAACAACCTTCTCACTTTGTCCCAAAAACTGGCCAATGAATGATACTGCCACAGTCTTATTTCCCTTGGTATCAATATTCTTCACTTGGGGCATTGCTCTTAGGAAGAGATCTTTGGGCAGCTCAGGTGCAACAGTTTGCCACTTATAAACAAGATCTGTAGCACCTTCCTCTATGGTCTTTGTAACGTTGAATACAGTCACTTTGGCTGGAACTGGAACCAGCTTGAGCTTCCATGAAAGAATGACTCCGAAGCTAGCTCCACCACCTCCTCTGATGGCCCAAAACAGGTCTTCTCCCATTGACTTTCTATCAAGGATTTGACCCTTCACAGTAACTATCTTAGCATCCACCACATTATCGACGCTAAGCCCATATTTTCTCATCATAACTCCATAACCGCCACCGCTGATGTGGCCTCCAGCACCAACCGTTGGACAAAGCCCAGCAGGAAACCCGTAAACGTTGGTTTTTGTACCAATTGCATAATAAACTTCTCCAAGAGTGGCTCCAGAGTGAACCCAAGCGGTGTTATCCGCAAGATTAACATCAATGGAGTTAATATTAAACATGTCGAGAATGACAAAAGGGATATCCGAAGTGTAAGATAAACCCTCGAAATCATGGCCACCACTTCGGATTTTAAGTTGCAATCCATGATGTTTGGCACAAAGCACAGTTGCTTGGACATGGGACTCATTCTTGGCTGTTATTATGGCCAAAGGTTTTGGAGTTGTGGATGTCGAGTATCTGCGGTTATTGATATGCAATAACAAAACAGATTGAAAGGAGGCATTTTGAGGGGTGTAAATTGCTTCTTGGATTGGGTGGGCATGAGAATATTTTGTGAGGCATTGGAGAAAGCCATCAATGTCAACTGTTTTTGCAGTTGTCCATGATACTGAGAATGAAAGGACAGAGAGAATGAAAAGTGCTAGAGTGTTTCGGAACTTCATTGTCAGGGGCTGTGGCTTTCTTGCTTTAATTCTTGGCTGTGTGACAAGATAACGGACTTGGGTCAGTATTTATAATGAAGCCGAAGCACGCCACTTTGGAATTTTTCTTTGGGCTTTCATCGAGCTACTGTAGGCAACATGGTCTCCTTCCATTTTTTTAATATCAACTTTGCTTTGCCATGATTATTACATAATAATAGACCATACTTTGCATATCTGATGAGTTATATATCATTATAAGTTTCAACGGATTAAGACAAATAAGTCTATATTCTTGCCCAAATGGCCCCTTTCATGTGAGTGACTATAAAATAGTACGGTAATACGATCACTTGGTACATCTAGGACACGTGTTATAATATAAGTGGATATTTGTTGATACTATTCCCTAAAAATGGGGAAAATAAACTTTGTCGTCCATCCAGATTATAACATATGTATAAGATATACCATGCGGTCATAATACTGTAGTATTATATAATTATTTCACCGAAAGAAATAAGTCTTCGTGTTTCACATGCTTTGGATCATCTTTTAATTGTTAATTTGGCAGTAAATATGTATCAAACATGGATGCACTATAGCCATCGTAGACTACTCTAATATTAGCAAAAACAGATTGAAATTTCTTTATAAAAGTCTACAACAGAATGGCAGATGGAATTTTAAAAGCCCCCTCTCAATCCTAAAGCTCGAGTATATCATGCCCGGATTGCGAAAGCCTCTCTTAAATTCTATAATATTTGGGGTTTTGCACGCGATGTACTGTTTTGACAGGTTTTGTCCGGAAGTCCATAAAACAGCGATGCTTGACTCCTGTTTCAGTTATTAAACTCATCATATGGAAAGCATGGATCTATTATTAAGAAAAACTTGCGGAAATCGACGAGTATGCATGGAGAACCTTATCATAAGGGATCATTCTGATGTTGGCCATGTGATTTCATTCATTTTATATATGTAGGATAGAATTTGTTTGGTGCATTAATTGCTCTCGTAGTTGGTATTTATAAATTGTCCGATGCGGTTTGGACGACCAAATCATTTCATCGTTGAAAGGTACAATTTGAGCTAAAATCGGGGGAGAAAACCAAACCAAATCAAATAAGTATTCGATTGTCTAATTGGTTCGACATGTTTGGTAGTTTAATTGCTCAATACTAGTGATTTTCTTTAGTATTTTGTGAAATGAAACACAACAATTCTATACTTCAAAGTTCAAACAAACGCATCAAATTTTGTAAGTTCAGATTTATGGACTTTTTCTATGGTTTTTCACCCCTTAATCCATTTTATTAATACCAACTTTGCTGTGATATGATCTATTACATAATATATATAATAGACCAGCAGGCTCGCTTTCCATATGGTGAGTTATTCTAAGTTTCAAACCGATTAAACCAGACACCTATTAAGACAAATAAGTCCACGTTTTTCCAATGCACAAATAAGATCATGTTTTAACTATACATATTAGCGGTAGTTAATTTGACAAACTCATCAACTCTTGTAATAAACAGATTTATACTTCTAAAGTTATCAAACCTTTGAGTGGTTCGAAATCCATGACACTTTGGTAGTGTGTGTATATGAGATGGAGAAAACCCTCTCCCATTCTAACTTTGGCAAAAATTAAAAAACACCCACAACCGCTGCCCAACTCTTCAAAAACCCACAATAGAATTTGGGTTTTGAAGTAAAATTCATTGGGCTAATGGTCGATGAACTTGTAGTGCAGAAAGTGGCCGATCAAGGCCCAACCCTGGAATGGTATAGTCAAAACAGTAACCCGCAATTGATAAGGCCAAACTCCAACGGTTAATGAATGTGTGAAAAGAGACATCCATCTACAATAGCTTCAAATTGCAAATCTTTGTTGTAGCCTACGAACTTTGGCCGCCATGGTTCTCCAAGGTTGTCTTGCAAGTGATCCTCACAACCAACACCACAAGATAGAAATAATTTTTATTTTTTTGAGAATCTTTCCTATTGAGAGGGGCGATAGCATACTAAACTCACACACACTACACGAATGCTAGGACTCGAACCCAATACCTTGCCTGAGGGAGTAAATACTCCAAACCACTGCATTAGTGGGTCCTTTGCAATCAATTTGCTAACTGTTTAAGAGAAGGAAATAAAATATGAAATGATTGGTGGCCAAAACTAAACCATAGTAAAAATAATAAATAAGTGAACCAGACATGCAGAAAATATAAAGTCTGTAAGTGTATGCATTTTGTGATTTTCTTTTAGCATCCCTTGATAATTTTGTAATAGGAAAATCATTGTATTTTCCCAAGCTCTAGTTTAGATTAAGAATTACATCTCTAGGTGTTCTTATTTGGCTACATTATGATGGACAACGATGTGTTTAACAAAGGTAAATTTTGCATTGCATTCACTAAATTCCTGAAGATTATGACTAGTCATCCTTTTCTGTTGTTTGGTGTTTACTTGATTATGATGCCTTCACACACTTTCATCTTAGTTGTTGCTAGCCTAGGGGATGCCTTGATTGACAAGTCCTTCTAAGTGCTTAGGTTGTCACTAGTAATTCTCTAAGCTTGTAGGTACATACTGATATGCTCCGTGTATGTTCTTGGTTGTGGTTATTCATATCTCGCAGTTGACTAGTCATCATAAGCGTATTTGGTCAAGGTTTAAAGTGTGTGAAGTTTGTGTGGTTTTGCTTGAGTATCAAGTAATTTTACCCCTCGTCACCTAAGTATCAATTTCAAAGTCAAGCACTTTTAACAGGAGTCAAGAGCATGTATATGAAGTAACAAGAAATGGTGCAAAGCATAAACTGGTAAGAGTATTATCCCACGTTGAAAAGTTTAGAGATCTTGCATGGGCTTATAAGTAGTTTGGCTACTCCCCCTTAGAGCCAAACTATTCACGTGTTGGGCCCAACAAACATATGTGCTCCCACGTCACCCAATGACTTGTATTTAACTTTTTATTTTTTAAAATATCTCTCTTTTAAAAGAATATTATTTTACGCAATTTTTATCTTTAAAATGAAGCAATTCTATTAAATAAGGGACATTTTTTGTTATATGATGTATGCTTAACCAATTGGTTTTTAGCTTTTCTTGACACTTGTATTTTTCCTTGTAATAATCCTACTCAATGGATCTAGATTAGAATAAGGATGCTAGCTTATAGTGGACCGCCAAAACGATTATCAAGATGCTACAAGTGAATATTTGCGACAAGAAATGAATCCTAATTTTAGGATGACCGACCCTTTTAATCCAATCCATATGATGTCCTTTCCGAAGACATGGAAAGAGATGTTTTTATGTCAGCAATAGAAGCCCAAGCTCATGGAATTGTTGATCTTGTAGCGACTGAATAAAAAAGAAAAAATAACAAGGATAGCTTTTGCTCAACAAGGAGGCACTTTTGATCAAGGTAAAATAAATCATGCATTGCAATGGTAGGTTGGTCCACCTTGGTGATCTGTCATCCTGCTTGTACGATTTTATCTTTTTTGCCAGCTTTTGCTCCTCTGTCCAAAAATTTCTTTTGTCTTATTATGTTGCCAATCATTTGCTGATAATGGTAGGAATTTTAGGGCAACCTTTTTGCTCTCCTTGGTATAAGTAGGCAATTTTTTTATGGAGCCTTCACTTCACTAGGATATTTTAGCTTTTTAAAAAAGTTATGTGACGCAGCATGACAATTGATCGGCTAAAACCTTTGCCTAAAACATGTAATTCTAGAATTCACCATGAAGATATGAGAAAACCTCAAGATTTATTTGATAAACTGGAATAACAAAACATAACCCTAACCACGGGTAAAGTTTGTTTAAATACTCCTAGAAACCCTAGGAATAACAAAGGAATTGAAATAGGAAAATAACAAAGTTTCCAAAAACTGTAAAAACTTTAAAATTGGAATTCGAGCTAGTAAAAATTATCTCGGATGCCCGAAAAAGCCCATACGTCATGCCAAAACAATGTGTTTTACTCGTGACACCGTTCTCTTCGAATCAACGGGTCATGAGCCCAATTCTAAGCTCAGAGCCCAAATCTGCAGTTTATCCAATTTGCCTCTTGTGAAGTCTGTGAGTGTGCATTGTGAGGTTTCTAAAATAGCATTTTTGAAATATGCTTTTGTGCATTAAATCTACATCTAGCTATTCTAAAAATAATCATATCATTCTAGATCTAGATTTCAAATTTATGAATTGATTTTCTTCAAGAATGGTTTCTTGAGAAAGTTGATTCTCAGTTTTGAATCTACATTTCATCATTCCAGATTTTCCGAGTCGTGATGTGCTTTTGGTGCCATGAGATGAACGAGCTGAAGGAGGAAGCTGTCATCATCATGAACGACTAGCTGCGAGCATTTTAGCTAAGAGAAGAAGATAGCTTGGAAAGGTATAGCTACTCCTTAATAGGCCTAAAATCCTTGAGCTTTATACCTAGTGTTTCTATAACTATTTCTTTCTTCTTAGTGGATTGCCTCGTCAGTTGATGACCCCCAATTTTTCCTAGTGGTGGATATCTAGGTCATCATCTTTGTGTGTTCTTTTGAATGTTGCTTTGTCTTACTCTGCTTTGTCTTACTTGATTCTCACACACATCCAGTGGCGGAGCCACAGTGGGGTCATTGAGGTCGGACGACCTCTTGGAAGCCATGGAAATAGGCTTAGAGGTCCATTGGAGCTGCTGGTGCGACCTCTTGGAGCTGCACACCATATGGTCGATGAAATGTCTGAAAGAACGATGGGTTGCAGGCTGAAGAAGAAGGCTGGCGTGCGCCAGTTTTTTTCTTAAAACAACCTGGCCAAAACGACGTCGTTTTGGGCCAGGTTTGAAAAAATCGGAAAAGACCAGCGTATCCTCTTCAGCCACTGCTTCTCCACAGCACAACTTGACCGAATTTGTCCTTAAGCCAAAGTTCAAATGTATTTTACATATTCTTGGCCACACAGAAGACTTTGCTCCTAAGCCTGTGAGACACCATAATTGAAGTCAAAGCAAAATGGCAAATTGCTATCTATTGGCCTCTAGACCATCACAAAGCATTCTTGCCCCCAGTAATAACAAAGTTTATATTTTTAATATCCATCTGAAGCTGCAACTTCTGCCACTCTTGCGCCTCAGCTTGTGCATGCCATTCTAATTTTTTTTTTTTAATTTAAAACTCAGGCAGCAGTTTAATTAAGGAATTTAGGGTAACTACATAATCTCCTCTCTCGTCTCTCCTCTCTCCTCCCTCCTCCCTCTTTTCCTTAGTTTATAAGTAATTCGGTGGAAAAGATATCCAATTTGCGGAAAAGATATCCAACATGTTTTCGTGTTTCATGAGCGCTGGAAGAGGTTTAGTGAAAATGTCTACCCACTGAAAGTCTGTAGTAATAAATTCTAGTTATATGTTTCCCTTTTCTATGTGATCTCGAATAAAATGATGTCTCAAGTTTATGTGTTTAGTGTGTAAGTGAAGTATGAGATTCTTAGAGATGTTTATCGCACTAATTTCCAGTGACAATGTGAGTTTTTATTTTCATTTTTTTGCATATGTAGAATATATATGTTGATGTTATCCTAAATATTTTTATTTTGGACTTTTACACTAAGACCCCTTGTGTTTCGATTCCTGGCTCCGCCACACATCTCACCTAGTTATTGCTAGCACATGGATGCGTAAATTGACGGGTCCTTCTAAGTGCATAGGTTGTCACTTAGTTGTTTGCTAGGCTTGTAGGGGGTTTGAAAATTGAATGATAAATGAATGTGTATTCTGCTGTGTGTACTCAGACCTATGACTAGTTATTGACTAGTCATACAGTTGTTAGGTTTACCTTGTTATCTAATCTATGGTCAGCAAGTTTAATTTTTAATTTACCCCTTTCACTTAAGTATGAATTTCATATGAAAAATTAACCATAGGGTCCTTTCTCTGGATAAAGAAAATCATTATTAGAAAAAATTCCAATGTTCAATTAGGAGTTACTTCTCTATGGGTCTAGAAGTAAACGAACTTTTTCTTATTAAAAATTCCAATGTTCAATTAGGAGGTACTCCTTAATAGGCCTAGTATATATGCTGCTCTAAGCTTATCCGGATTGAGGTTTACAAAATGCTTTACAATAAGCTCTGCCTGGGTTTTAGACTTGAGAGTATATATTTTTAAACATTCTTCGTAAATAATTATTATGCAATAATAGAATTTCCTAGAACTTCAGTTTATTCAACATTAAATTAAATCGATATTGGTTACGTCGATAACATAATCAACCAAGCATGCACATCATACATGTAAACAAGCTTCCACTTATTCTCCCTCTCTCTCTCTCTCACTCTCTCTCTCTATATACACACATATTTATATATGAGGTGGAGTTTATTATACATCTCCATCTTTCTCTCTCTCTCTCTCTAAAGAGTTGGGATACTTTGTTTATGCTTGAAAAAATTATGAGGATCCACCTTGGTTTTCACACGTACCAATCTATCAAAATTACCTTTAAAGTACTTCTTTCCATAAAGTTTAGCCGTCTCAAAGTTAGTCTGACTGTCCTGATTGGCACCAATGTCGAGATCCCTGTAGTTTTGGAAGGCCTCTCTTGGATTCTCGGAGACATATGGAGTCATCATTTCGTACAACTCTCTTATTAAGCCAAGATACTTGTTGGTGGTCTCAATCCCTTCATTATACCACGACGAATAGTATAGAGCAAAAAATAGATTTCCAGCCCTGTGAGGGTATGAAGTTGCTGACACAGAAATTTCACTCATTTATCCACCGTAAGGGTTCCAATCCAACCAAATATTCTCAATCTCGATCATCTTCTTCCATATAGATTCAAAAACATGTTTTGGAAGTGGCTTCTTTACATAGTCAGGCTTACCTTTTTTGAAGGTTTCAGGTTCAGTTGGCTTGTTGAGAAGAACATTTATCGGAGTTCCAATAGGATTGTCAGCCCAAAATACAGTGGATTCCACCCAACTCACTTCATAGCAGTCTTTTCGTTGTAAACCCAATTCAGGGAACCGCTCATTGAGCAATGCAACAACCTTGTCACTTTCTCCCAAGAAATGGCCAAGGAACGATACTGCCACAGTCTTTTTTCCCTTGGTATCAATATTCTTCACTTGTGGCATTGCCCTGAGGAAGAGCTCTTTGGGCAGCTTGGGTGCAACAGTTTGCCACTTAGTATTTATTTTTTCTATAACTTTCATTTACGCACTTTTCACATCTAACAGTCATGTGAAATGAAACACGTCAATTATAATTCAAATTGAAACAAACACATCAAATATTATTTCTTATTATTATAGTCTTATGAAGCCAATCAACCCAACAATCTTATAACAATTTAAAGCACATAATAAAAGGCCAATATTGTATCCACCATTCTTATTTCTAAATTTGTACGTGGTATCCTAACAATATTCAACATTACATCAAAGTCACAAACTAACAGGGTTAGTGAAACCGTTGAGGAAGAAAACAATGTTAAGTTTTAGTATAGTTGACTTTTAGATATCTTTCAAAAAATTAGGTATGAATATTGAAAGTTATTAGGCACACCGCCATTTCCAGAATAAATTATGAGTTTCTTTTTAGTTATTAAACATTGACTTTCAATTCTTTCAACCACAGTGCTTTGGTAATTGGGAAAGCGAGAAAGGAGAAATATTAAAACCCTGCCTTCGATAATTTATTTTTCCTACATTCTGGCTTCGATAAATGAAAGGTTATTTTTTTAGAGTACAAGCGATTGGAAGAGAGGTGTTTGGAGATTTTGAACCTCTGTCCACATAGATGAAGATGGAAGAGCTCAACCAATTGAGTGAAGAACTTAAATATGCATTATAATATGCTTTGTGTGGGTGGATTGCTGCTTTACTTTTGTTTTATTTTTTTTTGGCACCCAGTTAATTCATCAACAGGCACCTATCCTGGCAGGACCCGCCCCCGAATTCCTCAGAACTCGAGACGAATCCTGTGGAAATTTTCGACATCACACCAATACCGGGCCCACTACTAAGAACCGAGACTTTTGCCGAAATTTCGGCAGAGTCTCCCCTGAAATTGAACATTTCCCCAAATTTCAACCTGCACAAAATTCACTTTTTTATATCCCAACAGGCAGCACGCACAATATAATCTCATGCAATTCATATAATCAGCCTCCGGCCTTCAGATAATTCGAAACAAAACCAACAATCACATCGAACCACATCAGGAATCCAATCACATACGAAGAATCGAACAAACCTTTTAATCGCAATAATATTCCGCGGCTGCACCTAGTGAGACCCCAGGCTGCCTACGTACCCTTGGGCAAGGGATCAAGCCACACGTAGTTCTCATCAATGGTCACAACTCCGATAATAAACAATTATTTACAGCCGAACCAACTATACATTTCAGATCTATCACAATTCTAAATCCGATAAAAACACAATAAACACATTCTCAAACTCTCTCTTTATATTAGTTCAATCCCGCAACCATACCCTATCCAAGGCGTATGTACATTAAACACATCATCAATTTCTTCCCTTTATATCAATTCAATTCTTTCCCAATGCATCGTATTAAGAAGACATCTGAAGGGCCTAGACAAACTCCGACGGGCTTGGGCAAAATAAATCAATCTCAGAAGGGCCTGGGCAAACTCTGACGGGCCTGGGCAAAATAAATCAATCTCCAGGAGGGCCTGGGCAAACTCCGACGGGCCTGGGCAAAATAAATCAATCTCCGAAGGCCTGGGCAAACTCGAGGGCCTGGGCAAAATAGATCAATCTCTGAGGGCCTGGGCAAAATAAATCAATCTCGGAAGGCCTGGGCAAACTCCGACGGGCCTGGGCAAAATAAATCAATCTCCAGAGGGCCTGGGCAAACTCTGACGGGCCTGGGCAAAATAAATCAATCTCCGAAGGTCTGGGCAAACTCCGACGGGCCTGGGCAAAATAAATATCCAAAATAAATCTCCGAAGGCCTGGACAAACTCCGACGGGTCTGGGCAAAATAAATCTCTCAAACATAAAACCCATAACCGGGGAGGTACCTAAGGTAGTGATAAAAACCCTCAAATTAACCTTCTAAGTACTCCACCCAAGATCAACAAAGATAGCATTTTCTCAAATATTATATAAATGATTCAAGATACTCGAATATGTCCAAACCCAAATGTATATCACAAATACTTCATAACATATTAAATCCATTAATCAAATACACAATATATTTCAATAAAACATTAAAACAATATGCATAAACTTTTCATCACAAAACCTTAAAAATAAACTCTAAGACCCTCATAATCAACATAAATCAAATGACGGTCAAGACCCGTTCGAAATGGTCGTTCTAGTACTCTTCGAAGAGTAAACTACCTCGGAAGACTTACGTCGCAGAGGGTCAAACCTTCCAATTTGGTCAACCGGGCCCGTGGGCCCCACGACCTCCAAACTCCGATCCAAAAGTTCCTACGTGTCCTACAAGGCTTCAAACACACATCCTGCAAGTTTGGTCCAGAGTCGGACGGCCGGATCACTCACGATCGTACGATCGGACGGTTCCTGAAATCCTAGCACTAGGGTTGGCATTTCCGGAGTATCGGGACTCCGTTTTGAATCCGTCGAATCCTACTCAATCCTAAGGATGCCCAGGTTAACATATAATAAAATCAAGACCATCCAACGGTCCAAACCTGTTGAACCCGGATAACGCGTAATAGGCGATATCCTTTCAGACCTATACGGTATCCAAATTGAGATCCGTAAAATCCTACGCGCTCGTGAGGACCAGGGGATGGCATTGGGATTTAATACCCCTCTGCTACAGTGCCCATGCGCAGCCACACGCGCCGGCAGCGCGTGTCCAAAGCGATAACCGCTCGCGGAAAAACTTAACATCTTGACTCCAAACTCCTACCCTAGGTAATACACCTAATTTGGAGTCACTTTTGTTCTTGGGCATACCCCACAAACCAACCGGAAGTGGCTGAAAACGGAGGTCGAAAACGGCAGATTTTTCAATTCGAAAATCGACTTGCCTACGCTAGAAATTTCTCAATTCCTATCCAACGAGCAGCTAGATTATGAAAAGTAGTCGAAATTCCATACCTCATTCGTCCGATTTGGTGGAGAATTGAGGGAGAACAAGCGATGGGAAATTCTGTCAAAACCAGCCGCGATTTTCTGCATTTCGGACGAGATCTGGCGGCTGTTGTCGACGGGGAAGGACCGGGATGTGACGGCAAGGCTGAGCCGGTCCATTTGGGTCTGATCTCGAGGCCAGCCGTGGCCTGTCAGCGACGGTGGTGGCTCCTTGGAGCCACCGGCTGTGTAGAAAAATATGAGAGGGGGAGGGCTGCTCAAGGCTGAGAGAGAGAGAGAGAGAGATTCTGGTTTTAAAACCAGTTTTGCGAAATTACAATTTTGTCCCTACTTGAATTTTCCTCGTATCTCTCTCGTTATAACTCGGATTAAAGTCCGTTACGCGTCTACGGACTCGTTTCAACGTGCTTACGCAACGGTATAACCGGAAGTCCCAAATTCCTCCCCGAACTTAAAATGACCTTTTTGCCCCTTTTAAAAATTAAGTAAATATTTATTATTTTCCAAAACCCTTAATTAATTCAAATCATTTTATTTTTTATTGTTTATTTCAATTTATTTTCTCATTTCAATTTATTTCCTCTTAATTTAATTATTTATTTCTTTTTCGAAACCGGGATGTTACATATACATAATAATGGTCTCCCCCCAACCATACACGGCCTTTATGAAGAAAAAAATTAATCAAAGCTTGAATTTGTGCTTAGGAATGAAAAGGAAGAAATAAAGAATAAGAAATCCCAACAGATGATTCATGAACATTAGATAGAGAAGTGTAGAAAAAGTGTTCCATAATTTCTTCATTTCTTAGACGTACAAGGAGAGAGTTTGAGGGTGTGCTTCAACATTTTGGCCAGCCTACAATTGATTTCTTTAGTAGATAAGGTTCATTGTTCATTGTGTGAACATGATTTGAAAACTTACGTAAAGCTCAATCCCTTTATGAGTTAATGTACCAAAAGGAGGTTTCCAAAAAAAAAAAATTACCAAAAGGAGTCATTTGTATCTATGTGAAGGACTTGTTGATTATATTCGGGTTTAGAAAGAACTTATATAGTAGAGGTTACAAGAGATCGTCATCTTTATTTTACAACAAATAAAATGAATATTTTGGTAACATCAATAACATCATAAAAAATGACACACAGCTCATTAGATGATTTATGTTAACCTTCCACTTATTCTATATCTCTCTCCCTCTCTCTCTCTCTCTCTCTCTCTCTCTCAGAGGTGGAATTTATTGTTCATGGATATCACATATACATAGTATACATCTCTCTCTAAAGAGGGGGGATACTTTGCTTATGCTTGAAAAAATTATGAGGATCGACCATGGTTTTCACTCGCACCAATCTATCAAAATTACCTTTGAAGTACTTCCTTCCATAAAGTGTAGCAGTTTCAAAGTTAGTCTTATTATCCTGGTTCGCACCTATGTCGAGGTCCCTGTAGTTTTGGAACGCCTCTCTTGGATTCTTGGAGACATATGGTGTCATCATGTCATACAACTCTCTTGTTAAGTTAACGTACTTGTTGGTGGCCTCAATCCCTTCGTCAGACCACGACGAATAGTATAGAGCAAAAAATAGGTTTCCGGCCCTGTGAGGGTATGGAGTTGCTGACTCAGAAATCTCACTCATTCTTCCACCATAAGGGTTCCAATCCAACCAAATCTGCTCTATCTCAATCATCTTCTTCCATATAGAATCAAAAACATGTTTTGGAATTGGTTCCTTCACATAGTCTGACTTACCTTTGTAGAAGGTCCCTGGGTCAATGGACTTGTTGAGAAGAATTTCTATGGGGGTTCCAATAGGAATTCCAGCCCAAATTACAGTGGATTCCACCCAGCTCACTTCATAGCAGTCTTTTCGTTGTAAGCCCAGTTCAGGGAAACTCTCATTCAACAATGCCACAACCTTGTCACTTGTTCCCAAGAAATGGCCAATGAATGATACTCCCACAGTCTTGTTTCCCTTGGTATCAATATTCTGCACTTGTGGCTGTGCTCTGAGGAAGACCTCTTTGGGCAGCTGGGGTGCAACAGTTTGCCACTTGTAAACCAAATCTGTAACACCTTCCTCTATGGTCTTTGTAAGTGTAATAAAACAAGGTTATTATCACACTCTATGTGGGGTGAGTGGGAGATGTAATAAAACAATTATTATGCAATAATCCTTGTTTTATGGCACTACACAAATTAAGGCACTTAGCCTTGTTTTATGGCACTACACTAATCCTTGTTTTATGGCACTACACTAATCCTTGTTTTATGGCACTACACTAATCCTTGTTTTGAGGCACTAAACCTTGTTTTAAGGCACTACCAACCTAAGCACTAATGCATGTTTTATGCTCTCTTGAGATGAGCTAAAACAACTCCTATAAATAGATGGAGTGTGTGCAAGTGAAGAGATGATGAGAAGCATTAGTGCATACTCTCTAAGTTGGTGTGTGTGAGACAAGAAGTGTGAGTGCATATCAAAGAGTTGTAGTGAGTTTTACACCCACAAAGAGAGAAACCTCATATCTCCCTAAACACTCTCCTTTAGGCAATTCACCAAGAGCCTTGGTCTTGGGTACGTGGAATCAATGGAGTAACTTTCATAGCCAATCCAACGACCTTGGAGACGAAGAACGTGTAGAATCTTGTTGGCGTGTTCGTGACGTGGAAGCATCACGGTGGGCTAGTAATTGCAAGCGGTTTTTCACTTGGAATCTTCCGCAAGGTATGTAGTACCTTATTCCGAATATATATTAACGATAATTAACAGTAAGGCTGAACACAGTCACTTTGGGTGGAACTGGAACCAGCTTGAGCTTCCATGAAAGAATAACTCCGAAGCTAGCTCCACCACCTCCTCTGATGGCCCAGAAAAGGTCCTCTCCCATTGACTTTCTATCAAGGATTCTACCATTGGCAGTAACTAGCCTAGCATCCACGATATTATCGACGCTAAGCCCATACTTTCTCATCAAAAACCCATAGCCGCCGCCACTAAAATGGCCACCAGCACCAACCGTTGGACAAATCCCAGCAGGAAAGCAGTAAACGTTGGTTTTTGTACCAATTGCATAATAAACTTCTCCAAGAGTAGCTCCAGAGTGAACCCAAGCGCTCTTATCAGCAACATTAATATCAATGGAGTTAATGTTAAACATGTCGAGAATGACAAAGGGCACATCCGACGTGTAAGATAAACCCTCGAAATCATGGCCACCACTTCGGATTTTAATTTGCAACCCATGATGTTTGGCACAAAGCACAGTTGCTTGGACGTGGGACTCATTCTTGGCTGCTATTATGGCCAAAGGTTTTGGAGTTGCAGCTGTAGAATATCTGCGGTTATTGATATGTGCTACCAAAACAGATTGAAATGAGCTATTTTGAGGGGTGTAAATTGATTCTTGGATTGTGTGGGCAGGGTGAGGATATTTTGTGAGGCATTGGAGAAAGCCATCAATGGAAACTGTTCTTGCAGTTGTCCATGGTATCGAGAGTGAAAGGACGGAGAGAATGAAAAGCAAGACTGGAGGGTTTCTGAACTTCATTGGTAATATGTGGGATTGTAGCTTTCTTGATTTAATGCATAGCAGTGTGATAATACAACATGCTTGGGGGCGGTATTTATAATGGAGCCAAAGCAGCCAACTTTGAATTTGTTTTTGGTTTCTCACCCAACCCTTTGTAGCGCATCAAATTCAACTTGTTATGTTGAATTTTATAATATTATAAAATCCAATTGTAATATTACTGTATTTTATTGTATAGTTGTAGACAATCCAATTGTAGACTTCGCTAATATTAGAAAAGCTTATCCGTTTGAGAAATGGACCTTTCAAATCTCCCTCCTCAACGCTGGAGTATATATAGCATACCCAGTTGCAACGTCCTCTCTTAATTCTATAATATTAAAGCGCAACGTTTTGATTGTTGTACATTGAATATGTAATCAAGATAATTATCTTGAATCAAAGTACCCACTTAGTTTCGAGCAATTTTTCTTCTAGAAAAGGTCATGCATTAAAAGTTCTAGCATCCGTGTATAGTGTTTGCGAGTTTAGTATATTATTGCCTCTCTCAATAGAAAAGGTTCTAAAAATAATAATTGCCTTGAATCATGTGGAAAATAATAAAATGATTGGTTAGTTGGTGAATATAAACTGAAATTCTTGTTAACTAAAAAAATGTTATGTTCACATTGCTAAATATTGACTGTTAGGCACCCCATGGACTAATTGACAAATTAATGCAAATTATATTGGAAAGGTATACAAATGGATGCCCCCAAGTCTAGAAACGATTATCCTGTTTGTTTTGAGTTTCAATAGGAGTTTCTCGCTACCACGTATTGAAAGTCTCTGGTCAATTGACTTGGCCAATGGCAATCCTTTTTCCAGAAAAATATTGTTTGAGTTCAAAAGTAGACATGCTACCTCCCTAGTTCTGGACCAAGGAAAAGCATAATGTGCGATATTCCATTGTAGATCCTCTTTTATATTATGGGAAACGTGGAAAGCTTGGTCTATATTGTTAAACCCATTCTATGTAATAGTCATATCATCAAGTTGGTATTTTTAAGAAAACAGTGGGGAACTGGTCATTAGCAATTCCGCTTTGCTTACCTTCCTAGGTGAAATTTCTCTAGGGTAGAGTTGTTTGACAAAGTGTGGTGGGCATTTATTGATGTTTTACTCACATTCATAGCAGCAAAATCAATTAACCGTTGAATGGTGCGAGTTGATTTGTTTAAGCTAAGATAAGGAGAGAACTCAAACCAAATCAAACAGCGATTAGGCAGTTTGGTTCAAGTGGTTTGGGCATTTAGATCTAGGCTCAACACTTCTTCTTCTTTTTTTCTTTTTTATAGTGATTTAGCTCAATTATAGTACAAAGTTATATGATTTATCTAAAATTGTTTAGTGTTTTGTAAGGACGATTTATGATTGATGACAGGACCCGCCCCGAATTCCTCGGAACCCGAGACGAATCCTGTGGAAATTCAGGCGTCGCACCGATGCCAGGCCCACTTACTAAGAATTTAGCCTCTTTTTTGAATTAAAGGAAAAGAACACAAGACTTTCTGCCGAAATTTCGCAGAGTCTCCCTATAAATTGAACATTTCCCAAAAATTCCAACCTGCATAAAACACATTTAACAATACCAACCGGCAGCATGCACAATATAGTCTCATGTAAATCACATAATAGGCCTCCGGCCTTCAGATAGTTCGAAACAGAATCAACAATGTTCTCAAATCAATTAATACATAACCCATGTAATTAATGGCCTCAAATAACTTCACCCACACCACAAAAATAGTTCAACCGGATTCAAATCCAACAATTACCTCAGAATCCAATCACATACACATAATTGATCAAACCTTTCAAACACATTAATACTTCGCGGCTGCACCTGGTGAGACCCCAGGCTGCCTACGTACCCTTGGACAAGGGATCAAGCCACACGTAGTTCTCATCTCAACGGTCACAACTCCGGTAATAAACAATTATTTACAACGGAACCATCTATACATTTCAGATCTGACACAATTCCAAATCCAACAAAAACACAATGAACACATTCTCGAATTCTTCCTTTATAACGGTTCAATCCCGTAACCATACCCTATCCAAGGCGTATGTACATTAAACACATCATCAATTTCTTCCATTTATATCCATTCAATCCTGCAACTATACCCTATCCAAGGCGTATGTTGCCGTACAATACTACCCAAATCCAGGGTTTATACGTTCATACATGTACAGGCTCACAAATCTCAAACAGAATTAAAACCACATATACATATATGTAATATGTATAACAAGAAAAGAATAATTATATATTTATATATATACATAAATACATCCACATACACCCACCTCTCACCATCATCATGTACCAGGGGAAAACAATCCAACTGGGGATTGTTGACTAGCTCACACTTATCCGGCCCTCAAAAGTCCATGTGGCTAGGGACGAGCCGTCCAACTGGGGACTAAACTCAACCAGCCCGTACGGACGAAGAATCAAGACCCGTACGTCTGAAAAACAGTCATACGCGCGCAGACTACCCAATCAAGGGTCTCCAGCGACACCCGTTAAGGTATGCCCCGGGTTCCGTCATATCCAGACCATATCCATAATTTCCATGTATCAGGTATCCAAGGGGAGGTACATGTGATGTTACACATCATGTCCTGGGGGAAACAATCCAACAGGGGATTGTTGACTAGCTCACACTTATCCGGCCCTCAAACGTCCATGTGGCTAGGGATGAGTCGTCCGGCTGGGGGACTGACACTCTAACCCAGCACGTACGGACGAAGAATCAAGACCCGTACGCCTGGAACTGTCCTCACGCGCAGACTACCCAATCAAGGGTCTCCAGCGACACCCGTTAAGGTATGCCCCGGGTTCCGTCATATCCATACCATATCCACAATTTTTCCGGCATCCCACAATTCGGGATCCATGACCAAATAAGCCCACACGCCCGAAACCCGGCACGTGTGTGAATAGTATATCCAAAACATATCCATATATCCATTTCCATGTATCCCAGTGTTCATATCCACTGTTTCCAAATATCATCAACCAAGGGGGAGGTACGTATGATGGTGGAGTTCGTAATCCTTATATAAATATTATATAAATAATATTCCCATCCTTAGTTCAATTTTCCCCAAAACAAAATACATATTCATAGTAGATAAATAACTCTCAAACATAAAACCCATAACCGGGGAAGTACCTAAGATAGTGTTTTCTCAAATATTATATATATAACCTCCAAGACACTCGAACATATCAAATCCACAAATATATCACAACTACTTTACAAAATAATACTCTCGACTATTAAATATAAAGTGCATTACAATAAACCATTTAATTCATATGCATAACATTTCCATCTTAAAACCATGCCATTATTTGAAAGCAATACCCATTCTTTTCCTAATAATCATAACCGAGTCCCAAGACTCACTTTCACAACTCTACGAATCGAGTATCCCATAATTATTCATTTCATAATTTCAATTATAAAATATTATCCAAGAATCCCATAGGATATTATAAACAAGCTCATACTCCCAATATAATCCAAATAACTCAAATAAAAATTAACATTCGTTTACAAGGTCATCCTAATACTTTTCGAAGTGTGAAACTACCTCGGAAGACTCACGGTCAACCGAAAGTCAAACTTTCTAAATTTGGTCAACCGGCCCGCGGGCCCCACGACCTCCATTTTTCGATCCGAACATCCCTAAGGGTTCCACAAGGTTTAATAAACCTATCCTTCAAGTTTGGTCCGAATCGGACGGTCGGATCACTCACGATCGCACCAATCGGACGATTATCGTAAAAATACAAACTTTAACTTATTGAATCGGAACATCCGGGGCTCCGATTCACGATCCGTGAAATCCTACACAATCATAGGAATGCCTAGATTAACATATATTAAATTGGAAGCGATCCAACGGTTCTAACATATCGAACCCGGAATTCACACAATATGTAAAATCCGTTCGGGGTTCAAGCGTTATCCGAATTGAGTTCCGTAAATTCCTACGCGCTCGTGACAACCAGGAGATCATTTTAGGATAAAAATGTCTCTCTGCTACAGTGCCACGCCACACGCGCCGACAGCACGTGGGTGTCCAAAGCGATAACCACTCGCCGAAAAATATTAACATCTTGACTCCAAACTCCTACTCTAGGTAATACACCTAATTTGGAGTCACTTTTGTTCTTGGGCATACCCCAAAAAGTGACCGGAAGTGGCCGGAATGGGAGGCCGAAACCGGCAGATTTTCTATCGCTTATTTCAGTTTCAAATAGCAGAAATTTCTTAAAACTAACACCACTAACAGCAAGAACAGCTCGAGAGGTTCAAAATCCATACCTGGTTCAGACCAAAACGGTGGCCGGAAGTGGGAGAACGAGCTCCCCAAAGTTCGCTAAAAATCTGCCCAAAACAGCTCGGATTTCTGCAATTTCCGGCCATCACCGGCGGTTCCAGCGGCTGAGACTGGTCGGGATGAAGAGAGGAAGGCGGCCCGGTTCTTTTGAGTCCGGCCCCGTGGCCGGAGGTGGCTTGTGGCGACGGCGGTGGCTCTTGGAAGCCACCGGCTGTTTTAACATAAAAATGGAGAAGGAAGGAGAAGAAGAAAGAAGAAGAAAATTATTAAAACTGTCGGTACTGTAGCACGATACTGTTGCTACAGTAACAATTTTAAAAATTCCATTTATATCCCTTTTATTTTCAGACTTTTCCTCTTTCGTTACAAATCGGAATTGGGCATGCAAGTCTACGAACTCGTATCGAATGAGCTCTACGCAACGGTACCACTCATTTTCCCAAATTCCTTCCCGAACTTAAAATGACTTTTTTGCCCCTTTTTATATTAAATAATATTTTAAATTTTCAAAAAAACTTAATTAATTCAAATCATTTTATTTTATTGTTTACTCCAATTTATTTCCTCTTAATTTAATTCTTTTACTTGTTTTTAGGACCGGGATGTTACAATTGAAGATTTGAAAAATAAGGGGTTGTTCGGTAACGTTTTATGAGAATATTTTCAAAGAATAAAAATGAGAAAACAAATTTACATTTTCAAGATTTGAGAATGCATCTGGTAGATTAATTGAAAAACAAATTCAGAAAATAAAAACAGTGAAAACGTGTCTATTAGTACAATTTGAAAATAACTTCATTTTACTATATTTTTTTTCATTTAAATGCATTGTGATTTGCCAAAGTTAATATATATATATATATATAATTCTATGGTTAAAAAAGTCTAAGGGGGGTGTATTCAATTATAACTTTTAAAGACTTTTAATGAGTTTAAAAGTCTAGAGATATTCAACTATGACTTTTAAATAGTCTTTAAAAGTTCAGTGGTATCCAATTGTGAATTTAAAAAGTGTTTAAAAGTTTTGGGGTATCCAAAAAGTTAATGACTTTTGAAAACTTTGTTAAATGAATGACTTTTCAATACTTTTAAGGCTAATTCTTAATACCAAAAGTCTTGCAAATTTACCTAAGATTTTATCAATGACTTCGATCATTCTATAGCTATGGCCATTGCGAGGGTGCACTATCATGTTTGGGTCTCTAGACCCCCTCCCTCTTTGGTCGGTGTATTATCAATAAAACCACCATTGTTTAGGATGGTCTCCCCTGCCCACCGTAGCACTAGGTTTATACAGATTATGGTTGGCTTGTGACGTTTTTGTGGCTTTCTGAAGCAGCATCTTTCCTAGCTTTCCAATCTGTATTCATGTTCTTTGTATTTGGTTGTTCTGTTTTCTATTTGCTCGTAGTCCCACTGCATTGGACTCTTGCCTGGTTGTATTTGGTGCCTTATTTGCGCCCTCGTTTAATCAATTTACCAGTTCTTCCACAAATAAAAAAAGGTTTAGGAACTAATACATTTATTTTGGAGCGCAAAAGATCAAACGAGGAGTTGTAATAGTATCACCCACATGACCTATAGGATATAAGTAGTGTTGCTATATACTGGGAGGCTATGGCTGCAGTTTCAATCTAGTTGGTTGCACGTTGCTAGTTGCATCCAAAATTTATCAATGCTGGAGATAAATACTAGAAGCAATTTCCTCTGGTTATACTACTCTACGATAAATATTTTATAAAGTAGATAAAAGTATGTAAAACTCTATGATAAAAGTATATGAAAGTATATCACTAACTTTATAAAGTATGTAAAAGTCATTAAGAATTTATCAACTTTATAAAAGTAGCTCATTTACAAAAAGTCTTTAAAAATTATAATTGAATATACCCCCTAAAATTATCCTAAAAGACAGAATACCCAAACAAAACAAGCCCAACCCCACCTTCCCTCCCTCTACTCTCTCTCTCTCTCTCTCTCTCTATATATATATATATATTTCCTTCTTCTATTGGAGGAGTGGTAAGTGAGTTTTGTTGGGTCTCAATTTCTAGATCTATGGTGCCCCTTGATTCTTTAATAAATTTTCTGGTTTTTCTCTGGCAAGGATTGTGGTATGTAGGTTGACAACAGAAATTTCAGAGAGGAAAAAACATAACAATGAAAACGAAGGAGAAAAGGTTCTCAATCTGCATGTGAAATCTGCTATTCCACCAAAGAATTTTGACCGGAGTTGGTCTATTTTGTTGGGTCGGAGAAGATGGGTGTTATCCCGTGTCTTCAGAAAATACTGAAAATGACTTTTTTTCGTTTTCAATTTTTGTACATGGGGTTGGATTTGTTTTAGAAAACAAATTTGAGTGTTTTGGGAAAACACTCTACCGAACGTGTATTTGATAAAATTGAAAATGGAAAACGAAAATGGGGTCGTGAAAACGATACCAAACGGCCCCTAAATGGTTTGGATCGTTGAAATAAAATGCATAGTAGTCTTCAATAAAAGAGACCCTATATTCTATTAATATATTTATTATTATTAATTAAAACAATTTCTTAAACCTTTCCTATTACCCACATTGAATATCAATTTACTCCAACTTTTGCTTAGAGTAATTACAATGTAATCTTGGACTTACTTCCTAAGAAACTTCCGTCAGTTTGTGATATATTGTGTTTTTTAAGAAATAAAACCAACAAGTTTCAAATATTATTAGAAAAAAGAAAGAAAGTGAATAAGAATAATAATTTAAAAAAGAAAGAAACCGCATTACTTAAAATTTACAATATAAAAAGAGTATCACGGATCGATTTATCTACATATATAAATCAAAAGGCAGAGAATTGTGAAATATTCAAAATACCAGAAAATGCCCTTGGTTAATGCAAACATTAAGAATTGAAATTATTAATTAAATAAGGATAATATGGTAAATTCACACTTTTTCATATTAAAAAAATTTAAAATTAAAAGAAAAAAAGATAATGGATCCTCCTTTTAAGGAACACAACTACCCATTATCTTTTTTTAATTCCAAAAAAATATTTAATTTTTTTTATAAAAAAAGCCTCTTGCAGGTGTGGAAGCGCATGCAAAGAGGCTAGTTTTAATTAAACATAAGAAAGTTCTAATCTTTCGTTTTCATAAACGCCACAAATTAATATCATAATTGAGTCTACTGTCAAAGTCTCTTAACATGAATAATTCAATAGGCCAAGATTGACTAATATTTTGTTTATAAATTGAAGTAACATTATACAGGATCCCGAAGTCTCTGCATTTAGAATCTACGCATTTTTCTGCATTTCACTTAATCTTAATTGTTGTAATAATCTAACGACCCATAACATGACACGTCAGCTATCATCAATTAGGTTAAGTTTTAACACTCTAAAAATCCAGTTTTACCCTTCCAATAAAATCGAGAATTCTTAACTAGAGTAGAGCTTCACTAGCACATCAAGATAGGTGTAAATATCAGCATTTGTCACACCAAAAAAATAAGAAAAAGAAAAATAATCATCATTTGGGTTGAGGGGCGAAGCCTTGATTGTGGCTTGGTCTGGTCTAGCCCAATGCCTGTCCAACTCAACCGGACCGAAGTAAGTAGCAAGCTGGGCCTAAAACTAACTATCCCTGACCCACTAGACCCAATTTCCCTGAAAGTCAAAGATTAAGCTCAAGTTGTTGGCCTTCAACAAGCCACGAGTTCCAGTCTCTCTGCGAGTCGAGTTACCCAACTTCTTGGCCTTGGGCTGGGTGCTTTGCCTTCCCAATTTCTCTCTGTTCACCAGTCTTAATCCTTAAGGCATTAAATTTGGAAGTTGGAAGCAAAAACTTCCTGCTTATTATTTCTTAGTTGTCCTAACTAAGCAAGCACACAAGGTAGTTAATTTGGCAAAAGTGACGAAACCCAACTCACATTTCATGGAAACTCCAAGTAGTTGTGCAATTTTAGCAGCTGGGTTCTTCCTTCTTCTCCATGTTTCAATGGCAGCTTCAAATCCAACCCAAGACACCTTCCTCCAATGCCTTTCCAATCATTCCCAATATTCCTCCCCACCAATCTCTGCAGTCACCTACTTCCCCAACAACCCTTTATACACATCCATCTTGCAGTCATATATCAGAAACCTGCGCTTCATAACCCCCACAACCCCAAAGCCACTGTTCATAGTCACTCCCACACACGTTTCCCACATCCAAGCTTCAATCTTTTGCTCCAAAATCCATGCCCTTCAAGTCAGAATCCGCAGTGGCGGCCACGATTATGATGGGCTCTCTTATGTGTCTCAAGTTCCGTTCATCATCGTTGACATGTTCAGTTTAAGATCCATAAGTGTCAACGTAGAAGATGAGAGTGCTTGGGTTGAATCTGGAGCAACATTGGGTGAAGTTTATTACAGAGTAGCAGAGCAGAGCAAGATCCATGGCTTCCCAGCTGGTGTTTGCCCCACAGTTGGGGTTGGAGGACACTTGAGTGGAGGTGGGTATGGTAATATGATGAGAAAATATGGCCTTTCTGTTGATAACATACTTGATGCTCAAATTGTTGATGTTAATGGAAGACTTTTAGATAGAGAGTCAATGGGAGAAGACCTCTTTTGGGCTATTAGAGGTGGAGGTGGAGCTAGCTTTGGTGTGATTGTTTCTTGGAAAATCAAGTTGGTTCCTGTCCCAGAAATTGTCACAGTTTTTCGAGTTGAGAGGACTTTAGAACAAGGTGCCACCGACATTGTTCATCAGTGGCAATATGTTGCTGATACAATTCATGAAGATCTTTTCATTAGGGTGGTTGTGATGCAATCGAATAAAAAGGGGCATCAGACAGTGAAAGCTAAATTTGTGGCATTGTTTCTAGGAAATGCAGAAAAGCTCCATGCTTTGATGGATGAGAGCTTACCCCAATTGGGTTTGAAGCATGAGGATTATATTGAAATGAGTTGGATAGAATCTGTCTTGTATTGGTCTAATTACCCAATTGGAACTTCCACTGATGTCTTGCTTGAAAGACAACCATCATCAGAAAAATTTCTGAAGAAGAAATCTGATTACATCCAAGAACCAATGTCAAAGTCAGGTCTTGAAGAACTTTGGAAGAAAATGATGGAACTGAGAAAGCCAGTACTAACATTCAATCCTTATGGTGGAAAAATGAGGGAAATTTCAGAGCTTGAAACCCCATTTCCACATAGAGCAGGAAATGTGTACAAAATCCAGTACTCAGTGAATTGGAAAGAGGAGGGTGTGGAGGCTGCAGATAAAAACCTTGATCTGATAAGAAGGCTTTATGAGTTTATGACACCTTATGTGTCAAAGTCACCAAGGTGTTCATATCTCAATTACAGAGATGTTGATTTGGGTACCAATGGAAATGGCAATGCAAGCTACTCAGAAGCTAGTGTTTGGGGGACCAAGTACTTCAAGGGGAACTTTGACAGATTGGTACAAGTGAAGACTGCTGTAGATCCAGGAAACTTTTTTAGTTATGAACAAAGTATTCCATCTCTTACAGCTTGGGAAGGTAAAATGGCAGAGTAAAGGCTGCTTTGTGTTTGTGTGTGTGTATATATATATTTTTTTAAAGGAATGAAAATTTATTTGTATAAGATATTATTGTTGTACATGCAAAAGTTTGTAGCAGAATAAGTGGAGCATGTGGAAATGTTGGATTTGAAGGTGAGGAACTGAATTTGTCCAGTTTTCCTTGGCCTATTTGATGGAAATTCCAAGTTTAGTTGTCTTTTTTCCTTGTTGCCTTTCCTTTGTCTTGGATGAATATTCCTGTTGGGTTTTCCTTTTTCTTATGATTGTGGAAGATGGATTCGAAAGTTGGAAGCCATTGGAAAGAGTTATATCAATAGTTGGTCCGCTTGGTTTTTTTCCTATTCACTATTATAAACATAGCTACAAGTTTATCTGCTTAATATAAACACAGCTATAAGGACAAGAGTGTAACGGGAATGAAGGCGGTGATGAGGGGAAAATGCTTAACAGAGATGGAGTTGGGGAAGGGAATGACATACCCACCCCGATTTGCTTGCCATCCTCATAAGAGTGGACAGTCCCAGATTTTATCCTCCTTAATACGATCACCTTCCTAGGTGCATAATTTGTCACATTGTGTTTAATGCTTGATCAAAATTTCACTCAACAACTCAAGTGAAGCCTGATAGTGGCTCATTCTAGTCTAAGCCCAAAATCAACCCAACCCAATCCGACTGGAGTACCTATAACCATAGTTCCGAGTCGCTCTATGGTGTCATATATGGACTATATATGTGAATTTTCATAGTAGTCACATGATTCATCTGAATAGTAACTTCAGATTAAGTTTAATGAAATGATCTTGTGGGTAATATGAAGGTTCACGTGAGGAGTCCATATATGACACCCTCACTATAGAATTTCGCCCTTAATTCCCTGACCCAATGGTCGTTTTCATTTATTTATTGTTTCCTTTGAATGCTTCATTTGTAAATTCTATTGATTTATTCATCAAAGAAAAAAAAATTATTATCTAGAACAAATTGACGGATCATTTTATGCATCAATTGGTTAAACCAGCATAAAATTCAAAATTCTAATTTTCAATTCTAATTTCTTCTTAAGAAAGTTAGGTTTTCTTTGGCAAGTTTGTGTTTCCTTTTTCCATAGGATTGTATGCCTAAGATGCCAAGCCTCTGTATTTAGCATCCTGCATTTACACACATATTAACCATTAGATTGATCTAATGAATTTTAACAAGTCTGCATCCATGGGCGGCCAGCCCAAATTTTTTTAAAAAAATTACCTACATGTGTTATAAGCCCATCCCAAAATTAAAAAAAATTAAAAACAAACCCTACACATATATTGCTCATCCAAGTGGTCCCATATCTTCTCTCTCATTCTCTTTTGGCTATTAAACTTCTTGTTTCTCTCTCTCTCTCTCTCTCTCTCTCTCTCTCTCTCTCTCTCTCTCTCTCTCTCTCTCTCTCTCTCTCTCTCTCTCTTTTGGGTCAAATTCTCCCTTTATTGACTACATCTTCTATTCTTTTGGGTGGGCAACTTGGCAACAACATATTCTCCTTTCCTTTTGTCAACAAGAAGTATTATTCTCATTCTCTCCTTTGTTATATATCTTTAATTATAGTTTTAATTAAAAATTGAGTATTTTAGGAATTAAGGATGAATTATAATTTTGGGATTTTGTTGAAATTAATCAGGGCTTTGATTAGGGATGAATTATTGTATGGCTTTGATTTGGGATTTTGTTAAAATTGAGTATTCTAGGGTTTAGTTATGGATGAATTATAAATTTTGGTTTTGATGCTATTATGAACATTTGTTTGATTTTTTATTGGTATGTTTGATTAAAATTCTTTCTACATATTATTCATAAGCTATCTTTTAAGAGTTCCAAGCCTCGCAGGGTTAAATTTTAGATTTAAATAGTGTTGTTTTATATTGCATTGCATTTACTTTTAGTTTTAGTTTTAGCTTTTGTATTTGTTGAACTTTTATTTTATGGATAGAGATGCATTTGAGGGTATGGCTCATTATGTCCCATTGACTAGGTGTATATTTTTATGTTTATTAATGAAATTCACTTGTACCATCGAGTTAAGTATGTAAGTTTTGCCTAAGGCTTTTGAATCGTTAAAGGGTCACTGTCCACATCTCAGCATCTCTTTATACCTTATGTGTATCTAATATCTTTGAAATAAAATATTAAAAATACAAAATAATAATCTCAGCCCCCAACCCAGCCAGTATTTAACATGGAATTATTGTTTCAATAGCAAGTAAGTACTTCAAAATTAAACTGCAATTGAAAGTCCTAGAGGTGCCTTCCAACAATAGGACCTGGTGAAGGTGTGTGTGAGAGAGAAGAAAGTATGTAATCTCATTACAAAGTCTTTTACGTAAAACATAAAATAATTAACGTAGCTATCGAACAAGGGTTTGAAGACAAAATATCTCATCTCATGAAGTCAATCCTTTTATTAAAGTCAGTGGTCCCTAATTTGAAATGTTCAAACTCCTAGGCACCACCTTCGGCGCACTGCTTCCAGTCCATTTCATTGACCTGGTCAATGCCATAACACAATATGCTTAATTATCTTCGAAAATTGTTTTTTTTTTCTTCATATAAATATTTTATAATAACATTGACTAATTATGCGATCAGTGATTAATTTTCTAGATCATGCAGCATACCTACCATAACGCACATGGTACATGTACCTATGACTTGATTAACAACTATACATATAAAGACATATCTATGCATGCATTTTGTTATGTACAATGAAGACAAGGTGATTTTGTTTGACACAGGATTCAAAACATGGCATCTGGTTTCAGACATTCTTTTTATTTAAATGTAGGGTGAGTTAATTGATCATATATGCAGAAAACGTAAACTAGTTTTGGATTTTGGACCAACTTCATTTGTAAACCTGCTATCATTTTCATTACATGCTGTCTATCTTGTCACTTGATATATTTAAACAGCAGATGAGTTTAATATTTTTATGTTAACCTGTTATAACTGCCAATCAAGCTAATGGTGCTGCCCATTGGATTTCGCGCTTTAGTCTCCCTTCCCTGGTAATGGTTTGTCGTTCTGGATGGATGAGAGACCTCCTTGGCTCATGGATTCCGTTCATGATGATTGGCCTGATTCGCATGTTTTTTCTTAAGTTCAGTTGTAATGCGGCATGTGTTACTTGGAGTTTTGTTATTCCATATAATTTTCTTCGGGAAGATTTTAACGAGACCACTCTTTTATCTTTTACACAGTGATTCTTGTTTTGTGTTTTGCTGTTGGTTTTAATGAAATATCGTTTGCTCAAAAACAAAACTGTTGTAACTGCAGGCCAAACAAAAAAGAAAAAAAAGAAAAAGAGATAATGACCTAAGAAAAAAGAATAAAAAAAAGAAGAAACGAATGTTACTGCTGTTAATGATTTAATATTGGATGCTAAAAAAAAGAAAAAAAAAATCAATTTGTGATGAATTTGTAAATAGATATGGATCTTTTGAGTTCTTCTCTCTTCTCACCTATTGAGAAACAAATTTATATTGCTATCGAAAATAAATATTTGTATGCTTCCAGAAATATTAAATCGTATCGCCCTATGTTTAGACAATAATTAAATCTTCAATTTGATTTTAGTTTGATTTTTCCTATATTAAAAGCTTAGAGAATTTTCAAAACAAAAGTTAATAATCCCGATTTAATCAAGTCAAATTGTAAACCATCAAATAGAAATAAAAGTCAAAATGTACACAAGTATAGTGTGAATGGACCAACGCACCGAGTTTAGAAAAAGTTGGATTCTTGAGATATGCATGCATGATTGGTGCAGATTCACTTTCCATAAAATTTTCCATTGAATTTTCTCATCAGCATTAAATTTTATGGAAAAAATATCAGAAAATAAAAAATGCCAAAAAATTAAAAGTCTCCCCTCTGGCTGTATATAAGAGGACCAAAACCACACAGCAAACACACAACCAATTGACAAAAACGATGAGAGGCACAATGCCTAGAATTCTTCCACTTGCTGTTTTGTTTGTTGTTTTTTATGTTTCTGCATCATGGGCAGCCTCTGGTTCTGTCTATGACAACTTTGTTCAATGCCTAAACACAAAAGCAAACTCATCATCTTCAACCCCATTGGCAAACATAGTTTTTGCCCAAAACAGCCCTTCATACACATCTGTGCTAAGAGCCTACATCAGAAACTCCAGGTTCAACAAAACCTCAACGCCAAAACCAGTGCTCATAGTCACCCCCTTAGCTGAATCCCATGTCCAGGCCTCTGTCCTCTGCGCAAAGCAGCTTGGCATACAGCTCAAAATCCGAAGCGGCGGGCACGATTATGAGGGTGTTTCTTATTGGTCTGATCAGACTTTTATTGTTCTTGACATGTTTAATCTCAGGAGTATCACTGTGGACATCAAAGACGGTTCTGTTTGGGCTCAGGCTGGAGCCACACTTGGAGAAATGTACTATAGGATTTGGGGAGAAGAGCAAAGTTCACGGCTTTCCTGCTGGAGTTTGTCAAACAGTTGGTGTTGGTGGGCACATAAGTGGTGGCGGCTATGGAAACATGTTGAGGAAGTATGGCCTTGCTGTGGACAACGTCATTGATGCTCAGATTGTTGATGTTCAGGGGAGGCTTCTTGACAGAAAATCAATGGGAGAAGACCTCTTTTGGGCTATTAATGGAGGAGGTGGAGGAAGCTTTGGAGTTATTATTTCATACAAATTGAAGTTGGTTTCTGTGCCTGAAATTGTTACAGTGTTCCGGGTGGAGAGAACCTTGGAAGAGAATGCAACCGCCGTCGTTTTAAAGTGGCAAGAGGTGGCGCCAACCACAGACGATGGTCTTTTTTTGAGGATGCTTTTGCAGCCTGTGACTTCTAAAGTGAAGAAGGGTGAGAAGACTGTTAGAATCTCAATTTTGGCCGAGTTTCTTGGCAATGCCGACCAACTTGTGTCATTATTGGGGAAAGAGTTTCCTGAATTGGGTTTGAAGAAGGAGAACTGTATGGAGATGAGTTGGATTGACTCTGTGCTTTGGTGGGCTAATTTTGATAATGGGACTAAACCTGAAGCGTTGCTCGATAGAAATCCCAATGATGCAAATTTCCTGAAAAGGAAGTCTGATTATGTTCAAACCCCAATCTCCAAAGATGGGTTGGAGTGGTTATGGAAGAAGATGATTGAGCTTGGCAAAACAGGGTTGGTGTTCAATCCATATGGTGGGAAAATGAGCCAAATTCCGGCCTCTGAGACGCCTTTTCCGCACCGTGCCGGGAACTTGTTCAAAATTCAGTACTCAGTGAATTGGGAAGATGCAGGAGAGGATTTAGAGAAGAATTATCTCACACAAAGCAGGAGGCTTTACAGTTACATGACCCCATTTGTGTCTAAGAACCCAAGAAGTGCTTTCTTGAATTACAGGGACCTTGACATTGGTGTCAATACATTTGGTGACAATAGCTATGAAGAAGGGAAGGTTTATGGATTGATGTACTTCAATGACAACTTTGATAGGTTGCTGAAGGTGAAGGCTGCTGTTGATCCAGAAAATTTCTTCAGGAACGAGCAGAGTATCCCTACTCTTCCAAGTAAGGCATAGGAGAATTTAGCTGTTGACACAGCTTGTATTGGTTATTGATTCATCATACTATAAGTTAAAAAAAAATAATGTCACTTAGATGATGAGTATTTGGTTATTTTTTATTGAGCACTTGTCATAGTGAATATACAAAATTTATACAATTTACTCTTTGATTTTTAGATTATGAGAGATGTGACATGTATAAGAAAATTAAAACAATCTCATTCATTCTAGTTAATGCAAATGGTAGGACACTAGCATGATTGACGGTGTCTACCTTTCAATGCTGATTGTGACCATTTCTTTCTATCTTCTGTGATTGGTTTGCTTGCTCAATAATCTGAAAGAGGCTCTCTCTCAACCATTGGAAAAATAAAAAGGAACTGAGTTGAACGGTTATGAGTCTTTTTTTTGTTTTTCTCTTTATTTCTTTGGGTTTATTTCTTTCAATATTCTCTATGAACAAAATCATCCATGCAGATTCTTCACTTCAAGCTTAAAAACCACTTTTCTTTTGATCAAAGTCAGAATATATGCTCCTTTCACAATGGCATATAGGTAAAAGTGAGTGGAAATAGCTATCATTGAAAACTCTTATCTGCAATGAAGCTTCGGTTGGTTGGTAGGTCTTGACTTTATGGTTTTCACACCTTTAGAATTATGCGTGTGGGATCCCATCCACTGCTAGAGGAGGAGTACAATTATACAACGTCTGGGCCTCAGGCTGTTCCCTATGACTAAGTCCTCTCCCCAAAGAAGAACTTTCATGTGGGATGCCCTGCACATGACCCTTTTGGCCTTTTTCTTTTGTGGGCTATCACCATGTGCTTTACTGTTATTGTTGTGTATCTTGAAATAGTAAGAACATTTTTGCATTCACTTTAGTTATGGATACTCCAATTTTTTGTAACACTTCGTTAGGATTATGGATGGTTGGTTTGCCAAATTGTTGGTGATTTCCAGTCAGTCATCAAGACTCCTTGTGAATGCATTCAACCTATTTGATGATAATTAGAAACCAGTTTACATTTGATTTAATTACTAAGCTCAAAGTGAAGAGATGCACATTTTAGCTCTCTGACTCAGGCTTGCCATTTTCCAGGGAGTATATGTTTGATATGCTTTTGGTCCTGTAAATCATAAATAGTTTTAACTCAATTACCACTAGCTCCATGCCCTGCTTATGCATGAGCTTCCTACTTTCAGATAGAGGCTTGAACCCCAAGTTCATAAGGGAGTTAGACATCATTCTAGATTACCTGGAATTAATAACTAATGTAAACAGAACTTGTTTGATTGGATGGTTAAACACTCAAACTACAATCTTCCCATACATTTTGTTTCCTACTCCTGAGCTCTCCAGAAGTTGCTGACTTTGGTTGCTGATATTGCAGATGGAAACTCAGACGTGAATAGCGGGTCGAGTTCCAACTTACCAATGGGGAAGCTATTCGTTCTACTGATATGCTTGCTTATCGGAGGTTGGTAACGAGAAATGTTTCCATAGTCAAGACTAAAATCCTTCATAACCTTTTTGTTTTGTTTTGTTTGATTTTTAAACTCTCTGTTTAGTAAATTCTTACTTAGCATATTGTCAATCCCTCAATTTTGTGTGTAAATTGAAGTCGTTTTAGGCTGGGGTTGAAAATCTGACAGAAATATCCTGGTTTTTTTAAAATTTTTTTTTAAAACCTCAGTTAGTTGAGGGCGGCTTAGTTGATTCTCTGGTTAACGTAGGACAGATGTGTAGGCCATGCAAATAGTTCACTTAGTGAGAATGCGGCACTTTATAGTAGGTGATGACAAACTGCTCATTGCGGCCATTGTAGAAGTGATGAGTTATTTGCTGATGTATCCAAGACAAAATCATGTCATATTCCAAATTTCATCCAAGAATCTTTTCACTTTGAATTTCCACTTATACTTGGAAATTTTCAATGGCCAATGTCTGCAATGTTGTTAATTTAGAGTACAAAGTAGGAACATCAACCAGATATTTACTAGGAACGTCAACCATATATAAACAACTGAGCCGGTACAATGTTATATGCAGAGAATATAATCATGGTGATCCTCGACGTAAAACTACTTCCACTACTTATCATCCCTTTCAACTCAGTTTGGTCCACAAGTTCAAATTCAATTTCTGAAAGCTTACTTCAATGTCTTTCCACTCACCTAAAGCATTCTAACTCAAGTAAGGAAATAATCTTAACCAGAAATAGTTCTTCTTATTCCTCAGTCTTGCAATCTTCCATACAGAACCTCAGATTCTTGAACAATTCAATGCCAAAACGCGAAGTTATCGTTACTCCTTTCCATGAATCTTATGTTCAAGCAGCAGTTATTTGTGTCAAACAAAGTAGGGTAAATATTTAGTTATGCTAAGATATGCTCATATTTTTATTCTTCTCCAATATGGAGGTATTTATATAAGTACAACCCTAAATAAAATAGGAAATAAATCTAAATTACAATAGAAAATAAATCTAAATTACAATAGGAAATAAATCTTAATTATAATTGGACTAGACAAATAGGTAAGTAACTAAAATCCTAACATAGTAAGGAACCAAAATCCTAACTAAGTAAGAACTCGCCAACACTCCCCCTCAAGTTGGGCAAAGATATTTCGCATGCCCAACTTGACAAGCGAGTCATAGAACACCATACTTGAGAAGCACCAATTGTAGAGAAGGTCTTTTTGTCAACTACGAGTGAAACAAGTGACAAACTAAAGCAAAGTTCGCAGCGGAAACACAAGAGCAAACCCTAACAAATAGGGCACATAGCAGAATACAGAAACCCTGTGAGCACGGCAGGAACACAGAAGCCCTGTGAGCACGACAATAGATAAGGCAGAACACAGAAGCCCTGTGAGCACGGCAAAAGCAGAGGCAACCAAACCCTAAAAATAGGGTAAGGCACGACAAAGGTAAAGCCTTACCCTAAAAATAGGGTAAGGCACGACAAAGGTAAAACTTTACCCTGAAAATAGGGTAAGGCACGACAAAGGTAAAACCCTAAAAATAAGGTAAGGCAAGGCATGGCAAGGCAAAGCCAAACCCTAACAAATTGGGTAAGGCAAGGCAAAGAAAGGCAAAGCCAAAGGCAAGGTCAACGGGCATGACCACAACAGAAACACACCAGCAAAGGCATGAGCAACAATACTGGCACCAACAAGAGCAACAAGGCAGAGACATAACAGGCATCATCAACAACAATACAAGACATTGACACCAGCAACAGCAGAGACAACTTCTCTTCACTCCCATCTCCCCTTGAAGAGAATGGGTCGATGGAGCCATATGATCAATGGTACTTGAGAAACATGCAGTGACTAACACTAAGATGTAGCAGAATCAGCCATGGCATATAGGTGGTTAAATTGCAACAGGATAGATGAGCAGCGGTGACAATAGCAAGGTAGGCAGTGATGACGCTAGCAAGGTAGACGGTGGCGCGCAGACTAGGATTATAAGCTAGATGTATAGTGCAACGAAAATAGGTAGTCTCTAGGGTTAGGGTAGAGACAAATCAAAACACAGTAACATCATCGGCAATGACCATAACAACGGCAACATCAACGGCAACAATAGCGGCAACGGTAACATCAACGACAATAGTAGAGGTAACGGCAACGACAACAGCAACAACAACAGTTCTTCCATATCAACTTTAGCTAATTCACACAGACAACTTCTCTTCACTCCTCCTCCTCCCCCTGAAGAGAAGAGGTCGTCGGAGTCAAGAAATAAGCAACATCTTCATGGGAATATGTCAAGCTAATGGGGATACGTCAATAAGCATATCCTTTTCACTCCCCCCCCCCCCTTGAAGAGGAGGGGAGGAGAGCACTTAAATTGCAAGGAGAACGCAAACACAGGTCACAAGAAAACCTAGGCTCTTATACCATGTCAAACAAAGTAGGGTAAATATTTAGTTATGCTAAGATATGCTCATATTTTTATTCTTCTCCAATATGGAGGTATTTATATAAGTACAACCCTAAATAAAATAGGAAATAAATCTAAATTACAATAGAAAATAAATCTAAATTACAATAGGAAATAAATCTTAATTATAATTGGACTAGACAAATAGGTAAGTAACTAAAATCCTAACATAGTAAGGAACCAAAATCCTAACTAAGTAAGAACTCGCCAACAATTTGCTCCAAGAAACATGGCATACAAATAAGATTCCGAAGTGGGGGCCATGACTACGAGGGCCTATCTTATGTATCATATGATCCTTTCATCATCATTGATCTTTTCAATCTTCAGACCATCCATATTGACATAGAGAATGAGAGTGCATGGGTCGAGTCAGGTGCTACACTTGGACAGTTGTATTATAGCATTGCGCAAAAGGGTAAGGTACATGGATTTCCAGCCGGATCTTGTCCTACAGTGGGTGTGGGGGGACATATTAGCGGAGGTGGATTCGTTACTATATTCAGGAAATATGGTCTAGCAGCTGACAATGTTATTGATGCTAGGACATATTAGCGGAGGTGGATTCGTTACTACTCCTTGGATTATATTCTAGAATAAACTCAAAATCATTTCTAATAGGACTTGTCTAGGGCATGAGCTATCCTTCTGGGATATTTTTTACCCCAAGCCGACATAGCCTTTTCTTCCACCAAGCTTTCTAAAATTGTGCAGATCCCTTTCAAATGCGTGCATTACTTTTTAACAAAAATAAAGCAATATTAGTTGTATTTCTCATTTCAAACACAGAAAACAAAATGATGACAGCTTCATGGAAGCAAGTGCATCACTACTGCATCACTACTGGATCATATTTCTTTTTTTGGGTACACGTTTATGGAAAGTCTTTAATTAGTATAGAACTTATTTTTTGGATCCTACCATTGAAAAGTTATCAATAGCTACAATGTTCTATCAACTCATGGAGCCTATATAAGTGAGCTCAGAGCTCATACAATTCCACATGCTCAAGGGCTATTAGAGGAGAGGGAGGTTCAAGCTTTGGAGTCATTCTGGCATGGAAACTTGAGTTGGTTCCTGTTCCTCCATCTGTAACAGTTCACACATAATCAAAGACCATACAACAGGGTGCAACCAAACTTATTTCTAGATGGCAAGCTATAGCAGATAGGATTCCTGAAGGGAATTTCTTGCGTTTGGTTATATAAGTTGCAAATGGAGCTGGTACAAATGGCGGGATAACTATTCAAGTTATATTCAATTTCTTGTTTCTTGAGACTGTCGAGAAACTTCTCCCTTGGATGAAAGAAAATTTCCCAGAGTTAAGTGTAGAGCAGACCAAATTCGCTGAAATGAGTTGGATTGAGTCTGTTCTATCCATGGCTGATATCCAAAGAAACAAAACAGAAGTTCTGCTTCAGCGGACTCAACAATCTAAGAGATTCTTCAAAGCAAAATCAGACTATGTGACAAAACCAATTTCAGAAGCTGGCTTGGAAGGTTTATCGCTGTTGGAAAAAATAATGCTCATTTGTGTTCTACACAATTCTAGAAAAGTCAAGACTCTAAAAGATAGAGGTGGCAATGCAAGAATATTCTAGAACAAGCTAAATGCTCAAGGTGGTGGAACAAAAGCAATTGAAGTTTGAAAAAAATTCTAGTACAAGACACATGTATGGCTAAGAAATGAAGAAGCCCAAGTTGGTGGCTGTGCATGTCGGCAAAGGAGCCTATAAATAGGCATGCAACCACAATGAAATGTGGAGTGAACCAATCAACTCCCAATCTATGTGGGAGCACAAAAGCTACCCAACCCAAGTCATATGGAGGAGTCAACAAAAGAACTCCCAAACCATTAGGGAGCCAAGAGCTATCCAAAGCTAGCTATGTTATAGAGAGCCAATGAGCTCACCAATCAAAGTGCAAGGGCCAAATAGCCCAAACTAATCTAAATGAAGGGCCAAATGGCCCAAAGTATTCTAAATCAAGTATAATGGCCAATGAGCCAATAAGCTATGAAGAAGGCCAATTAGCTTACATCAAGCCATGTACTATTCTCCTCCAATTTAATATAATCACTTTGTTTCCCCTAAAATTCTAACAGGCACATTATGTTTCAACTGGACACATCCCTGTTGATCCTGTCACCATGGTTTGTGCTAATTCGTCCCCAACTTCAGCAAGGTTGGGTTCGGTAAGGGGCCGCGTGTTGAAGGTTCGGGTCGGAGTGTAAGTGGGATTGCTTGTCTCTAGGCTTTGGACGCAAGGCTGATTGAAAGCTATTTTTGTGAGATCGTCTATTGCAGGAGCTCGAGAGGTGTAGCAAGGGGCCAGGCATAAGCCCCCGATTGGTAATAGGTCCAGTTTGGCCTGGGTCTTTCGTCCTCGTCGTTGGTGAATCACGAGCCCCACGAAAGGCCTCAGAGGTGGACTTGGAACCCACCAAGATTCAGCAGGTAGGTAATTTTGCGAGTCCCAAATTTCTTTCATGGGCTGTTTTATTTGGAATGCTGGTTTTTGTTTTTGTTGCGTAGACTTTTGGCAAGGATGATTTGTGGCTATTTGCTTTTCTAAAAAAGGTATTTGGCAAGGCTTCTGCGAGCACATCTTGGTATCATAACTGCCCTTGCCGTTCGGCAAGGGTGTTTGATAAGAATATTCGAAGCCTCGTTGCGTCACTTTGTACCGTCGATTTGGTGCTCCAGCTTCGGCGGTTCAGCAAATCTAACCTTGCGAGTGGTCTGGTATTCTTGGGTCATTGGCAGGTGGTTTGCTTCAACAAGGCTTTTTCTTGCGAGCTCCCCAAGTTTGCTTAGCACATGTTTCGATAGGTAAGTAGTGTTGTGGGTCTTCAAAATTCTTTCATGGGCCTTGCCATTTGGCAAAGCCAGTTTGTTTACTCAATATGATGATTTTGTTGTTGTTCCGTTCTTTAAACCTTCGGCAGGTTAGGACTCGGAGCCGAACAAGAGGCTGGGCCTTCGGTAATTTGAGCGCACGAGCTTGTAGCTGGATCATTGACATTCGATAGTTGGGCCTGAGTAAGGTGAGGAACTCGCGGCCACTTCATTAGCCCTTCAAGGTCTTTAGTAAGCTAAATATATTGAGATGGTGGTTGTTAATCTCCGAGCAGGGTCTGGAAGGAGAATGTCAGAAGCCGGGCTTTGTGGAGTTGGGCTTGTGTTGGCTCGAGGTGAAGACTTGGAGCTTGGCCTGCGTTGAGGTAAGTCTTTTTCATGCCTCTCTTTTTCTTACGCATGGGCCTTGTCATTCTGCAAGGCTGATCGATTGTTGTTTTGGCAAGGCCAATGTTCTGGAGAATTTGGGCTGGGCCCTTAGAGCTAGGGCACGGGTTGGGCTTAGCTATATCTTGGACAAGGGTGAATTGTGACCCCCCTTTGACTTCTTCACGGGTCTTGCTGTTCGGCAAGGCCCCCTCTAATTTCCCTTTCTGTTTTTTTTTGTTTGAATTTTGAATTTCAAATTGTGGAACATGTACAAGGATTTTGAGAGGGAAGGTGAAAGGGTGCTAGGGTTTTCTTGTGAACCGAGGTGTTGGTACCTTTGAGGCTCTATAAATAGGAACTTAGAGTGGCGAAGGTGAACATACTTGAGTCTTGAGAAAAATTTCTGGAAAGTGAGAAGTAGAAAAGGAGATTTCCGCGAGATACCTCATGGTGGTGCCTGTGGCCAAGGTGATTTCCGGCGTCTTATTCGTGGTGGTGCAAACAAGGTTAGACCTCATTTCCCTTGAACTTTTGAATTGAAATGTCCTTTTTGGTATGAACATGCTGAAGACTAGGATGAACACCTTGAATATGAGCATGAAC
Source organism: Prunus fruticosa (assembly GCA_018703695.1). Lineage (NCBI taxonomy): Eukaryota > Viridiplantae > Streptophyta > Magnoliopsida > Rosales > Rosaceae > Prunus > Prunus fruticosa. The sequence continues at coordinate 6,627,738 of CM031920.1, read as the reverse complement.
GTGATGAACACCTTGATCATTGATATGAACTTGTTGAATGTATATTTCGATCCTTCTTGCATGTGCATTAGTTCCTTTTCCTTGTTTCTGCATATTGTAGATGCCTGAAAGTTCTGATAGAGAAAGTCATGATCTCCCTGCCTTTGGTGGGGAAGATCCTGAGAGTGAGGAGCCCAGCGAATATGTTTGTTCTGAAGATGAGAGTTCCGGGCAGAGGGTGTGGTATAAGGTATTATTGTCTGCCACGCAAATCTCACGGCCTGGAGTTCCGGGCCGAGGGATATGCGTTGATACGCGGTTTCCTGCTTTTGGGTGCGGTGCGGTTGTGCGCGAGCGTGCTAGCACGGTCTACCGTGCGTCGAGGTGTGGTTTGGATGGAAGTGTTGAAATGGTGCACCTGTTTGGACTTGACTTTTAATCAAACGATTGTGGCCGAGAGAGGAACTAATCTCGGCCGTCAGGTTCATGGCCTGAGCTATAAGGCCGTTTAGTGGTGGTGTCGATGGTGGTTTTAAGGCGGTGCTCGCGCGCTGCTCAGTGAGCGCGGTCGTATGATATATGGGGTGAATGAGCGAATAACAGAGATAGTGCTCGGCGCCTTGAAAATCAAGGGTCGTATGATATATTGATGAATGGATTTTCCTTACAAACTAATACTACTCCTAGAAAAACAAGTAAAGATATTGAAAGTGCATTACAGGAAAATATAAGTTGCTCCGTGGGAGGCTTTTGTTTGGTGTTTGAACCCTTTAAAAGTGGTCCTGAGTCTTGTATTTATAAGCAGAGTTCCTAGAGGGGTAATCGAGGCTGAAAATCTGCATGGTGGAGCCTGATTAGCGCAAGTGGGTAGTCCAATCGACATTTGGGATCGTGAAGTATGGTGGTGTGATCCCATGAATCCCGGTAAATTCGGCTGCCGCCCTGATCGTGGGTTCTGCGCTTCTGGCTGTGGAGACGCATTTATTGCTCTGGTGGCTGGTCACCTAATCTCTCAAGCTGCAAAGAGCTTTGTGAGAATGTTGGCGTCTAATCACTCTGATCCCTGTCACCAAATCCTGACTCCAATCACTTCCCACCTTCCCTCGTGCATTAAATGCTTATTCTTGGCCAGTGGGTTTGCTACAATAAACAGAGGCCTTGCTTCATTAAATGGAGCGTGGGACCCTCCTGTCACGTGATGATCTGACTTTAATGCCTTTGGTCGTGACTTTGCTTGATCTCGGCCTCAGCCTACAATCGAGGCCGAGATGATCGTGCCTTTGCAATTTTTCTCTTGTTTCTCTGAATGCCAAGCATCCTGGCAAAACGCTACGTTCCAGCTTCTCGAGAGAGAGACAAGGCCGAGAAGAGGGGTTCCTTCGGCCAATTCGTGGCCGTGATTTATTAGGCACAAACAATTATAGAAAGTATGATGGTATTGCATGAGGGTGAGAAGGGTGAGCCATCAGGAGACTCTAAGTCAGAGGCATATAGGGAGATGCAGAGGAATTACACAGAGCTAGAGGACATAGCTGATCGGGTTCTAGCCTTGCCTCATACACCAAAAGTGGGCTCGAGCAATCAGGGTATCACCGCCGGGTCCGTGGGTGTAGCCGTGGCTTTAGCTTCAGATGGAGTGGACATATGGGTTGGTGTCCCTTTGGCGAGGCGGAATACACTTCCAGAAGTAAAGTTGGCCGAGCTTCGGACAGATTATAGTGTTCCACCCTATGTGGGCTTGAGGTTACCTACTACAGCTGATGTGGTTAGGTATCCTCCGGAGGGCTTGGTGCTGATTTTTACGGATATGTACCAGCATGGCTTCAGACTACCGTTTCATCATTGGGTGTAGATGATGTTGGCCAAGCTGGGGTATGCGCCAGGGCAATATAATCCCAACTTTTGGATTCTTCTGCATGGGGTTTACATTGCTTGGTGGTTGGCTGGGTTGGGGGAGCCAACATTTGAGCAGTTCATGTACTTGTACTCGATTTCGAAGCAATAGGGAAGCTTTGGCTGGGTACAAGCCAATTGTCGAAAGGCAAAAGAGAGGGGTTATTTTATTGGTCACAAGCCTTCTACTCAGAAGTCTGGGAGAAACAGGTGGTGCCTGGCTTATGGTGAATGGAAGTGTCCACCAGGGAAGACCGTCACCAAACACATTCCTACCCACTTCCAGTCTATAGGTCCTTAGCCCCATCCTTTAAGACTAATTGTTGTTTTGTTGTGTTTTACATGCTTTCACTCTTGGTTCTCCATTTTTGCTTGTGCAAGTGTAAATGGCTGAGTAGTATTTAAATTTTGGTGCAGGTTCGGGGAAGTGGGGGACGATCTCCAAGGAGTAAGAAGACGAAGTTGAGAGGGTGAGGTCACTGCCTCAGAGACCGAGTGTGAGTGCCGAAACTTAGTCACCCAGAAGAATCTATTCGAGTCCGGACTCTTGCAAGGGAGTAAGTACCTGGGCTACCTTTGTTGTATGTCTTCTAATTCCGTTTTGTGGTTGTGACTAACTTAGCCTTTGATGTGCAGTGGCATGTGTTATAAAGGGAAGAACGAAGGTGGTGGTGGATATTGATGAGGTCGAGATGCAGAAGCGAGTGAGGGAGTCTCGGGCCAAGAAGGCGGAGAAGGGGGGTGCCCGATAGGCGACTGGGAAACGCCCTAGAGATGACGATGAGGGGCGGGTTGCCGACATTTTGGGGAAGAGGAAGGCGCTGGAGGAAGGTCGCCAGAGTGTGATGGGGACGGGGCCGAGACTTCCTCCCTTTGATTTGCTGGCATCGCAGAAGCTCCCCTTCGGTATTGAGGATTTTTTTTCTGAAGGGGTGGAGAAAGTGAACTTCTCCAAGCTGCGTCTCCAGAAGAATGAGGTGAACTTGGCCATGCATTGGCAAGAGATTCCCTTGGTGAACGTCTTCCTGGAAGGCGTGAAGAGTGACCCCGAGGCTCTAACGAGGACTCAGGCTTCTTCCTTTGCAAATAGTGCCCAGAAGACGATCCTTACTTCAACTTATGTAAGTTATCTCGGTTTGTGAATTTGTTCTTATCATTCTGGTTTGCTTTGGACTGATGATGCTTTGTTTTGCAGGCTTTTGGCGAGATGTATGTCAATATGGCTAAGGTGGATAAGGAGATCCAGAGGCTGAAGAGGCGCAATAAGATGGCCAAAGGCAAGGTAGCGGAGGCACAAGAGGCCATCCGAGAGAGGAACGCCCTCCGTTGTAGAAGGCGGCGCTGGCCAAGGAGGTGGAAGAGCTGAAACGGTTGAAGGCCGAGGAGGTAGCTGTTGCATTCATAAAAGGACACAAATTAATGTGCAAACAACCAATTAAAAATACCCGCAAGTGCACGAATCTAAAGAAGTATAGATTATGTAAGTACGGGATCAATCCCACGAAGAACTTGTCGGTTTCCTATAAGTTCTAATTTGAGTACGTAAAGAACACTTAATTGACACACCACAAATGCACAAATGCAAAACGGAAACTAAAAATGAGTAAAGAAGTGTAAAAGAAATGAAACAACACAAGAAAACTAAAGAAAAACACAAACAACATTTTCTATCGCAATTTTATCACCACTTTATCACCTGTGAACAGTGCTAAAATAGTGCGTGAACAGTGTATGGCGACCGGTCGTGAGGTAAAAGCGATCGGTCGTGAGGTAAAAGCGACCGGTCGTTTTTGGGCAGAGTCGAAACTCAAATTTTGACGTGATGAGCGACTAGTCGTCAGGTAAAAGCGACCGGTCGTTTTTGCACAGAGTCGTTTCTCTGATTTTTCAGTTTCGACCTATGTCCAGTGTTTTGCCTATAACTTTCCAACCGTTTGTCCAAAATTCACGTTCTTTATACGGTTGGATTCAGCGCAGAAAATGCAAGAACACCGCGGAGACCAAAAGTCCAAAACAATTACGAAAACAAATAAAATTCAGTAAACAAGACACACAACGTGTTCGAACACACAACCCACACACACATTGGGGGGGGGTGTTTGGTTTGGTTCAAGTGACCTATTTCTATTGCATGAAAGTAAATGGACTTTGAATTTAAATGAGAATGGTAGAGATGAGTTATCAAAATGTGAAAGTAGCAAGTAACAAACACTAGGGTTTCGGAACCCACCCTAAACAATTCTACCCATGTTCATGGATACTCAAGTGGTGAACTCTAAACGTGTTAATGAAGATGTTCGCAATCAAGACCAGGACTAGTGGCTCAAGACGCATTGATTCTCTCTAATATACGTAAAGTGCAGTACTAGTGCTACAATGCTTGTGCCTTCCCTATAATCCGAATCTAGGTGTGCTTAGTACTTTGATTCAATTACAAGAAAAACCCATTAAGCTCAAAGAGAATATGAACACCACAAGAACCCTAATAGCATGATGTTTACATTGGGTATTCAAGAAACCAAATCACATGGATGATTCTTACTTCATCCATTTATTGCTTAGGAAAACATGAAGATACACATAATCCCAACAATCTCAAGAAGCATGCTTTCAAAGATGATCAACCAAAGAAGAACACACATCAAGGATAGATTAATTTGGTGAATTGGAATTCATCAAGAATATCTAGAAATTCATACACTCAAGCATCAAAACAATAAGGTAATCATGTTTAGGGCTTCAACCTAAGCCCTAGCTATGAAGTTTAGTTGCTCATACTTATTCCAAATACAAACTCAAAATAAAATTAGAAAGAGTTTACAGATTTTGAGAAAATGGTGAAAGCTTCAAGGTCTTCAATGGTGGAAGCTTTCTTCTCCCCTTTGCTTGGCTGCACCTTGGCTTTCTCCTAGCTCTAAGCTCTCCAAAATCTGCTCCCAATGTGTAGAATAAATGAATAGTTTGATTACCCACGTTCAAGAAGCTCTCCAACTTCAGATTGCCTCCCAAGTGCCTTTTGCCCATCAATTCCAGCTCCAAGAAATAATATAAAACTCATGCTTTTGTTAAAGCCTTTGCCCTTGTCCCCTTTGCCATGATGAAGCTTTGTCCTTGAAAATATGCTCTTTGCCTCAGAAAATATCTCTTTTACTAAGGTAAATTCTTGTTACCAAGTGTTATGGTAACAAGAAGAATCAAGTGACACATTGGAGGTAAAAGCTGGACAATTTCGGATTTCCAGAGTTGTGGTAACATGTTGGATTGGTTGGATAGGCAATACTTGTCCAATGGAGTTCAAATTTGGATATGTTGTAGTTAACATCCATTGGAACAAGTTTCATGAAGATCTTCACCTCATCCGAGCACCAGAGCATGTTGATCCCAGGCCAAGAAGTTGACCTACGAAAATGAACAAAAACAGAATTTAAAACCAATAATGCACTTTTAGCTCATTTTCATTCTAACCAAGGTAAAATCTAAGAAAACACAAAAAGGAAGTAAAAAGCTATAAAATGTCAAGAACTAACTCAAAATAAAAGGTGAATAACATGAAAAATCATGTGTAGAAATGAACCGAACAGGAGCTGCCGCTCGAGCCGAAGCGGTCAAGTCGTTTTGAAGTTCAAAGGAGTTGCGTAGCTATATCATGGATCGGTTGGTCGATGAGCAGCTTCGTTAGGAGGATAGGCTGGCGAGGTTTAATCCTTCGGTTGAGATCAATTTCGATACGAGCGACAAGCCACCTTCACCTAGCCCCACTACCAATGCCACTGTCGTTATGCCAAAGTCAAAGCTGGCCACCGTGGATGCCCCTTCTCCTAAGTCCTGAAGGCGTTGCCTTCCTTATGAATTCTAGTTATTTATTGGAACACTTGATGTTTATTTTTGCTTTGTATGAATATTTTGCCTTGTTTGGGGCAAGGTTATTTTGATTTGCTATGATATTGGACTTGTTGTCATTTGATATCAGTTGTGCTAGCAAAAGGATAATCATGTGATTGATGAGAATTAGCCAGAGTCGGGCATTTCATTAAATAGGTGCTGAAAGGCAAAAGGTACAAGAGTTGGTTGAGGCAAGGCTCAAGACCAAAGTCTAAGAAAACATAATGTCCTAGGGTCTAGGTGTGTTTACTTATAGTAGTACTTGAGGTGATCAGCGTTCCAAGGATGAGGCAAAGTTTTGCCCTTGGGATCACGAAGCTGATAAGTGCCGGGGCGACAGACTTTGGTAATCTCATAAGGACCTTCAGTAGGGTTCTTGGTGGCCAAGGAAACCTTGTGCATGACCCAGTCCCCAATCTTGAAAGCACGGGGTTTGACTCGGGAGTCATAGTACTTGGCGATATGCTGTTTGTACGCAACGTTGCTCATGTAGGATTGGTCACGGAGCTCGTCAATGAAGTTGAGATTCAGGGCTAACTGCTCGTCATTGGCCTTAGAATCATAAGTGGAGGTTCGGTATGTGGGCTGACCAATCTCCACTGGTGCCATCGGCTTCGGTACCAAAGGAGAGAAAGAACAGTGTTTCTCCTATGGAGGTACGGAAGGTGGTGCGGTAAGACTAGAAAACCTCTGGGAGTAGCTCTTGTCAGCAACCCTTGGCTTTGTCAAGCTTGGTCTTCAGGGTCTTCTTGATGATTTTGTTCAGTTTCGAAGGATGGGCTGGGGAGGCGAAGCAAAGTCGTATATTAAGGTTGGAACAAAATTGCTTGAACTTTGCGTTGTCAAATTGCCGGCCGTTGTCTGTGATGATGGTGTGAGGGATGCCGAAGCAACATACGATATTTTGCCAAACGAACGTTTCGATGCGAGATGCAGTCATGGCTAAGGCTTTAGCTTCAGCCCACTTGGTGAAGTAGTCCATAGCTACAACTGCATACTGACCTGACCCTTCCCCTTAGGCATAGGTCCAATGAGGTCAAGTTCCCATTGGGCGAATGGCCAATGACTGACCATGGCTGTCAATGGTTCAGCTGGGAGTTGTGGGATGTTGGCAAACCACTGGCACTTATCGCACTTCTGGGTGAAGGCCTGAGCATCGGTGTGAAGTGATGGCCAAAAGTATCCTTGGCGAATGGACTTATGTGCTAGTGAGCGAGCGCCTGAGTAGTTGCCGCAGATGCCCTCATGAATCTCCCGAAGGACATAATTACCTTCCTCTGGAGTTAGACATCGAAGGTAGGGGAGGCTGAAGCCACGCTTGTATAAAGTGTCATTGATGATAAAGTATCGAGCGGAGCGATAGCGAACACGCCGTGCCTAGGAGAATCAACAGGTAGTGTCTGGTTTTGCAAGAACTGAAGGATGGGGTCCATCCATGTAGGGCTGTGATCAATGGTACAAATGAGTGGTGCCTGTGTGCTGGGCTGATCTAAGAACTCGATGTAGATGTTGCATCATATACCCTGCTTCAGGACCGAGGCTAGCCTGGCCAAAGCATCAGCATGGCTATTCTAGAGCGTGGCACCTGGCTTATGAGATAAGCGTCGAAAGTTGCAAGCAGGTGGCGGGTATGCTGGAGGTAGGCTGTCATAGAGATGTCCTTGGCAGTGAAGTCCTGGTTGACTTAATGGACAACAAGCTATGAGTCGCTGAATAACTGAATTTGCTTAGCGCTCATCTCCTTGGTTAGTTGAAGGCCAACTAAGAGTGCTTCGTATTCGGCCACATTGTTGGAGGCGTGCAATTTGAAGTGGATGGTGTACTCTGTTGCATTCCTAAAAGGACACAAATTAATGTGCAAACAACCAATTAAAAATACCCGCAAGTGTACGAATCTAATGAAGTATAGATTATGTAAGTACGGGGTTAAATCCCACGAAGAACTTGTCGGTTTCCTATAAGTTCTAATTTGAGTACGTAAAGAACACTAATTTTACACAACACACAAACACAATACAAATTGGAAACTAAAAATGAAGTAAGGAAGATAAAAGAAATGAAACAACACAAGAAAACAAAGAAAAACACAAACAGCACTTTCTATCACCCTTTTATCACCTATTTATCACCCATGAACAGTGCTGTGAACAGTGAAAAATCTCGTTTTTGGGCAGAGTTGTTTTTCTCTTTTTCAGTTTCGACCTCTGTCCAGTTTTTGACCTATAACTTTCCAACCGTTTATCCAAAATTCACGTTCTTTATACGGTTGGAATCAAACAACGCGGACCTCTTGCAAGAACACAACGCGGACCAAAAGTCCAAAACAATTACGGAAACAAACAAAATTCAGTGACAAAGACACAAAACGTGTCAAACACGCAACTCACACACACATTGGGGGGGGGGGTTTGATTTGGTTCAAGTGACCTATTTCTATTGCATGAAAGTAAATGGACTTTGAATTTAAATGTGAATGGCAGAGATGAATTATCAAAATGTGAAATTAAAATGTAACAAACACTAGGTGTTTGTACCATATCTGACCCTCCACTCATACAACGACACGTGGATCATAGAAGCTCACCCAAGTACCCAAGGCCTCGAACAATCGGCATCGGCTACCGATGACATTGTCTCGAAGCTGCAAACAGCCGATACAGGCCCAGCTCGTGTACAATCGGCACCCCATACCGATTGTACATAATCAGCCTCGAAGCACCCGTCCGAAATATCTAAGGACTCGTGTCAACCTCAGGGCCCTCCCACGAGTCCCACATCGGAAATGAACACCACAAGCATCCCAAATGCCCTCTATAAATACACCCCTTCACCATCAACAAAGGGGTAAGACTTTTCAGCTTGACTTTTATACTTCTATATAGTCAACAGCAAGAGCTCTTATAAACAATCTTACTTGAGCATCGGAGGGTCTTAGGCTGGTTCCACACCGGTTCCATAGACCTCACGAGCTTCCCTTCAGGATCAGCATCCGAAGACAGGAGGAGTCTCCCTCAATCACTCAATCGATCACCTTGATCGTCCACATCTCTTGTAAGTTGCACTCATCTCTGTCCGTTCAGATTTTAGCGCCAACACTAGGGTTTCGGAATCCACCCTAAACAATTCTACCCATGTTCATGGATACTCAAGTGATGAACTCTAAATGTATTGATGAAGATGTTCGTAATCAAGACCATGGGTCGTGGCTCAAGACGCATTGATTCTCTCTAATATACGTAAAGTGCATGGTTCGTGCTACAATACTTGTGCCCTCCTCATAACCGAACCTAGGTATGGTTCGTACTTCGAATTCAATTGCAAGGAAAACCCATTAAGTTCAAAGAGAATATGAACATCACAAGAACCCTAATAGCATGGTGTTTACATTAGGTATTCAAGAAACCAATTCACATGGATGGTTCTTACTCCATCCATCTATTGCTTAGGAAAACATGAAGATACACATAATCCCAACAACCTTAAGAAGCATGCTTTCAAAGGTAATCAATCAAGGAAAACACACATCAAGGATAGATTAATTTGGTGAATTGGAATTCATCAATTGTTGTCAAGAAACCAATTCACATGATGCTCACTTAAACAAGTTCAATCATTTGTTGCTAATTAGAAATTGTGTTCTTGGTTATCTTACACAACTTCTCAACTTTAGCTACATGCATACAACCTAAGGTGATTAAGCAAAGGAAGCAAACACATATCATAAAATTCAATTAGTGAATGGGGTTCATCAACAACATCTAGAAATTCATACACTCAAGCATCAAAACAATAAGGTAATCATGTTTAGGGCTTCAACCTAAGCCCTAGCTATGGAGTTTAGTTCCTCATAATCATTTCAAACACAAATTCAAAATATAACTAGAAAGAGTTTACAGATTTGGAAATGATGAAAGCTTGAAGTCTTCAATGGTGGAAGTCTTCTCTCTTCTTCCTTGGCTGCACCTCCTTCTCCTTCCTTGCTCTTAGCTCTAAAGTCTGCTCTCAAGTTGTAGAATGGTGGAATGACTTCATTTCCCACGTTCAAAACCTCTCCCACTTCAGATTGCAATTAACTTTCCATTTCCCATTAATTTCCAGCTCACAAATATAATATAAAACTCATACTTTCCTTAAAGCCTTTGCCCATTGTCCCCTTGCCATGATGAAGCTTTGACTTCACAAAGATGCCAAAAGCTTCAGAAAATATCTCATTTACAAAGGTAATTCCTTGTTACCAAGAGTTATGGTAACAAGAAATTAAGATGACACAAAGGAGGTAAAAGCTGGCCAAATCCGGATTTCCAGAGCTGTGGTAACATGCTGGATTGGTTGGATAGGCAATACTTGTCCAATGGAACTCAAATTTGGATATGTTGTAGTTAACATCCATTGGAACAAGTCTCATGAAGATCATGACCTCATCCGAGCACCAGAGCATGTTGATCTCAGGCCAAGAAGTTGACCTACGAAAATGAACAAAAACAGAATTTATAACTAATAATGCACTTTTAGCTCATTTTCATCCCAACCAAGGTAAAATCTAAGAAAACACAAAAAGGAAGTAAAAAGCTATAAAAAGTCAAGAACTAAGTCAAAATAAAAGGGGAATAACATGAAAAATCATGTGTAAAAATGAACCGAACATACTCAAGGACAACTTTGTCTGGGGAGATGAGGATGAGGCCGGCCCCACATCCCTAGGCATTGGAGGAGCCATCCACATATAAGGTCCACAAGGGCTAGGTCTGGTCGAGGGTGCCGTTGCTGGCGACGTGGACCTGGCTCAAGGGAAGATTGGGTTCGGTTATGATTTGGGTAGATGCCGAAGCTTGGGATTCCGTGAATCCTGATATGAAGTCAGGCAACGCCCTGGCCCTTTGTAGTTGGGCGGGGTTTGTAGTGGATATCAAACTCACTAAGTTCAATGACCCACTTAACCAACCTGCCAGAAGTCTCTGGCTTTTGCAATACCTGCCTTAGTGGCTAATTGGTTAGGACATGGATGGTGTGCGCTTGGAAGTACGGTTTGAGGCGTCTCAGCCGAAATTACTAAGGCAAAGGCCTGTTTCTCAATATCTAAGTATCGAACCTTGACATCTTGTAATGCTTTGCTAACATAATGCACCGGGTGCTCAGCACCTTCATGTGGTCGGATGAGCACCAAGCTAACTGTTGTGGCCGAGACGGAGAGCTAAATTGTGAGGGTGTCTCTAGGCTTGGGGGTTGACAACAAAGGGGCCCGGCCCATATACTCCTTGAGCTCGCTGAAAGCTTTGTCACATTTGGCAGTCCAGGTGATGCTTCTCTTGTTGCCCTTGAGTGCCTTGAAGAAGGGGCGCAGCGATCGGTGGCCTTAGAGATAAACCTGGTTAGGGCTGCAACACGTCCGGTAAGGCTCTGGATGTCCTTGGCCGTCTTGAGTATCTTCATGTCTAAGATGGCCTGAATTTTTCTGGATTGGCTTCAATACCCCACTGGCTAATCATGAAGCCAAATAATTTCCCTAAAGCCACGCCGAAGGCACACTTCGTGGGATTGAGTCGCATTTTATACTGCTTCAAGATGGTGAACATGGCAGATAGGTTAGAGATGTGCTGGTCGCAGGTGAGACTTTTGACTAGCATGTCATCATCATAAACCTCCATGGTGTTGCCAATCAGGTAGGGCGAAGAGGCTGTTCACAAAACGCCGAAGTAGCCCCAGCGTTCTGAGCCCGAAGGGCATCACCTTGTAGCAGTATAGACCACGATTAGTAATGAAGGAGGTGTGGGCTTGGTCATCAAGATGCATGAATATCTGGTTGTACCCAGAGTAAGCATCCATGAAGTTGAGGAGGGCGTGGCCAGCTGGCGTCCACAAGCTGGTCGATTCCGAGGTAAAGGGAAGCTATCCTTTGGACAAGCCCAATTAAGGTTTGTGTAGTCCACACACATGCGCTAGCCTTTCTTTGGTTTGCGAACCATCACCAAATTAGCTAGCCAGGTGGGATAGTCCACCTCCTTGATGAATCCAATGTTTCTTAGCTTATCCACCTCCCCCTTATGGCCTCGTACCTCTCTAGGTCATAGGCGCGACGCTTCTGCCGAACGGGTCGGGAGGGAGAATTAATGCTTAGCCAATATCAGGGGATATGCCGGGCATATAATTGTAAGACCAGGCGAAGACTTCAGAGTTGAGGCGAAGGAAGGCCACGAGGTAGAGCGAAGCTCTTGGGAGAAGGAGGTGTCGATCCGGACCTCCGATTTGGAATGTCATCATAGAGGCAGACAAGCTCAAGGTCTTCTATGGGTTCGGCTTGCTGTGTAACCGATTCCTCCCTAGGTCTTCAGGTCGTTAGATGCCAAGCTCGGGAGGGGCTGGTGCCTTGGTTACTACGAGGGCCTCACTCTTATCGGGGTAGGGAACTTCAACAGGAGCATATGCGTGGAAATGAAAACCTTCATTTGGGCCAAGGATGACGTTGTAGGTTGTGGGACAGTCAACAATAAAGAAGGGAGTGGTGACAGTCGCCCGATGTGGTGCTGAACCAATAGAGATAGGGAGATGGATGCTTCCAATGGGCTGGACAACATCACTAGAGAAGCTCATAAGAGGTGTGATGCTTCAGTCGAGCAAATGAGCAGGGACCTGGAGCTCGTTGAAAGCATCAGCAAACATCACACTGGCACCGAGCTGCCAGTGTCCACCAAGAGACGCCTAACGTCGAAGTTAGAAATGTCTGCGTGGATAATGAGTGGGTCATAATGGGGAGAATAACACCACGTTCCTCTTCCTCGCAGAAGGTAATGGGGCCCAGCCTGATTTTTGCGTCTTCGACAAGCGTCCCTGCTCGTGCTGAAGACCTGATGATCATAGGTGGAGCGGACATAATGTTTGATGGAGTTGTTGGAGGTCCTAGCCATGGTTGGACCACTAGTCCTTGAGGAGAACGACCTTGCATGAGCATCTATACTACAATAGCCTTGTATTCTTGCAAGTATTTTATGTGATTTTAACCCTGTTTGCGCATGTACTAAAAATCCTATCAATTTCTTGAAAACAATTTCTAATTAACTACATAAAATTGAAGGAAAGAGTTTTAAAATACCAATTTATAAAAGCACTAGGGTTTCACCATCACCTAGCAATCCTATGAATTTTTACCAATTACTTATGATTCGCACATGCCACTTTGAAGGTTAGGTTTTCCTAATTTATATTCTATTTGGAACCTCCAACATAAAACGTATATTCAACATGCAACCCGTCCTAACGTTCGGAATAAAATCTGAACATGATAGACTCATTAAGTTTTGTGAAAACCATTTGAAAAACCATGCAACTCTTAAGATGTGGTGTTCATCTTAAGTGAAATTACAATTATTAATCACAAGAAGCCAACGTCAATTTCAGGAACCCTTTAGACCAAAATCGCATCTAATTACTTTTCTAAAGATCCTAATGGTGATCATGCATTAAAACAATTAAATAGTTTAAAACGGTGATTAACAATTCAAAGTATGCATGCACTCAATCATAAGCAATTAAATAAAAATCACATATTCATGCTAAGGTTCAAGGCTTCACCCTAGCAAATGAAATTTAGTTATGCATATTCATAATTGAAATCCAAGAAAATATCATTCGAATGAATAAGAATGAAAACACCTGAAAGTTGCGAAAACCCAAAACCCTAGCAAATGCTCCAAAAGCCAAAAAGAAGTTCCAAAATTTTCTGTGAAAAGGAGCTTAAATTATAGGAAAAACTACAGTAAACCCCCTAACCTATAGGGTCATTTACGATTACATCCCGATTTGTGGGAAATTTACAATTACATACACAATGTCACGGAAACCTGACAAAATGCCCCCTCAGTCAGCGAGACCGTCAGAAAATCTGTTATCTGCCTACGTGGCATTTGTGGGACCCCTTTTTTTATGACGTGGACTTCCATGTGGACAAATAAATAATAAAATATTATCTATTTTTTTAAAATAATAAATATTTGTTTTAAAAAAAATAAAAACATAAACAACTCTCTCTCTCTCTCCTCCTCCCTCCCGACCCACCCCCAACCCAGAACTCACCTCTCCTCTTCTCCTAGCCCCCAGCCACCCTAACCACCACCCAAGCTTACTCAGGCCACCCATCCCCAAATCCCCGCCCCATTCCCAACCTCCCCCACCCCAACCCAGAAAAAAAAAAAAAAAAATTCCCCCCACCCAAAGATTACAGGGTATACGGTGTTAAGGGGTTGAGAGTAGTTGATGGGTCAGCCTGTACAAATCACTTCCTAGTTCCTTCCTACAAATTTCTAAGAACAGAAGAAATCTTAAATTTTTTGTTTTCTAACTCTGCATTTCATCATGATCAGCTGCTGGGCTTGAAGAAGAATCACTGGCATTAAAATCACCTGAAGGTGTTTGCTCAGAATCCTCACTTGCTCTCTCCTCTCCTCCTAGCCCCAGCCACCCTAACCACCACCCAAGCTTACTCAGGCCACCCATCCCCAAATTCAGACGCTCCGCCCCCATTCCCAACCTCCCCCACCCCAACCCAGAAAAATAAAAAAAATAAAAAACTCAGGCCACCCATCGCAGGCATACAACCCCTCTTGTTCCAGCCCAACCCCCATCACCTCTCCCCTCTTCTCTCTCCTCCCCGACACAGCCCAACCCTTAAATCCCCAACTCATCCACTCGCCATGACCCTCCTCCAATCAGTTCTGGGATATGCGATTTGGGGTTGGGGATGAGTTGGGTTTTTGTTCCTTCCCATCTTCAAGCTTCGGATTCACAACCACCCTGGAGTCATCATCATCCCAGATCTGGTCTCCAAATCCAAGCTCTAACATCCCCGATCTTCCCCTAATCTCATGGCCATCATTGTCAGCAAGAACATGGAATTGATTCACTCCAGATCCATCATCCTTTGGACCCCCGTTTGATTTTTTGTTGTCTTGTCTGGGCTTTTTCTCTTGATAAATTTCCAAATTTGTGCCAGATCCATCATCCTTTGGACCCCCGTTTGTTTTTTTGATCAAGGGTTGTGTTGTGCTTATTCATATACATATATATTATATAGTGTCTGCATTGTTTTGTTTGATGTAATATGGATATAGTGCTGACAGTTTGAAGTTGAACAGATCTGCTATTATATTTGAAACTCCTAAAAAAGCATCACTAGCAACCCCTCGGGTCAGTAAACTGAGCAGGTTTCGTCGCTAAGTCAGATTCTGATTCACCCTCTCCTGGTGGTGCTGTGAGGAAGATGATGGCTGCGACGGAGAGGGCGAGTGGGGCAGAGATGGAGAGAGAGAGAGAGAGAGATTTTTAAAAATAATTTAAACAGTAAAATAATTTTTTATTAATTTTGGGTCAACGTGGAAGTCCATCTCACTAAAAAAATGGAATCCACATTCGCCACGTCAGTATTTCACAAATTTACTAACGGTTTGGCTAACGAATGGGGCAATTTGTAGGTTTTCCGTGATATTGTGTATGTACTTGTAAATGCCCCAAAATCGGGTATGAACTCGTAAGTGAACCTATAGGTTGGGGGTTTACTGTAGTTTTTCCTAAATTATATATACACTAAGGGGGGTGTATCCAATTCAAACTTTTAATGACTTTTATAGAGTTTAAAAGCCTGGAGGTATTCAATTTAGACTTTTAAAGAGTATATAAAAGTCTACGTGGTATTCAATTGTGATTTTTAAAAAGTATTTAAAAGTTTGGTGATATCCAATTATGACTTTTAAAGAGTATTTAAAAGTTTGGTGGTATCCAAAAAGTTAATGACTTTTAAAAAGCTTATTAAATGAATGACTTTTCCATACTTTTAAGACTAATTGTTAAGAGCAAAAGTCTTGCCAATTTACTAGTGACTTTTATCAACTCTATGAAAGTATTTAAAAATTTGACAACTCTATGAAAGTCATTCACTTAAAAAAAGTCTTTATAAGTATGAATTGGATACACCCCTAAAGCTCAATCCAACTAAACACTGTTCCTAAGCACAGTATAATAACGGAAATGCCCCTCATTTTGCTATTGTTTTTGTTTTGTTTTCTCATCATAACAGTAAATTGACGAAACTGCCCTCAACTAAACATCTTCTTCTGTTCCCTTTTTGCCCCTTCCCATCCGCTGCGAACGTTTCGTTCGCTCAGAGAAGGCGTCCATTTTCAGTCCATTTCGAACCAACTGGTTGGGGGGCAGCTATGGAAGATCTGCATTCATTGTTAGACATGCGTGGGGGGCCGTCGATTTTCGTTTGGGAGGTGCGCTGCAAATCCAGCCGCACTTTTAGTCTTCGTCTCACAGATTTGTGGTCGGGAGATTTCTCATCGTTTCTACAGCCTTCGACTCAGACGTCTTCCATCTTTCTTGCTTGCGAGTTTTTGCATCCTTTTTCTTCAGGTATGCATCCCGTCAACTTTTTAACAGATCTTTTGGTCTTCATTTCATGAATTTGATTGTTGGCTGGGAGATTTTTCGTCCTTTGTAGAGCGTGAGTGTGAGCCATGTTCTATCTTTAGGGTACTTTTGATTTATTTTTTACGAATTTGGGTTCATTTATTTGGTTAATTTGATTTAAGGTTCTTGGGTAATCCCTAATGCTATATAAGAGGAGCTGAGGTATTTATATTTCACAACATATTGGGTTCTATCAGGAAGGGGATTGAATCTCACAGATTAGCTCAGGTATTTCCATCGTTCTTATTATTAATTTTTTTAATCAATTGTCGATTCAATGACTTTGCTCTCTTGGAGAAATCTTAGAAATGGAAATCATTCCCAATTTCTGTTTTGGTTGCCGATAACACACTGGAAAGCAAAGACCAAGCGTGCTTTTAAAAAAAAAAATTTCCTTTTTTTATCTGCTTTTGGTTGCTGTATCCTAAATATAGAGAAAAAAATTAATGATAAAACACAAGGAAAAAAGAAGTGAAGATTAATCAGGTTTCGTCAAAATAGAAATTGGGAATGATTAACCAGCAACCATACTGATAAAGTGCCATCTTCCCTTCTTTGTGTACTCTCTAAGTTCTGCTCGCGTCAATTTTTTCACCATATGCTCTGAGACATAGCGGCTTAAACTTTGGTTTCTGTATATGAAAAATATAGTTCTTGACTGCGAAGCTTTTCTGTATATGTCACAGGTTCTTAAATTCTATCCTAAATTCCCTATGTTCAACTAGAAAGAAAGGTTTCTTTTTATCTTCTTGAAATAATTCATGTTTTAAAACCCATTTATCTAGATTGACTCTCAAGCATATGGTGTCTGGGAAACATAAGGTTTACTTTGTCAGTTCAATATGCTTGGTACATAAGTTCTGAAAATTGTATGGCCTGATTGAGCAGGCATGCTGTAGAGTTCTTGCTTGAATGTGTATGTTTTGTCCTTTAAAATTACAATTGAACATAATATCCTAGATATTAGGATTGCCGCAGGCTTATGTAGATCACAGTCTGTGCAATGATTCAATCCTGAGTGAGAGAGTGGTTTTGTGATTTTAATTGTTTAGGGTGACTTTTGATTGAGATGTTCGATTGAGTTGTCAGGACAAAGGGAATGTAAATCTAGATCAACGCTTACAGAAAATTAAAGTTATATATTGAAGTTTTTGGTTTATAGAATTAGTGAGGCTGAGAAAACAGAAATCATGCTACAATATACATGGAATGAAGATTTTTGCTGCCTCCTTCAAGGAACCTAGATCTGTTATGTCTTTGGCCTGTCCAAGTTAGCATATATATTAGATAAACTGTACATTAGTATTTATCAAGCAGTTTAGAAAGTGTCACCTTATAAACAGGGCCAAATCCTCCCTCTCCCAGTTTATTCGCTACATTGAAGTTGTTTGTTGCAGCTAAAACTCTTTTTAAATTGAAGAGTGGTAGTTCTGCATCATTCTTCGCAGCTTCAGCTCTTTCTTTACTTATAGTATCACTCATACAGCCTTCCGTGCTCCCTGTTTCATTCTTATTATTAGAGCATTGGTTGTTTGGAACACTAGAATATATGTTTTTGTGTGAGTGAGAAAGAGAAAAAGAAAGAGAAAGGTGGTAGCACTATACCTTCCATTCCCAAGTATTTCTTCCATATGAAGGATTTGTTGGCTGGGAGATTTTTTGTCAAGAGACTTTCTTTCTTTTAGTGGTTTGATGTTCATTCGACAGTTGAAGGCTCTGAAAGCAAGCTAATATATAGAGTGACGGTATAAATAGATGGATCATGGATCTTGGTGCAATTCTCTCTGTTTTTTTGGGTTATTTTTTATGCTGTTTTGATTCATGGGTTGGTTTTTATGTATTTTGTTTTTAGACTAGTTGGACTTTTTGGAATTTGATATTGATATGGGAATTGAAAGCTTTCAGTTCAGGATAATGCTTTTCAGTGTGTGTTAATGAAATTGTTCTCTGACTTTTCCTTATCTGAAAAATGCCAAGTTTCCATGGAAACAAAGGAGATTAGGATATTATATAGAAACAGAAGAAATTGTTGTGTTATGCATTGCAATACAGTTAGTGAAAGAACTTTTTTTTAATAAATGTTTTTTTTTTGGTTTTCAATTCGTAGTGGAAATAACTTTAAAGTGGGAAAAGATCATCAATTTTTAACAATGAGGATGACATTTTTTTTTTAAAAAAAGGTTGGCTGCATATCAGAACACTGTTAAAGATGTAGCACATGTGGCACTAATTACACAAATTGTGTAATGATCTATTGTTGTTAATATTTGCTTTCTTATTATTATTTTTTTTTCTGTTCATGTTTTTTTATACTAATTTTATGTAATATTTACTGATTTGGTGATGTCATGTTAGAGATGTTCAAAGTTTGAACACTACCTCCAATATTTGAATTCTAATTCTACTCTCTTTCTAAGTTTGAACACTACCTCTATTATCTGGAACAAATTGGCAAAAAACAAAACACATTTCAATGGAGATAAAATTTGACCATGCAGAGAGCTTCTTTGTCTGAGGTTTGGAGGTGTAAGAGGAGTTGGGGTTGCACTAATTTTTGTGTTGTGGTATCATGGAGTCACACAGTCATTTAATGTTATTGATTACATCTGTTTTGCTTGGTTAGGCTCTAGAAGCTCTGTTTAATTAGTTTTTAGATATTGTGTTGTTTGAAAATTCTTATTTCTATAATTGTGCTATTGTTGGTGTGTCCATTTTGCTTCATTAGGTTATAGATGTAATTAAGAAATAATAGTTTAATTCATGAATGTTTTTTCCCTTCCCAACTATTGATCTGTTGGTCGAAGTTTGACTCTGATTTTTGCTTTGGATTTTGATGATGGCTGATATTTTGTTTTCTTCTATATCTGTTTGTTTTTGTTTTCTAGGATTTTTCTTTTGTTTTAGAAGTGGACTAAGAAATTTCAGGCATCTCATATAAAAACACTGCAAAGAAAAACATATTTGGACAGTTTTGGGACTAGAAAAACATATTTTGAAATTTTTTGTTTTTTTGAGGGAGCTTTTTTAACATGAAAATTGAGATGTAGCTGCCTTTGGTTTCATTTGATTGATGTTTTGGGTTGATTTTTAGGCATATATGTTTAGTACAAATTGGAGCTTGATCTTTAGATTGTTAGAAAAGACTTTGAGATGACACAATTGTTGAATTAGAGTATGAGATTTTGATATCTGTTTAAAGGGGGAAAAGGGAAAACAGAAAAATGGAATTGAAAAATATATAAAAAAATCTTGATTGTTTAGGGTGACTTTTGCATAGGTAGCTTTTGATTGTTTAGACCAGTAACTTTTGATCTTATATTCTTTGTTTCATATGCATTTAGGATCATTTAAACAGCCATTTTCCCGTGCTTTTACAGTGTTTTTCTTTGCCCAAAACACATTAATTTGGGTAATCTTGAGTGATTTCTTGCCTTGCAGATTTTGCTCAGGCTAAAGTTTTGGTCTTATGAAAAGATTGTGCATGTATAAAAACACGCAAGCTAATTTCTTCTCCATTTTTTCTGTTTTTTCTTCCTTTTCTTCTCTTTTTATTTTTATTTTTATTTTTAAACCATGTTTTCTTTTGATATTTTGCAGGTGGTCTTTTGTTGCTTTGGATAAAGCAGTTTGGTTGGTGTTTTCGGTTATGTTAAGCAGGAGGTGAGTTTCTAGGCTGAAATTTCCAATTAATTGTTTTAAGTTTTGTGAATAGAGCTTAGGAATTAGCTAATGGTGTCAATTGACAATTGGTTGGGATAAGTGTGTGCTTCTTATTTTTTCTTCAAGTCCTATAGAAAGATGGCAACCGTACAAAAATAGACTTCAACAATTTTCAATCGCAAAAAAAGGATTATATGCCTTATGAGAAGAAGAAACTGAATTTTCGGTTTTTGTGTTTTTTACAGGTGCTGTATAACTGTTTTTTAGACTGTTTGGTAGCTCTTCCCATTGCTGCTAGACAACAAGTCAGTTTTCTATTCGTCTTTTGAAGAAGTCTTGCATATCAACTTTGGCTAATTGGTTTTTGGATAGTGTCTTTGAAAATTGTTATTTCTGTCATTGTGATGTTATTGCTTATATGGTTTGCTTGATTAGGCTATAGAAATTGTATTTAATTCGTTTTCATATGTTTGTTTTGAAATTTTTTATTTATATAGCTACAATACTGTTTGGTAGCTCTTCCCATTGCTGCTAGACAACAAGTCAGTTTTCTATTCGTCTTTTGAAGAAGTCTTGCATATCAACTTTGGCTAATTGGTTTTTGGATAGTGTCTTCGAAAATTGTTATTTCTGTCATTGTGATGTTATTGCTTATATGGTTTGCTTGATTAGGCTATAGAAATTGTATTTAATTCGTTTTCATATGTTTGTTTTGAAATTTTTTATTTATATAGCTACAATACTGTTGGTGTGCGTCCATTTTGCTTGATTAGGATATAGATGTAATAAAAATATTGTAATTTAACTCATCCATGTTTATTTTTTCCTTTCCAGCCATCGATGTGTTGGTTGGAATTTGTAATTTTTGAATATGATGCCTAAAAGAATTACAAAAACCAGAAAAAGCCTGAGTTAAATTATAATAGATCGATATTGAATGCATTAGTGCCAAGGAAAATGTTGTTGAGTTGTAAACAGTTACTCAAAATCTTCCACCGGTTTCATACTTGGTGCATCTACATTTAGCATCTGTTCTAAATTCTTCACTAAATGGCATCAAAATATTTATTAACCAAAAATAGCTAAATACAATGAATAGTGAAATTTCCACCAACGACCAAAAAGAAAACTTAGATGTTTTAAACTATGCAGTGCTCTCAAAGTGTCGGCTTATTTTACTGGTTTGGATAGAGCTTTTAGGTTCCTGCTTTTGGTTCTGTTAAGCAAGAGGCAAATTTCTTGGTTGAAATTAATTGTTTTCCATTTTGCTTTAGCCAATGGCATCAATTTCCCATTTGTGTTGATCATTTAGGCATATGTACTGTTCTTAATTTTTTAATGATGAATTTTTGGTATGCAAGTTTGATATCAAAGCATCCCCTGTGAATATATAAATTAACTTTTTAGTAAGAACCCATGTAAATCAGCTACAGGTGCTTGATTATTATGCATCAAAGTTATTCAAATTAAAGAACACATTATTAAAAAGCATGACATTATAATCAGTAATCGTATACTCTTTATTTTAAAGGCAGCATCTAATAGTTTTTAAATAGACAGTGTAGCATCTCCATTGCAATACTGTTAGTGAAAGAACTTTTTCTTAATAAATGTTTTTTTTTGTTTTCAATTCATAGTGGAAATAACTTTAAAGTGGGAAAAGATCATCAATTTTTAACAATGAGGATGAGATTTTTTTTTTAAAAAAGGTTGGCTATATATCAAAACATTGTCAAAGATGTAGCACGTGTGGCACTAATGCTCCAATTGGGGATCACCAGGTTGTTCAGAGCCCTGTTTTAGAATCTAGAATGTCTTTATTTTTCGCTCTTTTGATTGTTGCTTAATTTTATTTCAAATTGCTCCTCTACAAATGGTTGGTTGCAAGTCACAATTATGGGCCATTGAACTAATTTCCAGAAACAAATTGACCACATTGGCTTAACTAATTATATAGGGTTTGGTCGATGTTTGGTTTTATCGAATTTGTTTTTTACGGAACATTTGGTATTGGTCTACACTGTCTTGCATGCATATGGATTTTGAAATGAGTTGTGATGTGTTTATTTAGTTTTCTCTTTATGATGTTGGTTACTGTTCAACCAATTAACATGTGATTCTTCTCTCAAGGAATTTGAAAAGAAACCAGTCTTCAATTCGTATCGTAATATTTTCATGTTTTCATTTGTTTGTGTAAGAAAAGGAAATGTAACAAATAGTTTCTGTTGGTTCTTGATATTCTTCAATACGAAAATCATTATTGAAACAGATTCATTAATTGAGACTGTCTTATCTCACAAGCAAAACCAAAATTATACTTATTAGCCTAATTTTGTTTTTCTGTCTTTGTATTTTAGATAGCTGTTGTGATCCTGCTTTTGTGTGGCTGTTTTTCGAAGTGCTTGATAGCTTCTTTGACTACAGGTTAGTGTTTCATCCATTTTTCAAAAGACTGCATGCATGGTGGCTGTACCTTATTGATTGCCAAATATTATGACATTTGAAAATTCTCATTTCTGTGGTTCTGTCAATATCACGGTGCATTTGCTTATAATTTAAAATTGTATAAATGCATGTTTTTTCTCCTTTCCAGTTATCAATCTGTTGCTTGGGGTTTTAAATTTCTGTGCGTAATGCGTAAAAGGACTAGAGATAGCAAACGAAATCAGATGATGCAAGAAGCTCATAGTTTTGCCATTTCAAATGGTATAGAAATCTCTTATGAAAGTGTTTGTCTTGCCAATGATAAACATAAAACCAGAGAAGAAAATGTGTCAGATTCTGACAATTTACTAATTATCGGTTTCAAGAAGAAAAAAGCCCAGGGCAGTTCCAAAATTGCCTCTTCTACTTCCACATCAAAGTTTATGCTCTTTGCTTTTCAATTCATTCATCTCATTAATGTACACATTACATACATAATATTTCATTGTTCACAGCTTATTTCCCCACTCAATTTCTCTATATTAAGTGGTAGTTGATTGCATTGAATTTGGGCAAAGTTTCCTTTCTCATAATTGTCTTCAATTATGATTCAATTTTAAAGAATTTATCAACTCTTCTTTTAAAATATGATTTTTCTCAAATGTTTTTTAGAATGCAATTTGGTTCATTACATTTTTCAAATTTGAAACATTGATATTAAATGTTTTAAATGTAATTAACAAAACTATAACCTATAGCGTCTCATCTCTACCTTTATTCTACTTCTATAACATATAGCTGTTTATACATCATTGCTGCTTCTATAGCTTACTTCTCCACTAGATTATCTTACTTCTGTAACAAATTTGCTCATTAGGTCACTAGATCATCTTATTTCTGTTTATAGGTTATTAGGTATTTTTAGATCATTTAAATTGTGGTTTTTGCAATTTTTGTCTTGGCCTTAATTCTATAGCAATAGCCATTGTCTTTACCAAGTTTATATCAACAAAGTCAACACCCCTTGATTTGATTCAATTAAAATTGTCACAATTGTTTTCAGTTTATTTTCAATTGATTCAATAAAATTGACCTTATACTTTTATCCATCAGATTAATAGAATGCTTGATGTATGTAAATTGTTATTTCTCTGGTTTACTTTTTTAACTTAATTCTATCATAATAATTAACGCTTGCCATTTTCCGATTTTATACCAATAGAGTTAAAACCTCTTGAATGGAGAAGAAGGAACATCAGTCAGCTACGCAACAAATGCAGCAACAACTAGATGCCCTTGCAAGAAACATCAAAAAAGAAAAATACATGTCTACCACCCATTAAAATATAGATAGACGCCTGTACAAGTTTTTTTGAACAATATGCAGCTCAAGGCTGCTCATATTTTGATGTTTTAATAGATGCTTGATATATTAAAATATGCATAATATATTTACAACTTAAATTTGCCAAACTAAGCATGATGACGCTGTTTGGATCTCAATTTATATATAAATAGGGCCAGTATTTTAACATAATAAGCAGGAAATATATCATCTTATTAATTTATCTATCTATCTTAATTTATTTTTTTGTAACTTAAACATACTAAACTAAGCATGATGCCATTATTTAGATCTCAATATACATATAAACAAAGCCATGTTTTCTACATATTTTTACGACTTTATACACATTTGACGCGATTTCAAAACTCGCAATATCGCGCTGGCGCCTTTGCTAGTATCTCCTAAAACCTAGCTGCCCAATTTCCACAAGGAAACTAAGTTAAAATAAAATCATACTAGGAAATAAAGTCCAAATTGGATTAGGAGAATCTGTCCACAATCTGCCCAGTCACGTTTTGGCCTCAAATCTCCTCCAAATCTGGCTCAAGATAGCTTGCTTTAAAGATAAAAATTCCGAACACTTCTCTAGAAGGCCACGAACCCATCTGAGGTCATCTTGGGCTCCAAAAATGCAATAAATGCCCAAAACGTCATTATTCCAGGGCGCGCGCGCCCCCTTTATTTTATTGCCAGAAAATAAACGCTTGGTAGAAAAATCTGAAATTTTGACATGATCAAGCTAAGTGACTCACGAACGTCCTCCAATTGGAATTACTCCAAAATTCGTCCATTTGATTATATTTTGCTCCAGAGGAAGTCGAAAGTCCTATATTGGAAATATAATTCAAAGTATCAAAATTCTTCCAAAATATACTAAGAAATAGGTTAAATATATAATATAAAATATACCCATCAACCACCACTGATGGTGGAGATCATGTTGATCTGCCGTTGGTAAGGGTTAGGTGGGGGTGGGAGGTTGTGCACATTTTTGTCCAGCTTCCCTTCACGGATAAGTCCTTCAATGATGTTGCGCAAGGTAGGGGTGGGCATCGGGGAGAGGAAAATGGAACATGGCTAAAGGAACTAAAAAAAACCGGAAAAAAAACCAGTTAACCAAAAAAGTCAACAAACCGGACCAGAATTGAACCGAACCAATTCCAACCGGTTTCAATTCCGATTTTACACCACACCACACGGATCGGGACAGGTCATTTTTTTTTTTTTTTTTTTTACAAAATTTTAAAATCTAATGCCATATTTTAAATGTTATAATCACTATTTTTCCAAGTTCAACTTCAAAAAATTTCTAAATGTATGAATTGGATTATTTGTTAATTTTTAAGCCAAAAAAATAAGTTATTTATTATAATTTTTTAATTTAAAAAAATAAAAAAATTTTTTTTTTTTGAAAAATAATAAATTAATAATCCGGTTAAAACCCGAAACCAGTCGGTTTTTGAAATTTTTTTGCCTAAACCGGACCGAACCAGACTGGTTAAATAGTATCGATTTTGGTTCTAGTTTGAGATGAGAACGGACCGCGCTCACCCCTAGCGCAAGGCAACAAAAGATTCGAATGAGTCTTTCTTTATGCATCAGCCTTTGACAGTTTTAGGATTGAGATGATTGATGGTGGAGATCATGTTGATCTGCCGTTGGTGAGGGTTAGGTGGTTGTGCACATTTTTGTCCAGCTTCCCTTCACGGATGAGTCCTTCAATGATGTTGCGCAAGGCAACAGAAGATCCTGGATGAGTCTTTCTTTATGCATCAGCCTTTGACAGTTGTAGGATTGAGACGATTGATGGTGGAGATCATGTTGATCTGCCGTTGGTGAGGGTTAGATGGGGGTGGGAGGTTGTGCACATTTTTGTCCAGCTTCCCTTCACAGATGAGTCCTTCAATGATGTTGCGCAAGGCAACAGAAGATTCGGATGAGTCTTTCTTTATGCATCAGCCTTTGACAATTTTAGGATTGAGATGATTGATGGTGGAGATCATGTTGATCTGCCGTTGGTAAGGGTTAGGTGGGGGTAAGAGGTTGTGCCCATTTTTGTCCAGCTTCCCTTCACGGATGAGTCCTTCAATGATGTTGCGCAAGGCAACACAAGATTCCAATGAGTCTTTCTTTATGCATCAGCCTCTGACAGTTTTAGGATTGAGATGTCTATATGCATTTCATATGGTCATAATTAAGTATTATATTGGTGCTTACTAGCTGTTCAAACAATTATGCAACTTCATTTTTTCAATAAACAAATAATAATGCAACTTTTTCCAAATTTTTTATGATATCTTCTTTAATATGAATTGAAATGAATGACAAAAAACGACAATTGAGATTATTAAATCATTTGTATCTCCAATTTTAAAATAAGTTTTTGACAAGACTCTAAATCGGTAGGTATTTGTTACACGGTGTGGGCGGCCATATTAGAGGAGGTGGATTTGGTACCTTGTTCAGGAAGTGTGGTCTCACAACTGACAATGTCCTTGATGCTAAGATAGTATTTGTTCCAGGTGTAAACTTTAGTATTTGTTCTAGAAGTGCATGTGTATTGACTAAAAACGAGACATGAATGTGCAAGGCTTTAATAGTTGTACAAATTGTTTTAGTGTCATTCGATTCATTGTTTCTGGGACCGGTTGAGAAGCTTCTCCTTTTGATGCAAGACAAGTTTAGACCATATTCCATCACTGCTGTAGGAGCATCAAAGAATATATCAGTGCTATTTTCTTTGTGTTGTATTTCTCATTTCAACGCACAGAAAACAAATTGGTGACATTTAGTCAAGTGTTTATGAAGAAAACTTGTTTAAAAAGACTAAAAATACTTAATTTATTTTTCATCAGTCTCTTGCATGTGCTCCTATCTTTTCAATTGTTGAAAGCATCCATGGCTATCCAATGGCTGCATTTTTCTTTCAACTCAAACTACTTATATAAGTGAGCTCAGAGCTCATACCATTCCACATGCATAGAGAAATGGAGATCTCTCAAGTAAAACTAGTTCCAGTCCTACTTTTCATCCTTCTCAATTCAGTTTGGTGCACAACTTCAAACTCAATTTCTGAAAGCTTTCTTCAATGCTTTTCCTCCCACATACCTTCAAACTCAAGCAGCAAAATTATTATCACCAAAAACAGTCCTGCTTATTACCCAGTCTTGCAATTTTCCATACAGAATCTCAGATTCTTCAACACTCCAACACCAAAACCAGAAGTTATCATTACTCCTTTGAAACACTCTCATGTTCAAGCAGCTGTAATTTGTTCCAAGCAAGAGGGCATACAAATAAGAACCCGAAGCGGGGGGCATGACTACGAGGGCCTATCTTATGTATCGATAGCTCCTTTCATCCTGATTGATCTTTTCGAACTTCGGTCCATTGATATTGACATAGAGAATGAGATCGCTTGGGTCGAATCTGGTGCTACTCTCGGGGAGTTGTATTATGCAATTGCACAAAAGAGTAAAGTCCATGGCTTTCCAGCAGGGACTTGTCCAACTGTTGGTGTGGGGGGACATATTAGTGGAGGTGGATATGGTACCTTGTTCAGGAAGTATGGTATGGCAGCTGACAATGTCCTTGATGCTAAGATTGTCGACGTTAATGGCAGAGTTCTTGACAGAAAATCCATGGGAGAAGAACTCTTTTGGGCTATTAGAGGAGGGGGAGGCGCAAGCTTTGGAGTCATTCTATCATGGAAACTTAGGTTGGTTCCGGTTCCTCCAACTGTAACAACTTACGTGGAATCAAAGACCATGGAACAAGGTGCAACCGAACTTGTTTCTAAATGCCAAGCAATAGCAGATTGGATGCCTGAAGGGTATTTCCTGCGTGTGGTTTTAGGAGTTACAAATGGTACAAACGGTGGAAAAACTATTCAAGTTGAATTCAGTTTCTTTTTTCTTGAGACTTATGAGGAACTTCTTCCTTGGATGAAAGAAAACTTCCCAGAGTTCAATTTAGACCGGACCGCATTCACTGAAATGAGTTGGATTCAGTCTATTCTACATAACGCTGACTACTCAATAAATGATACAGAAGTTCTGCTTAACCGGAGTCAACAATCTAGGAGCTTCTTCAAAGGAAAATTGGACTACGTGACAGAACCAATTTCAGAAGCTGGCATGGAAGGTTTATATCAGATAATGTTTCAACTAGACACATCCACGGTGATACTGACACCTTTTGGCGGAATAATGAGTGAGATTTCCGAATCAGAAATTCCTTTCCCACATAGAAAAGGAAACTGATATGAAATCCAGTATTTTGTCAGTTGGGATGATGACAAAGAAAGTGAGAAAGATGTTAGCTGGACAAGAAGGGCGTATGGCTACATGGCACCATATGTTTCCAAGTCCCCAAGAGGTGCCTATTTGAACTGCAGGGATCTTGACTTGGGGATAAACAAGGATGCTAACACAAGCTATGCAGAAGCAAGCATTTGGGGTTTGAGCTACTTCAAGAATAACTTCAGGAGACTTGCTCAAGTGAAGACCGTAGTTGATCCTGGTAACTTCTTTTTTAATGAACAAACCATCCCTGTGTTACGATCTGGAAAAATGAAATGCCAACAACAACTAGATGCGTCTCTGTAATAGAATGAACAACAAATAGATAGGTTCGGCTTCATTTGCTCTTTCCAATGTACCAAGTACCAACCAACGAATAATAGAACCTCATCTCATCTGTTGCCTTTCTCTTGCTGTGAAGATTGAAATCCATTCGCAAAACACAAGTATAATTTTATTTCAAATTATTTAAATATTTTAATTCCTGCTTTGATTGTCAAACTGTTTATTTGTTGAAGTCTTCATAGTAACAAAATCAGTTTTCGTTACATTTAGGTAGATGGTCACCATTCTTGCTCTGCTTTGGTGAGTTTTGAATTAAATATAATAAAAACAAAGGTAACCATAACTCAAATCAATAAAATATTACACTTATTCAAGTTTCTAATACACTTGTAAGTCCCAATGCACTTTTAAATTCATAATAAAATATTACAACTCATAATAATAACTCCCACCTTTAGTTGTCAACATTTCCGGTGTGCTTTTATATTAAACAATTCAAATTAAAGTTATATTTTTTTTTTTTAAAGACTAAAGCTTTTAATATGCACCGAGAAACCAAAACCAGGCCAATTACCACCTAGTTTTCAACATTACCATTGTTGTTTTGTATTAAAAATTCAAACTTTTAGTTTTTATTTTTATTTTAAAGAAACTCTTGCTTTTAATATGCACGAATAAAACAAAAGCCAAGCCAAACTAGCAACAAGAAAACAGAAGTTTTAAATTAAATATAATAAAAACAAAGGTAACCATAACTCAAATCAATAAAATATTACACTTATTCAAGTTTCTAATACACTTGTAAGTCCCAATGCACTTTTAAATTCACAATAAAATATTACAACTCATAATAATAAGAGCATGGGGTGTATACGGGGGTGTATGTTAAATATACACCCGAGTCACCGGAAATCGTCTTCAATGGTGAGATGTAAATAGATGTAAATATACATCATCACCGTGGGGATGTAAAATAAAATATATATTTACATCCATTTTTACATCCCTTGCAAGCGAAACCCACCTGAAAAAAGAGAAGAAAAATAAAGAAAAATCAACATAAAAAGCTGGAACCCACGCCTACACCCCGAATTTACACCCACTGTGGATGTGGATGCTCTAACTCCCACCTTTAGTTGTCAACATTCCCGGTGTGCTTTTATATTAAACAATTCAAATTAAAGTTATATTTTTTAAAAAAAAGACTAAAGCTTTTAATATGCCCCGAGAAACCAAAACCAGGCCAATTACCACCTAGTTTTCAACATTACCAATGTTGTTTTGTATTAAAAATTCAAACTTTTAGTTTTTATTTTTATTTTAAAGAAACTCTTGCTTTTAATATGCACGAATAAAACAAAAGCCAAGCCAAACTAGCAACAAGAAAACAGAAGTTGGTTTTTATCTTCTTCTTGGTAGTTGGTAGCTCTTCTTCTAAAGTTGTATGTTTTAATGGCTCTCTTACACTGCCCCTTCTTGCAATAAGGCTTCAGGTCTGTCTGGCTTTCTTCTTCGACTTATTTTTAAACCTTAAATAAAAATTTCAGTTTTTGATGCAAGTTGTAGTGTGTGTTTAACTTTTTAAAGGTTTTATCATCAGATTCAGATCTATCGCCGTGTTATGGGCTGTCATTTTGTTTTTTAAGATTTTTCGTTTGTTAATCACGTTATGGATTATACTTTATTAGTCAGTTATTGAAAAATGAAAAGGAAGAGATACACCAAATAAAAAAAGAAAAATAAATATATCAAATACAAATTTAATACACAAATAAAGATTTAAGTAAAACTTTAGATATATTAAAATATAAGGATAAAGTGGATTTGACGTGTTATGTGCCCCATCCCCATGCACTTGAGAGTTTGTCAGTCAACTAAAATTTGTAACGAAAGCTGTTAAATTCGTGACAAAGGATAATAGTTACGGCTTCATATATCACCAACCCAAAATTCGTAACTGCAGCGTTACTATTGGGCTTTGTCACCAACAAAGGTGACTGTTGCTACCAATAGTCACCAAAAAAAATGGTAACTATTGCTGACTTTTCTTGTAGTCTCATGTTCAAGTAGTTATAAATGATGAGAAACTTTAAAGCCTAGAGATGACGCTAAGTAAGAGAGCACAGGATGGGATGGATGGTCAAGTCGATGATGCCAAGTAGGAGAGTACACGGTTGTAAAGGCAGGGGGGACAGTGGATGAGTGAGAGGAGAGGGAAAGTGGGTAATTAAAGACCATATTTAGAAGGACCCTGAAAGATTAACAAACTAGTACGTAAGTCATTGATTTGATAAAAGTCAGGAGCAAAGACAAAGAAAATTAAATTATCACGAGTAAAACGGGCAAGAGAGAGAAGATTAGTATGAAGAGAGGGAAGACAAAAGATATTTCGAAGAAAAAATTGTGAGAACATAAAGGAAGAGGAAGAGAGCCAATATGAGAGATAGAGAGAGAATCTCCATTACCAAGAAATACAGAATTAGTACCCTGATATGGCTGTTGATTTTGAAGATTAGAAGGACTTCTAGTCATGTGATGATTGGCACCTGTATCAGGGTACCAAGTGGAGTCAGGTGGCTGCATGAATTGACACCTAGCAAAGGAAGGAAAAGATTTTGGGCCATTGTAACGATAGGGACATGTTGGAGTAGTATTATGATTTGTATTGCAGGTGGTGCACCAAGCAAGTCCCAAGACACCAATAGCTGAGTTGGGCCAGGCAGGGTGTTTGCTAGAAGCAGCAGATTAAGCCCAAGGGGGCTGAAAGGAAGGCCAGTTGCTTTGAGGTCCAGAACTTGGAGCAAAAGGAGGCCACGGTTGATTAGGCTATTGGGGCTGCTTGTGACATGGTATTAACAACATACTTCGGGCTTCCTGGGCTTGTTTTGAGTTTTTTTTTTAGTTTTTTGGTGTTGGGCTTGTTGTAAGTTAATTAATGGCAGAGATGTAATTTATAATAACTTCAACACTCATTTCATATGTAATAAATGTTTTTTGGGTATATTTCTAAATTGAATTTCATGTAGGGTTTTTTTTATAATTTCAGCTTCTATTTTGGGTGTATTACTAAAGCTCCATTTTTTTAATTATAAATATTAAATAAAAAAATAAATATAAATAAAAAAAAAAGAAAAAAAAGAACCTCTAGTTAGTTGAGGGCGGCTTAGTTGATTCTCTGGTTAGCGTAGGACAGATCTAGGCCATGCAAATAGTGAGAATGCGGCACTTTATAGTAGGTGATGACAAACTGCTCATTGCGGCCATTGTAGAAGTGATGAGTTATTTGCTGATGTATCCAAGACAAAATCATGCCATATTCCAAATTTCATCCAAGAATTTTTTCACTTGAAGTTTCCTTTTATACTTGGAAATTTTCAATGGCCAATGTCTGCAATGTTCTTTAAATTAGAGTACGAAGTAGGAACATCAACCAGATATTTACTAGGAACGTCAACAAATAAACGACTGAGCCGGTACCATGTTAAATGCAAAGGATATAATCATGGTGATCTTCGACATAAAACTACTTCCACTACTTATCATCCTTTTCAACTCAGTTTGGTCCATAAGTTCAAATTCAATTTCTGAAAGCTTACTTCAATGTCTTTCCACTCACCTAAAGCATTCTAACTCAAGTAAGGAAATAATCTTAACCAGAAACAGTTCTGCTTATTCCTCAGTCTTGCAATCTTCCATACAGAACCTCAGATTCTTGAACAATTCAACGCCAAAACCCAAAGTTATCGTTACTCCTTTCCATGAATCTCATGTTCAAGCAGCAGTTATTTGCTCCAAGAAACATGGCATACAAAAAAGATTCCAAAGTGGGGGCCATGACTACGAGGGCCTATCTTGTATCATCTGCTCCTTTCATCATCATTGAACTTTTCAATCTTCAGACCATCCATATTGACATAAAGAATGAGAGTGCATGGGTCGAATCCGGTGCTACACTTGGTGAATTGTATTACTGAATAGCACAAAAGAGTAATGTACATGGATTTCCAGCAGAGTCTTGTCCCACAATGGGTGTGGGAGGACATATTAGTAGAGGTGGATTTGGTACCATATTCAGGAAATATGGTCTAGCAGCTGACAATGTCATTGATGCTAGGATTGTTGATGTCAATGGCAGAATTCTCAGCAGAAATGGGCTATCAGAGGAGGATGAGGCTCGAGCTTTGCAGTCATTCTGGCCATAGAAGAAGGAGTTGTTGGAAATCCCTCCTTAGTGTGGAGTCAAGGAGTGCAACTCACGTGGGCATGTTGTTAAAGGGAGGAAACAAGGCATGTGAAGCAGCTGGAAAAGAGAAATTTGTGGGCTGCTGAAGGTGCATGGCTCGAGGCTTCTTTATGAGCCTTTGTGCATGTGGGCATGTGGCTGGTCCCTTTGTTGGCATGTGTGTGTGGCTGATTTTGGAGAGAAAAATCAGCCTTACTTTATTGACTATTAAATGGGCACCAAATGAGAAAAGGTGCGGCTGCTTTCTTGGTGCTTGTCTGGGTGATTGAATAATGCTTGGCATTATTTGTCTTTGCTTTTCCTATTTAATAAGGAGGCTTGGCAAAGAGTGTGCGTGTGCTTGTGTCACACCAAGGAGCCAGAGAGAGAGACAGAGAGCACGGCAGAGAGGAGAAATGGGAGGGAGTGGACTGCTTGTGAGATGCAAGCAAGCAGTCCCACGAACTTCTGGAAAATGTTTCAGCTGGAAATTAGCTGGGTTCATCAAGGTTCAAGAGAGGGTATATCTCTTGGGGAGAGAGTGTTTTTCATATTTATGAGAGAGGGTGTACAAGGGGTGTATCCTATTGGATACGGGACTCGGGTTGGGCGTAGAACTCTTGAGTGGTTAATTCTTGTACTTGTATCTTTTTCATGTTATAGTGAAGGTGGTGACTCTCCTGGGATGTAGGCAGGTTTTTGCCGAACCCCGTAAATTCTTGGTGTGCTCTCTCATGTATTTACT
Source organism: Prunus fruticosa (assembly GCA_018703695.1). Classification (NCBI taxonomy): domain Eukaryota; kingdom Viridiplantae; phylum Streptophyta; class Magnoliopsida; order Rosales; family Rosaceae; genus Prunus; species Prunus fruticosa. The sequence goes on along the minus strand of CM031920.1, from coordinate 6,594,541 downwards.
CATCGTCATCTTGAGCTTGTTGGTTTGTTTGTTTATTTCTTCCATCGGGTATGCCGTGACGAGGGGGAACTGGTGGTTCCCGAATAGGAGTAACAGATAAGCTCCATGAAGACCTTTTCTTACATTTGGTTGTGGAAGTTGCAAATGAAGCCGGTGCAACTGATGGCAAAACTATTAAAGTGTCGTTCGATTCGTTGTTTCTTGGACCGGTTGAGAAGCTTCTCCTTTTGATGCAAGATAAGTTCCCGGACTTAAGTTTAGACCACAGGCAATTGCACTGAAATGAGTTGGATCCAGTCTGTGATGTACTTTGCTGGCTTCCCAATAAGCGAATATTTGGAAGTTTTGCTGAAGAGGACTCAGCCATCTAGGAGCTTCTTCAAAACAAAATGGGACAATGTGACGCAACCCATTTCACAAGCTTGCTTGGAAGGTTTGTGGCAAAGAGTACTTGAAGTAGATGTCAAAACATAGAGAATATTGAGAGGAGATAGTGGAAAGTGTAGAGAGAATGAGAGTTGTGGAATATTTTCTGATTTTCACTTATGTCTTCATTACTTACAATCAACATATATATATACAAGTTCCTAAGCCCCCCAAGTTAGGCAACCAACCTAGTCAAGCCCCCCAAATATTGTAGGTGCCAAACATAGTAGGTGCCAAACATTAATTGACTACATAATTAACACATTAATTGACTACATAATTAACACATTAATTGACTACATAATTAACACATTAATTGACTACATAATTAACACATTAATTGACTATTGCTAACACTCCCCCTCAAGTTGGTGCATAGATATCACCAATGCCCAACTTGATCAGTGAGTTGTGGAATACTCTGCTAGAAACAGCTTTTGTTAATATATCTGCCAGTTGGTCTTCAGACTTGACAAACGGAAGCCGAATTTCTTTATTTTCAACTTTCTCTTTAATGAAGTGTCGATCCACTTCAACATGTTTGGTGCGATCATGTTGAACTGGATTGTGTGCAATGGATATTGCAGCCTTGTTATCACACTGTAGATGCATTTCGAATGTAGGTGCATATCCAATCTCTCTAAGCAATTTTCTCAACCAAAGAAGTTCGCAAATTCCTTTGGTCATTCCTCTGAATTCCATTTCTGCACTAGACAAAGCAACGACATTCTGTTTCTTGCTTTTCCAAGTAACCAAGTTACCTCCCACAAATGTGAAGTACCCTGATGTTGATCGTCTATCAGTGATGTTCCCTGCCCAATCTGCATCTGTATAGCCACTGATATTCAGATGACCATTTTTGGAGAACATAAGTCCTTTTCCTGGTGCTGACTTCAAATATTTAAGAATCCGAAAAACTGCATCCATATGATCTTCACTTGGACAATGCATAAACTGACTAGCAACACTGGCAGCATACGCGATGTCGGGTCGGGTATGGGACAAGTAGATCAATCGACCTACTAATCTTTGGTATCTTTCTTTGTTAGTGGGTACCTGATTGGGATATTCCCCAAGGTGGTGATTCTGAACGATTGGAGTGTCAACAGGTTTGCAATCTAACATTCCTGTTTCTGCCAATAAATCTAGAACATACTTCCTTTGTGAGAGAAATATGCCTCGCTTTGATCTAGCAACTTCAATGCCCAAGAAGTATTTGAGTCTACCAAGATTCTTCATTTCAAACTCCTTTGCCAAATATTTTTGTAGTTGAGAGATTTCCTGCATATCATTCCCAGGTAATAATCATATCATCGACATAAATGATTAGAGCCGTTACCTTTCCTCCCTTGTGTTTTAAGAATAGAGTATGGTCAGAATTACTCTGCTTAAAACCATAATTCTTCATGGCCAAGGTAAAACGCCCAAACCATGCTCGAGGAGATTGCTTTAATCCATATAATGCCTTTCGTAATCTGCACACCACATTAGCATGAGTAGATGTAACATATCCTAGTGGGATATCCATGTAGACTTCTTCTGTGAGTTCTCCATGGAGAAAGGCATTCTTCACATCAAATTGGTGGAGAGGCCAATCAAGATTTGCTGCAATGGACAAGAGCACTCGAACAGTGTTAAGTTTTGCAACAGGGGCAAAGGTTTCTTCATAGTCAATACCATATGTTTGTGTGTATCCCTTTGCCACAAGCCGTGCTTTGTAACGTTCAATTGACCCATCATCATTGTATTTCAAAGTGTAAACCCATCTGCATCCGACAGTCCTTTTTCCTTGAGGTAAGTTCTCCAGTGTCCATGTGTGATTTTTCTCAGAGCATGCATCTCCTCCTTCATTGCCTGAACCCATTTTGGATCCTTCAATGCCTCACTCACTTTGGTTGGAATATGAATTGCGGATAACTGGTGTACAAAGCCTTGAAGGGGTGCAGATAATTTTTCAGTAGAAACATAGTTTGCAATTGGGTACTTTGATGCCTTGCCATTATCGGTGAATCCGAATTGGCGGTTTTCCACGGTTTGCCCATCAGGGAATTGATATCTAACAGGTTTATCAACTAAAGCAGGAGATGTAGTAGAATCACGTACCTCAGGATTATTCTCAGGAGATTGATCAGCGGGTCCTGAGATGTGAGGGGGGTCTTCATCAGTCTCGGAGGTGAAATATGAAGAGATATCATATTCTTGGCAGGGAAGCGATCGATCGCTGGGCTCCTGGTGACCGGTCGCTTTTTGGCATATTCGAAATTCTTCTTCAAGACTTTCTGACGACCGGTCGCTGGGCTCCTGGCGACCGGTCGTTTTTGGGTAGGTTCGAAATTCTCCTTCAGGATTCTCTACGACCGGTCGCTGGGCTCCTGGGACCGGTCGCTTTTGGGCAGGTTCGAAATTCTTCTTTAGGATTCTCTGACGACTGGTCGCTGGGCTCTTGGAGACCTGTCGCTTGGCTCCTGCTCTGAAATTCAACTTCATTGCTTGGGTTTGTTTTGCTCCAATCTTGAAGTCCTTGAATTCCCAAAGCCTCTTTGAGGCATAGAGTTGGACATCAGATCATGGAAGAACTTCTCCGACTCCATAAAGGTGACATCCAAAGTGACATACGTACGACGGGCTGGAGGGGTGATAACACCGGTATCCTTTCTGATGAGCAGCATAGCCTACGAAAACACATCTGAGAGCACATGGATCAAGTTTGCCACGTTGATTCTTATGAAGGTGAACGAATGCCACACAACCAAAGACTCGGGGCGGAAGCATTTGAACGGAGGGCAAGGGCCCATGTTGGGCAAGTGCTTGTAAGGGAGTCTGGAAGTCTAAAACTTTGGAAGGCATTCGGTTGATGAGGTAGACTGCGGTGACTATAGCATCATCCCAATGGTGACGAGGAACATGAGCTTCAATCAGAAGGGCTCGTGCTGTTTCAAGGAGGTGTCGGTTTTTCCGTTCCGCAACACCATTTTGCTGTGGTGTTTGAGGACAAGTTGTCTCATAAATCATGCCTTGCATCTGGAAGTATGTTTGAAAGTCATGATTGACATATTCGCCCCCATTATCGGAGCGAAGAACTCGGATCTTGGTAGAACCTGAGTTTCAATCTGTCTGTGGAAAGGCTGAAACACAGTAAACACTTCATTTTTATTCTTTATCAAGTACAACCATGTCATACGAGTACAATCATCCACAAATGTCACAAACCACCGAAAGCCAGAATGAGAAGTTATAGGTGAGGGCCCCCAAACATCAGAGTGAATTAACTTAAATGAAGTAGTACTCTTACTTGAACTTAATGGGTAGGGCACACGGTGACTTTTAGCCAAAATGCAAATGTCACATTTGAAGTCGGAGTCCTTGAAATCTGATAATAAGTTTGGTAGAATATGCTTCATATATCCAAAGGATGGATGCCCCAATCGACGGTGCCACAACCAGACTTGCCTTTGTTTGATATCATGTGTCACATTGTGAGCCATGCCTGTCCTGAGATCCTCCATATAATATAGCCCCCCTCTCTTAGTACCACGACCAATAATCTCCTTAGTGTGAATATCCTGAAGTAAACAAAAACTCGGGTAGATTAATACACAACAATTCAATTGTTCAGGAATTCTGACTAACTGACATTAGCTTATTTGATAAAGATGGAACAAGTAAAGTATTAGATAATGAAAGAGAGGATGAGAGAGCCACAGTGCCAGCTCCTGTCACAGGAGAAGTAACTCCATTGACATTAGCAATACTAGTTTGTCTGGGTTGACTAGTACTTAGAAAATCATTAGGATCAAATGTCATATGATCGGTTGCGCCAGAATCAATTATCCAGCCCGTTGAATTTCTATCATCCGAAGTATGGAATACATAGCCAGAGTCACCACTTGCAGCTTCATATCTCTTTTGATCTTTTTCATATCGTGCAGTTTCAGTCGGGGTCGAGGTCTGGATCATCGGGGTCGGTTGGTTGGGTCGGCGGCAACACCTAGTCCAGGTGAGGCCAATCGGTCGGGTCGGTGTCTGGGTCGGGATCGGTGTCGTCAATGCTTCTAGGTAGGTAGGTTGAGAAGAGTTGGTGGTGCTATTTCCAGCAGGGAAAAAAACATCTTCTCCCATGATGGAAACAACAATTCAAGACTAGAGTCAGCAAGATCGCTGCTCTGATACCATGTCAAAACATAGAGAATATTGAGAGGAGATAGTGGAAAGTGTAGAGAGAATGAGAGTTGTGGAATATTTTCTGATTTTCACTTATGTCTTCATTACTTACAATCAACACATATATATACAAGTTCCTAAGCCCCCCAAGTTAGGCAACCAACCAAGTTAGGCAACCAACCTAGTTAGGCAACCAACCTAGTCAAGCCCCCCAAATATTGTAGGTGCCAAACATAGTAGGTGCCAAACATTAATTGACTACATAATTAACACATTAATTGACTACATAATTAACACATTAATTGACTATTGCTAACAGTAGAGACATCCCAGTTGATACTGACACCTTACGGTGGAAGAATGAGTGAGATATCTGATTCAGAAACTCCTTTGCCACATAGAAATGGAAGTATATTTGCAATCCAGTATTTGGTCACTTGGGATGATGACAAGGAAACTGAGAAACATATTAGCTGGATGAGAAGGGTGTATGCCTACATGGCATCACATGTTTCAAAGTCCCCAAGAGCTGCCTATTTGAACTATAGGGATCTAGACTTGGGGAGGAACCATGATGCTAATACAAGCTATGCACAAGCAAGCATTTGGGGTTTGAAGTATTTCAAGAGTAACTTTAGGAGACTTGTTCATGTTAAGACCTTAGTTGATCCTGGTAACTTCTTTAGAAATGAACAAAGCATCCCTGTTTTACCATCTGGGCAGAAATAGAATGTAAATAATAAATAGTTGGGTTTGGCCCAATGTAGAAAATAATAATAAATAAGTCTGCAGCCTCAACCAATGTATTCAACACTTCTCCAAAAGCTTAGACCATATTCCATCACTGTAAGAGCATCAAAGAATACATCAGTGCTATTTTCTATGTGCAGATGCAGAATATATTAGACTCTATAATGGAAATTGTTGGATTTTAGATGCTCTGATAACACTGTTAGGTTGTGTCTGAAGGGGTTTAGGATAATAGTACAATAATCGAAATAACATGATTTTATTAGATTGGAGGAGAATAGTACATGCCTTTGTGTGCATAGGATACAGGCATTTGGCCTTCTCGTGGTGTAGCTATTGGGAATTGTAGGCTATTGGCCCTTCACTGATGTAGCTATTAACTACTTCATATCATGCTTGATAAAACAAGGCTATTGGCCTTTATATGGCTATTGGCTTCCATGTGGCCACCTTGATGACTTAGATTGGTGAGCTCTTAGCTCCACTTTGCTAGATTGCTTGCAAAGTTATAGGCATTGTTGCCGACTTGTCTAAGTTCCACTGACTTGGCTTATTCTTCTTAGCCACAAGTTCTGCCACTACTTCTTAGATTATATTCTAGAATAAACTCAAAATCATTTCTAATAGGACTTGTCTAGGGCATGAGCTATCCTTCTGGGATATTTTTTACTCCAAGCCGACATAGCCTCTTCTTCCACCAAGCTTTCTAAAATTGTGCAGATCCCTTTCAAATGTGTGCATTACTTTTAACAAAAATAAAGCAATATTAGTTGTATTTCTCATTTCAACACACAGAAAACAAACTGATGACAGCTTCATGGAAGCAAGTGCATCACTACTGGATCATATTTCTTTTTTTGGGTACACGTTTATGGAAAGTCTTTAATTAGTATAGAACTTATTTTTTGGATCCTACCATTGAAAAGGCATCAATAGCTACATTGTTCTATCAACTCATAGTGCCTATATAAGTGAGCTCAGAGCTCATACCATTTCACATGCTCAGAGAAATGGAGATCTCACACGTAAAACTAGTTCCAGTTCTACTTTTCATCCTTCTCAACTCTGTTTGGTGCACAACTTCAAACTCAATTTCTGAAAGCTTTCTTCAATGCTTTTCCTCCCACATACATTCTAAGTCAACAAGCAAAATTATTCTCACCAGAAAAAGTTCTTCTTATTCCTCAGTCTTGCACTCTTCCATACAGAATCTCAGATTCTTGAACACTTCAACACCAAAACCAGAAGCTATCATTACTCCTTTTCGATACTCTCATGTTCAAGCAGCTGTAATTTGCTCCAAGAAAGAAGGCATGCAAATAAGAACCCGAAGCGGGGGGCATGACTATGAGGGCCTATCTTATGTATCCAAATCTCCTTTCATCATCATTGATCTTTTCAAACTTCGGTCCATCGATATTGACATAAAGAATGAGAGGGCTTGGGTCGAATCCGGTGTTACTCTCGGAGAGTTGTATTACGCAATTGCACAGAAAAGTAAAGTCTATGGCTTTCCAGCAGGGATATGTCCAACTATTGGTGTGGGGGGACATATTAGTGGAGGTGGCTTTGGTACCTTGTTCAGGAAATATGGTCTGGCAGCTGACAATGTCCGTGATGCTAAGATTGTCGATGTTAATGGCAGAGTTCTTGACAGAAAATCCATGGGAGAAGAACTCTTTTGGGCTATTAGAGGAGGGGGAGGTTCAAGCTTTGGAGTCATTCTGGCATGGAAACTTGAGTTGGTTCCTGTTCCTCCATCTGTAACAGTTTACACAGAATCAAAGACCATACAACAGGGTGCAACCAAACTTATTTCTAGATGGCAAGCTATAGCAGATAGGATTCCTGAAGGGAATTTCTTGCGTTTGGTTATAGAAGTTGCAAATGGAGCTGGTACAAATGGTGGAAAAACTATTAAAGTTATATTCAATTTCTTGTTTCTTGAGACTGTCGAGAAACTTCTCCCTTGGATGAAAGAAAACTTCCCAGAGTTAAGTGTGGAGCGGACCAAATTCGCTGAAATGAGTTGGATTGAGTCTGTTCTATCCATGGCTAACATCCAAAGAAACAAAACAGAAGTTCTGCTTCAGCGGACTCAACAATCTAAGAGACTCTTCAAAGCAAAATCAGACTATGTGACAAAACCAATTTCAGAAGCTGGCTTGGAAGGTTTATGGAACATTATGCTTCAATTAGACACATCCCTGTTGATACTGTCACCTTACGGGGGAAGAATGAGTGAGATTTCCGATTCAGAAACTCCTTTCCCACATAGAAAAGGGAACTTATATGAAATCCAGTATTATGTCAGTTGGGATGATGACAAAGAAACTGAGAAACATGTTAGCTGGACAAGAAGGGTGTATGGCTACATGGCAGCATATGTTTCCAAGTCCCCAAGAGCTGCCTATTTGAACTACAGGGATCTGGACTTGGGGATGAACAAGGATGCTAACACAAGCTATGCACAAGCAAGCCTTTGGGGTTTGAGCTACTTCAAGAATAACTTTAGGAGACTTGCACAAGTGAAGACCTTAGTTGATCCTGGTAACTTCTTTAGGAATGAACAAAGCATCCCTGTGTTACCATATGGGGAAAAATAGAATGTCAACAACAAGTAGATGGGTTTGTGTAATAGAATAAACAACAAATAGATAGGTTCGGCTTCGGTTGCTCATTCCATTGTACCAACCAATAATAGAATCGTTTGTTGCCTTTCCCTTGCTGTGAGACTGAAATCCATTTGCAAATCTATAGTATGATTTTACTTGAAATAATTGTCAAGCTATTTATTTATCTATTAGTAATGAAGTCTTCTTTGGTACAATGTCCCAAGATATTTCTATGTTATCAGAACAGAACAGGATATCTTTCTTTATGCATCAGCCTTTGACTCTGAGTTTAAGGATTGAGGTGACTATATGCATCATAATTAAGCACTAAATTGGTGCTTACTAGCTATCCAAACAATAATGCAACTTCATTTTTTCAACAAACAAATAATAATGCAACTAAAAGTATAATTGTATGGGGACCTCTTTCACATAAATTGAAATGAATGACCAAAAACTACAATTAAGAGAGTTTATTTTATGATGATATGATCCATTGTGATGATTAAATCATTTGTATCTCCAATTTTAAAATAAGTTTTTGACAAGACTCTAAATCGGTAGGGATTTGTCGCACAGTTGGTGTGGGGGGACATATTAGAGGAGGTGGATTTGGTACCTTGTTCAGGAAGTATGGTCTCGCAACTGACAATGTCCTTGATGCTAAGATAGTATTTGTTCTAGGTGTAAACTTTAGTATTTGTTCTAGGTATATTGGCTAGAAACGAGACATGAATGTGCAGGGCTTTAATAGTTGTACAAATTGTTAAAGTGTCATTCGATTCATTGTTTCTAGGGCTGGTTGAGAAGCTTCTCCTTTTGATGCAAGACAAGCTCCCGGAATTAAGTTTAGATCGCAGCAATTGCACTGAAATGAGTTGAATCCAGTCTGTGATGCACTTTGCTGGCTTCCCAATAAGCGAATCCCTGGAAGTTTTGCTGAAGAGGACTCAGCCATCTAGGAGCTTCTTCAAAGCAATATGTTTCTCAGTTTCCTTGTCATCCAGCTAATATGTTTCTCAGTCATCCAGCTAATGTGTTTTTCATTTTCCTTGTTGGTCAGTTTAGGCGACTTGTTCATGTTAAGACCTTAGTTGATCTTGGTAACTTCTTTAGAAATGAACAAAGCACCCCTGTTTTACCTTAGTATAATGACGGAAATGCCCCTCTTTTTACTGTTGTTTTCAGTTTTGTTTTCTCTTCAGCACAGTGAATTGCCGAAAATGCCCTCCACTAAACCTTTTTTGCTCTTCCCTTTTTGCCCCTTCTCCTTTTCTGATTTGCATTAAAAGAAAAAAAAAAAAAGATATTTAGTCATATACCCATTCTTAGAGCATTTCCAACCGATGTGTCAAAAGTGCCACATAGACATTTAACGGTTAGAAATAACATTTCACATCACTCCAACCAATGTGTCAAAGCTTATGTGGAATGAAGGCCGGAGGTTGAGATGTTATTTTTGACATCCCAAAAGCATGATGTCAAATGAATATTTTATTATTATTTCTTTTCTTTTCTTTTTAATTAAAAATAAATCAACACTAAAATGTAATAAAATAATAATTTAATTTGACATATCGGGTGGAGTGTAAAGCTGTGTAAGATTTCAAATTGCCACATCAGCCATTAAATTTAAATTTGATGTTTGGTATTTGACATCTCCCTTGGAGATGCTCTTAACACTAAAACTATAAATAAACCTTACACCATTTAATTTCTATAAACAAACCCAAAAAAAACCCAAAAATGATAGTTTGCCCTATTGAATTTAATTTTTATTATTAAATTACTTTGATGCCCTATTTAGTGTTTTGGTCTTTTTTTATGAGGTTTTTGGATTGGGTTTGTTTTAAGAAATCAATGGCAGTTTTGTAATTTAAAAAAAGTTAAAAGCCTTTTTGTTATGTTGTAAATGGGCTTTGGGTGTGTTTCTAAAGTCCATTTCATATGAGTTTTTTTTTTTAATAATTTGGGCTCCTGTATTGGGTATAATAGTGAATCTCCCAAAAAAAATCTTATCGGTTCTTACACAAAAGGAAAACTCTTTCCTCTCACCATTTTTTCTCCTACAAACTCTCCTCTCTCTCCATGATTGGATTTCTTAAAAAACAAACTTGAAAACCAGAAGGTGGTTTGTATGTGCTGCCTCCCCGATTGGATCTTCATTGGAGCTCTCTCACGGCTCAATCATTCTTTACTTCATGAATTCACACGTACGATTTGGCCCATCCAAATTTCATTGACAAATCTTATAATTTGACTTGGATTTATTTCACTTCCTCAAAGAAAATCATGGGTTTCAATAAAATTTTGGAAGTCATATGGAGAGAAAGAGAATATACGGAGAGACAAAAAAATAGTGGGAGAGGGTGGGGGTTGCGGGTGGGGATTCGCAATGCAGCTGTGGCGTGGGTTCCTGAAATTGGTACTTAGGTGACGAGGGGAAAATTTTACGACATTTAAACAAAACACAACAATCTTCACACACTTTAGACCTAGACCAAATACACTTATGACTAGTCAACTGCTAGTCATGAACAACCACAATCAAGAATACACACAGAGCATGCCACAATGTACCTGCAACCCTAGAAAATTACTAGTGACAACCTAGGCACTCAGAAGGACCTGTCAATCTAGGCATCCCCTGTGCTAGCAACAACTATAGTGGAAGTGTGTGAAATCATCATAATCAAGTAAACACCAAACAACAGATAATGATGACTAGTAAACTACAAGGACACAAGCCCATAATTCATACGATGACTAGTCAACCACCAAGAACACAAACCCAGAATTCATACGATGACTAGTCAACCACCAAGAACACAAACCCAGAAAAATTATAGAGATGCAAATCAAAAATTGTTCACCCAGAAACCCACCATTGGGAAAAGCTGGGGTCATCAACCAACCAGACAATCTACTAAGTAGAAAAATATTCTTACAAAGGAACACAAGCAAGCTCAAGAAAAACCTAGATCTATTTAGGAAGATGAGCTATACCTCCTTTGTGCAATCTTCTTCTCCAACTTAGCAAAGCTTGAAGCTCAGTTCTTCATGGCAATGGCAGCTCCTTCTCTAGCTCTTTCATCCCATGGCACTAGCTTGCAAGCTCTTACTCAGATAGAAACCAAAATTTGAATTCAAAGGGGAATGACTAATTTCTTCAAGAAACCATACTCTTGAAGAAATCGGTCTTGAATCTGACCTAGATATAAATGAGCGAGTGTTTTAATTAGCTAGATGCAGATTTTCATTTTTCAAATGCAGTTTTTAAAAAGAAACAATTTGGAAAACTCAAGGATGAAAAATATGATGGTTACTCTAGATGAAGAAGCGAAAGTTTGAAAAGAAACTTTCCAAAACTTGCCTCTCAAAGTCACAACTGCCAAAAGAGGAATGCAGAAGTTTTTACACGAAATTCCTTAGGTCAGAATCGATACATGGCAGCAGAGAGGGAATGGAGAATAGGACAAAAAAAGATGGTTATCCAGCTGGAAATCCTACAGAGCAAGGATGACTAGTCATACGAGAAACAGATGACTACTCATCATTTTATGAAATCAATTTAATGTTATGTGATGCAATGCACAATTTACCGTTGTCAATTTGCTTGAACCTCCATAGGATAGTTGTTAGTTAAGAACACCTAGAGAAGCTATTCTTAATCTAAACTTGAGCTTGACAAAAACAATAAAAATCCTATTACAAAATTGTCAAGGGAAGCTAAATGAAATACTCAAAATGCATACATTAACAGTTACGGGTGGTGATGGGGGTGGTGGGCGAGAAAAATAGCAGGGGAGAGAGAGAGAGGGCAGATGGGGGATGGGGGATGGGAAAGAACTAAAAGAATTTTCAACTTTTTTCTTAATTTTTTTTAATAAAAAAATTAATGATTTTTTTATTTTAAAATGTTTTTAAATATATATATATTTTACCTTATCCACGTGTCACGACATTATTGGAGATGTGGAGCCCACTTACCTTCCATGTCAGCAATTTAACAAAGTTTCTAACAGCACATACCATTTTTATTGTGTCATTCGTGGTCCTCAAGATTAGTATGTGTGATCACAAATAGTCTCTCAGTTAGGTTCGTCAAAAACTCCGTTAGTTTGCTGAGGGACACCATTTAGGGTACCCTACAATTTTTTTCTCAATGATCCAAACAATCTATTTTTTAGGTCTTCATTCATAGATCATCCTTACAAAAAATTAAACAAATCGGAAACCGTTTTGATATCCAATTGTGTCCTACAAAATCAACGAACAACGGTGCATCAAGAAAGTACTCAAATTTCAATAACACAATTGAGTGGTCAAATGATATCGGATTCAAGTGATTTTTTGTACAGATGATCTTTGAATGAGTATCTACAAAATAGACGGTTTGGATTAGTGAAATACAATCCGGAGTGGGGCCTACAAGGGGTGTCCCTCAAATAAGCTTATTTGAGGGATCCCTCAATGGAAGCTCTATTTTATATATATATATATATATATATATATATATATATATATATCACAAAAGATCCTTTGAGGTTCACGCACCTATCACAAATGATCCATGCAAAATTTTTTAATTTAAAATTCATAAAATTTTGGTTTTCTTTTTAAAATTATTTAAAAATATATATTGTATTTTAAATAGACATGACACTATATTATTGGAGATGTGGACTCCACATATATGCCACATCAACCAACTAATGGAGTTTTTAAAAAATCATTAAAAAAATCGTAAAACTTAAAAATGAAAAAAATCAAGGGTTTAGGGTTCATAAATGGTCCTCAAAGTCAAAATCCTTCTACATATAAAACATGTTATTAGTCTTTATTTTGTAACTTAAACTTGCTACATATTTTCATAACTTTATACACATTTCAGACGATTTTAAAACCCGCAACATTGCACGGCACCTTCGCTAGTAATAAAATAGTTGGGTTTGGCCCAATGTAAAAAATAATATTAAATAAGTCTGCAGCCTCTCAACCAATTAATGTCGGTTTTTTATCACGAAACATTCCTGAGGTTTGTGAAACTATCAGATTGCATCTTTTTTGTTTTTTTTTGTCATTCATGTTGTCCCAAGGTTAACATGCGTGTCACAAGTAGTCCTTACCGTTAGGTTTCATCCAAAAATCTGTTAGATTGATGATATGGCACATATGTGGGCCTCACATATCCAATGGTACAACGCCACATGGATTAAATAAAAAATACATTTTTAAAAATTAAAAACTGCAACTTCTCTCATCTATTTCCTCTCTCCTCTCTCCTCTCCTCTCCCCATGCCGACCCACCACCACCTCTCAGCCTCCAATCTCCAGCCCACCATCACAACTCTCTCTCTCTCCCTCTAGTCTCAACCTGATCCAAGTACTTCCATGGTGGCTGGACTCTTTGCCGCCACAAACCCCAACCTCGTCCGTCTCATCCAATCCTCATACAAAGCCCCAAATCTGACCCCATTCCATCTCAGTAAATCCAAACAAAAATAGCACATCGATGACTGGATTTCAGAGCATAGAGGACCAAGAATAGCATCACATCGCTTCAAAACCTCCTTCCCAGAACGATTGTTCATCATGGTTCCTTTAAGCCCAGCAAATCCATCTTCAATTCAGAACCATTGTTCGTCATTTAAGATTTAGGTACTTGATTGAAGAAGAAACTCAAAATGCCCACACATTTTTATAGATTAATCTTTCAAGATGCAGGCTATACAACTCAAATGAAAAAAGACCCGATTTTGCAGACCCCAAACCATTATAAGTTGAGAGGTGGGGTGGGTGTGGGGGGAAAGGGGAGAGAAGAGATGAGAGAGTTGCAGTTTTTTCTTTTTTGTTTAATTTAGTTTTTTTAAAATATTTTCTTATTTTTAATATATTTTTTTAAATGTATTTTTTATTTAATCCACGTGGTATTATATTATTGGATATGTGAGGCCTACATGTGTGGGCCACATCATCAATCTAACAGATTTTTGGATGGAATTTAACGGTAAGGACTATTTACGAGCATGCATGTTAACCTTGAAGACGATAAATGACACAAAAAAACAAAAAGGACGCAATCTGATAGTTTCGCAAACCTCAGGTACGTTTTTGTGATAAAAAGCCATTAATGTATTCAACACTTCTCCAGAAGCTTAGACCATATTCCATCACTGTAGGAGCATCAAAGAATATATCAATGCTATTTTCTATGTCCAGATGCAGAAAATAGAGAAATATTATTTGTATTTCTCATTTCAACACAGAAAACAAATTGGTGACAACTTCATAGATGATATAATTCACGTTGCAAACATTATTTAATTGTTTGTGTCTTCAACATTTAGACAATTGTTTATGAAGAAACTTGTTTCTTGTAAACGTTTTTGAAAAGTCTAAAAATACTGTATAATATATATTTCTCATCAGTCTCTTGCGTATGCTCCTGTCTTTTCAATTATTGAAAAATCATCCTTGGCTATCCAATGGCTGCATTTTTCTTTCAACTCAAGCTACCTATAAGTGAGCTCAGAGCTCATACCATTCCACATGCACAGAGAAATGGAGATCTCTCACTTAACACTAGTTCCAGTCCTACTTTTCATCCTTCTCAATTCAGTTAGCGTATGCTCCTATCTTTTCAATTATTGAAAAATCATTCATGGCTATCCAATGGCTGCATTTTTCTTTCAACTCAAACTCCCTATATAAGTGAGCTCAGAGCTCATACCATTCCACACCACATGCACTGAGAAATGGAGATCTCTCACGTAAAACTAGTTCCAGTCCTACTTTTCATCCTTCTCAATTCAGTTTGGTGCACAACTTCAAACTCAATTTCTGAAAGCTTTCTTCAATGTTTTTCCTCCCACATACATTCTAATTCAAGCAGCAAAATTATTCTCACCAAACACAGTTCTGCTTATTTCTCAGTCTTGCAATCTTCCATACAGAATCTCAGATTCTTGAACACTTCAACACCAAAACCAGAAGCTATCATTACTCCTTTTAAACACTCTCATGTTCAAGCAGCTGTAATTTGTTCCAAGAAAGAGGGCATACAAATAAGAACCCGAAGCGGGGGGCATGACTACGAGGGCCTATCTTATGTATCGACAACTCCTTTCATCATGATTGATCTTTTCGAACTTCGGTCCATTGATATTGACATAGAGAATGAGATCGCTTGGGTCGAGTCTGGTGCTACTCTCGGGGAGTTGTATTACGCAATTGCACAAAAGAGTAAAGTCTATGGCTTTCCAGCAGGGACTTGTCCAACTGTTGGTGTGGGGGGCCAAATTAGTGGAGGTGGATTTGGTTCCTTGTTCAGGAAGTATGGTCTGGCAGCTGACAACGTCCTTGATGCTAAGATTGTCGACGTTAATGGCAGAGTTCTTGACAGAAAATCCATGGGAGAAGAACTCTTTTGGGCTATTAGAGGAGGGGGTGGCTCAAGCTTTGGAGTCATTCTATCATGGAAACTTAGGTTGGTTCCGGTTCCTCCAACTGTAACAGGTTACATGGAATCAAAGACCATAGAACAAGGTGTAAGGTTTTCATTCTAAAGCAAACACTGAGATGGTCTTCTAATCATATACGGTTAACTAGTTCTATGTCAATTAGGAGTACATATATGATCAGACTTTTAGACTAAGTATAAGTGATTATTTTAGTTCAATACTAAGTGCTAAAGGTTTCCTAATTACATGTGGATTGGAACGGCTAAATCATGATGGCTTAAGGAGAGCTTAAGAAGTCTTTGATGAGGAGGATTCTTAAGCTCAGCCTATAAAAGGAAGTCCCTGTGCTATCGGCTAATACTCAATAAAATACTCACCCCATCAAGAGAGAGTTAAGGAGCCGAGTAGCAGAGAAGATTTCCTGGTTGAGTAATTCTGCGAACACCTGCGGGCATCTGCCGAACACCAGTCGCAAGCCTGTCCAACAACTGACAAACAAAACCAGAAGCAGATCAACCATCAGCAAACACATCATGTCTGATCAAGGTGTGTGTGTGTTTGGTTCATATAATCTAATAATGAATTACATGTGGTATCAGAGCTATAGGTTATATGTTCTTAACCTAATCACAAATAAAACACAGAATTAAAATATGGTTTTTATGCAAGCATGACATAGTTTAAAGAAAACACTGGTCATTATAGCATGTATATTTCGAATATCACACTTTGCATATCTTATTTGTTAAGGTATGAGATAAGCATAAAGTTTTCTGCTTAAATCATGCTTGAAAGACTGATGGTCAATGTTTGGAGAGGATCTTGGATCAATTGAGTGAGCCACAGCAACTCAATTGGTACAGGAGAATTTTCATTCAAAGTTTTGATCAAAATTGCATTACACTCAAACTCTCATGTACAATTCTCTGTCCACAGACGTGAATCGTGCATAGGAGGATGGATGTAATGGAACAGTTTAGAAAACAGGTTGTGTGAGCAAACAAGGAACACTCTTCTGTCTCCAGATGTGGAGTTGTTTCTCGTTTCAAGATTGCTCATACAAGATCTGTTTTTCTAAGTACTTTGGAACATGTTTGACTTGTAACCTACAGGTGCAAGACAATAATGTTTAGTTAAAGATTCTGGGGATATTTATATTTATATTTTCTTTAAATTACAGTGAGTGCTTCAAGTTACAACTCCATCGAAATCTTGACTGGATCAAACTATCTAAAGTGGAAAGAAGAACTGGAAATTTCATTAGGATTGATGGACTATGATATAGCTCTAAAGTGGGATGTAATCAAGGAACCTGCTGCAGATGCAACTGCAGATGTCAAAAGAAAATATGAAAGATGGGAAAAAGCCAACAGGATGGCTACACTGATTATGCTGAAAACCATGACACCTTCTTTAAGAGGTAGCATTCCAAGATAAGAAAGTGCTAAGGATTATCTTGCTGCCATTGGTCAGAAATTTAAAGAATCTGAGAAAGGAGAGAAAGGTGCTTTGCTGAACAAATTGACTGAGATGAAGTATGATGGGCGAGGTTGTGTAAGAGCTCACATAATGAATATGGCAGACATTGCACACAAGCTAAAGGGACTAAACATGACTATAGGTGACGATATGATGGTGCATTTTGCTTTAAATTCATTGCCAAAGGAATTCAAAACTCTCAAGAGTTCTTATGTGGCTCAAAAGGAAAGCTGGACACTAGATGATCTCATAACAATAAGTGTTCAAGAAGAGAACAATATAATCATGGAAAGGGGTCAAAAAGCTATAAACATGGTGCAGGATTATCGTGGCAAGCAAAACAAAGATAAAAAGGCAAGTTTTGGAAAAAAGAAAGACAAAGATGGTACCAATGCAAAAGAGGGAAAAACCGAACTGGACTAAAGTGCTTTTTCTGTAGAAAGTTTGGACATATGAAGAGGGACTGCAAAAGGTACAAGAGGTGGTTAGAGAAACAGAAAACCAAAGGCAAGAATGAAGGTAAGGATGAAAATATTTTGGTCTGTTTTGAATCAAATGTGATTGAAGTTTCAACTGACACTTGGTGGTTAGATAGTGGTGCTTCAATACATGTTGCTAATTCTTTGCAGGGGTTCATAACCAAGAGACCGCCAAACAAGGATGAGGTGAAGGTGTTCGTAGGCAATGGAGTCAAAGTTCAAGTGGAGTTCATTGGAGCAGTTAGGATTCAACTAGATTCTGGTTTTGTTTTAGATTTGGTAGATGTAGTCTATGTTCCTTCTATGACAAGGAACCTTATTTCAGTTGCTAGACTTGTTAAATCAAAACTTACTTTAAGTTTTGATGAATTTGGATTTTCGATTTTCAATAATAAAGAAGTAGTTGGGAATGGTTTTCTTGTTGGAAATATGTTTCAATTGAACTGCAAAACATCTGAAGTGGTTATGAATGTTGCAAACACGAAAC
Organism: Prunus fruticosa; assembly: GCA_018703695.1. NCBI lineage: Eukaryota > Viridiplantae > Streptophyta > Magnoliopsida > Rosales > Rosaceae > Prunus > Prunus fruticosa. Next base: position 6,576,681 of record CM031920.1, on the reverse strand, counting down.
AAAAGAATCCCATATCATCTAAACTTTGGCATAAAAGGCTTGGCCATATTTCAAGAGAAAGAATGAACTCCTTGTGTAAAGAATCAGTGCTGCCACCAATTGACTTTAATGACATGGATGAAAACTGTGTTGAATGCATAAAAGGAAAATTAACAAACTTGAGAAAGAAAGGAGCAATAAGAAGTGAAAATCTGCTGGAACTAATTCACACAGACATCTGTGGTCCTTTTCCAAATCCAACACATGAAGGTTATAAATACTTCATAACTTTTACAGAAGATTACTCAAGGTTTGGACATGTCTACTTAATAAAAGAGAAATCTGAAGCACTAGACATATTCAAAATTTATAAAACAGAAGTAGAAAGACAATTGGAACTGAAAATCAAAGTGGTACGGTCTAGAATAGGGGTGGAGAGTATTATGGCAGATTTGATGAGGCTGGAAGGAATCCAGGACCTTTTGCAAAATATCTGCAAGAAGAAGGAATAATTGCTCAATATACAAATCCTGGAACACCTCAGCAGAATGGAGTTTCTGAGAGAAGGAATAGGACTCTAAAAGACATGGTTAGAAGTATGATGAGTGGTACTAATCTTCCTATTTTTCTATGGGGAGAAGCCTTGAAGACTGCAAACTATATTTTGAACCAAGTTCCAACAAAGAGTGTTAACAAAATTCCTTTTGAAATATGGAACAAAAGAAAGCCTAGCTTAAACCACTTAAAGGTTTGGGGTTGCAAAGCAGAGGCAAAACTCTACAATCCTATGGAAAAGAAGCTAGATTCTAGAACTGTAAGTTGCTATTTCGTAGGCTACCCTGAAGGCACAAAAGGGTATAGGTTCTATTGCCCAAAACACACTACAAGATTTGTTGAAACTCAAAGGGCAGTCTTCATGGAAACTGAGTCTAATGCAACAGAAGATAGAAATTTGATTTTGATGAAGAAATGATGGAGATAGATGGCAGTGCTGGATCAAATGCAATTGAAGGCATTGTTATAATACCTACGGTTGACACAAATCAAAGGGAATCAGAAAATATGGAAGAGGACACAGTTCAAACAGAGTTTTTAGATCCACCTGTACAAAATGACATACAAGGCACAGACCAAAGTATGCATGAGATAGAGTTGAGAAGATCAAAAAGGGCAAGAAGATCTGCATTGCCGGATTGCTATGTGTATCTGCAAGAATCTGAGAATGACATACTTGGAAAGGATGATCCTGAGAATTTTAAGCAAGCCATAATGAGTGAAGACAATGAAAAGTGGTTGGCTACAATGAAATCTGAAGTTGGAGTCAATGAGAAAGAATGGTGTTTGGGAATTAAAGGTTTTGCCTCAAGGAAGTAAACCTATAGGCTGCAAATGGGTTTATAAGACCAAAAGAGACTCAAAAGGTGCTATAGACAGATATAAGGCTAGGTTGGTTGCTAAAGGGTACACACAACAAGAAGGCATTGACTACACTGAAACTTTCTCACCGGTATCCACTAAAGATTCTTTCAGAGTGATCATGGCATTAGTTGCACATTTTGACCTACATCTTCACCAAATGGATGTCAAAACTGCATTTTTAAATGGATATCTAAAAGAAGAAATTTATATGCAACAGCCCGAGGGTTTTGTTCAAGAAGGACAAGAAAACATGGTATGTAAACTGAACAAATCGATATATGGCTTAAAACAAGCCTCTAGACAGTGGTACATGAGATTTGATGAGGTTATCAAGACTTATGGTTTTAAAGAAAACATTCTAGACTCATGTATATATGTCAAGGTCAGTGGGAGGCATTTCATGATACTAATTCTCTATGTGGATGACATACTTCTAGCAAGTAGCAATCTCACATTGTTGCACGATGTTAAAGTTTTTTCTGTCCAAACATTTTGAAATGACTGACTTGGGTGAGGCATCATATGTCCTTGGAATAGAAATCAGTCGAGATAGGAAAAGGGGTTATCTAGGACTTTCACAAAAGGGGTACATTGAGAAAATACTCAAAAGGTTTAATATGATGGACTGTGCCTGGAGGAGATGTTCCTATTAACAAAGGGGATAAATTCAGTTCGAGAGCAAGCACCTAAAACAGATCATGAGAAATTGGAGATGACAGATAAACCATATGCTTCTCTAGTTGGCAGTCTCATGTATGCTCAAGTTTGCACAAGACCCGATATAGCATTTCCTATAAGTGTTCTAGGAAGGTTTCAAGTCAAATCAGGACAAGCTCATTGGGTTGCAGGGAAGAAAGTGATGAGATACTTGCAAAGAACCAAGGATTTTAAATTAATTTATAAAAGGAGTGACAGTTTGGAATTGGTTGGTTACGCAGATCCAGACTTTGCAGGATGTGCAGATGACTTGAAATCTACTTCAGGTTTTGTTTTTCTGTTTGGAGGAGCTGCTGTGTCTTGGAAAAGTGTCAAGCAACCTATTGTGACTACTTCAACTATGCAGGCTGAGTTCATTGCTTGTTATGAAGCTACATGTCAAGCAATTTGGCTAAGGAACTTTCTAACAAGCTTGACTATTTTGGGAACTATGGAAAGACCTATTCAAATATGGAATGATAACAGGCTCAGCTGTTTTGTTTGCAAAAGGAAATAAGAAATCAATTGGGGGCAAGCCATTGTCATTGAAGTTCTTGTCTGTAAAAGAAAAGGTAAGTGATGGAAGCATTGCATTAGATCACCTTGGTACAGATTTGATGATAGCAGATCCATTCAACAAAGGGCTTCCAAATGGTGTTTTCAAAAGGCATGTGACTAGTATGGGACTATTGGCTAGTTTCGATGCTTAAAACAGTGGGAGCATTTTCTTTTAGTTATTTTAAAGTTTTCTGTTTAAAGACAAGAGTGGTCATTCCTTTAGTTAAAGTTTGATTTCGATGGATGTTGGTATGGTTTAATACAATATATATTTTGTTTAAGTATATATATATATATTATGTTTTTTTTTTTTTGTTACTTGAATGCAATGAGCAGTAAATAAAGTTGTTGCTAGCTTAAGGATAACTGCTAAAGTAATGCATTCATGACAGTGAAATTTTGCCTAGAGCAAAAGAAAGGATCTTGAGTAATCCTATAAGTTGGACTGTAAAGAATAGCATAGTGATCATTTCACTTTCAGTTAACTATGACTATTCTGTAGTTTCAATCTTGACAGCAGCATTATGTAACAATGGAGAATGTTGATTGTGGCTATAAAGACTTCATAGAGTTTCTTTGGTCAGTCTTGATGGCTCATTATCATAATTCGTTGTTGACAGTGGCTTGGTAAGGAAACAAGATCAAAATGTGCTTCACAAGGCCTTACAGTAATTGACATGGTTCTTTAGTGATTAATTGACCAAGTGGGAGAATGTAAGGTTTTCATTCTAAAGCAAACACTGAGATGGTCTTCTAATCATATACGGTTAACTAGTTCTATGTCAATTAGGAGTACATATATGATCAGACTTTTAGACTAAGTATAAGTGATTATTTTAGTTCAATACTAAGTGCTAAAGGTTTCCTAATTACATGTGGATTGGAACGGCTAAATCATGATGGCTTAAGGAGAGCTTAAGAAGTCTTTGATGAGGAGGATTCTTAAGCTCAGCCTATAAAAGGAAGTCCCTGTGCTATCGGCTAATACTCAATAAAATACTCACCCCATCAAGAGAGAGTTAAGGAGCCGAGTAGCAGAGAAGATTTCCTGGTTGAGTAATTCTGTCGAACACCTGCTGGGCATCTGCCGAACACCAGTCGCAAGCCTGTCCAACAACTGACAAACAAAACCAGAAGCAGATCAACCATCAGCAAACACATCATGTCTGATCAAGGTGTGTGTGTGTTTGGTTCATATAATCTAATAATGAATTACACAAGGTGCAACCAAACTTGTTTCTAAATGGCAAGCAATAGCAGATAGGATTCCTGAAGGGAATTTCCTGCGTTTGGTTTTACAAGTTGCAAATGGTACAAACGGTGGAAAAACTATTGAAGTTGTATTCAATTTCTTGTTTCTTGAGACTTACGAGGAACTTCTTCCTTGGATGAAAGAAAACTTCCCAGAGTTAAATTTAGACCAGACCGTATTCACTGAAATGAGTTGGATTGAGTCTGTTCTATTTTTGGCTAACTTCCCAATAAACGAAACAGAAGTTCTGCTTCGGCGGACTCAACAATCTAGGAGCTTCTTCAAAGCAAAATCAGACTATGTGACAGAACCAATTTCAGAAGCTGGCTTGGAAGGTTTATATCAGAGAATGCTTCAACTGGAGGCATCGGAGTTGATACTGACACCTTATGGTGGAAGAATGAGTGAGATTTCCGAATCAGAAATTCCTTTCCCACATAGAAAAGGAAACTTATATGAAATCCAGTATTATGTCACTTGGGATGATGAGAAAGAAACTGAGAAACATATTAGCTGGACAAGAATGGTGTATGGCTACATGGCAGCATATGTTTCCACGTCCCCAAGAGCGGCCTATTTGAACTACAGGGATCTGGACTTGGGGACGGACAAGGGTGCTAACACAAGCTATGCACAAGCAAGCATTTGGGGTTTGAGCTACTTCAAGAATAACTTTAGGAGACTTGCTCAAGTGAAGACCTTAGTTGATCCTGGTAACTTCTTTAGAAATGAACAAAGCATCCCTGTGTTACGATCTGGGGGAAAATAGAATGCCAACAACAACTAGATGTGTTTGTGTAATAGAATAAACAACAAATAGATAGGTTCGGCTTCAGTTGCTCATTCCATTGTACCTACCGACGAATAATAGAACCTCGTTTGTTGCCTTTCTCTTGCTGTGAAGATTGAAATCCATTTGCAAAACAGAATTATAATTTTATTTCAAATGATTTAAATATTTTAATTCCTGCTTTGATTGTCAAACTGTTTATTTTATTTATTTATTTTTAATAATGAAGTATACTTCGGTACAATCTCCCAGGAGATTTCTCTGTTATCAGAACAGAGAAAATAGAACCAAAATTTCAGAAGCACCTTTCTGATATCTTTCTTTTAACTAGTAACAGCCAATGACTCCTGAGTTTGAGGATTGAGATGCATATGATCATATAAGTCATAATTAAGCATTCATTTGCTGCTTACTAGCTGTCCAAACAATAATGCAACTTCATTGTTTTCACAGACAAATAATCATGCAACTTTTTTAAAATTTTGTTATGATAACTTCATTAATATGAATTGAAATGAATGACAAAAAACGACATTTCCAGTCAAATCATTTGTATCTACAATTATAAAATAAGTTGTTGAGAAGACTCTAAATGAGAATGTGAAGGTAAATAGTCCCATATTGGAAAGTTGAGAAACCTAGCAAGGGCTTATAAGGAGATGGGCTACTCCTCTCATTGCCAATTAGTTTTGGGGTGGAACCTCAACTCCCTTCATGGTATCAGGTTAGCCCACATGTGAAAGCCCAACGGCCACACGTGCTCTACGTCACCCAATATGTGTTGTCCACGTGTTAGGCTTGAAAATTCGCCCCATATGTGGGGGCGTGTGAGAATGCGAAGGTAAAGAGTCTCACATTGGAAAGTTGAGAAACCTAGCAAGAGCTTATAAGGAGATGGGCCACTTCCCTCATTGCCAATTGATTTTGGGGTGGAACCTCAACTTCCTTCACTAATCGGTAGAGTTTTTTTTTTCATGCTCTTAGGTGTTCTCTTACATATGCTTCAATAATTTTTTTTTTTTTTAATGATATGCTTCAATATTTTAAAGGACACTTGTTTCTTGTTTCATTCTAAATGACAAAAATAAGAGAAACATACTGAACCTTTGCTTTGTCTTCAATGGACACCTAATATCCGCAATGAGATATTTAGTCATATACACATTCTTAGGACTAATGATATAGATAAACCATGTACCATTTAATTTCTATAAACAAACCCAAAAATGACAGCTGACCCTATTGAATTCAATTTTAATTATTAAATTACTTTGACGCCCTATTAAGTTTTTTGGATTTTTTTTATGAGGGTTGGGCTTGTTTGTAATTTATAAGAAATTAAAAGCCTCTTTACTGTGTTGTAAATGAGTTTTGAGTGTGTTTCTAAGTCCATTTCATATAAGGTTTTTTTTTTATAATTTGGGCCCTATATTGGGTATAATAGTGAATCTCTAACTTTTCATGGCTTTCATGTTCAAGCAGCTATAAATGATGGAAAAACTATTACCATTATATTCAATTTCTTGTTTCTTGAGACATTTGAGAAACTTCTCCCATGGATGTTAGACAATTTCCCATACTTACGTTTAGACCAGACCAAATTAACTGAAATGAGTTGGATTGAGTCTGTTCTATACTTTGAAGGCCTCCCAAGTAACAAAGTAGAAGTCTTGCTTTAGCGGACTGAACCATCTAAGAGATTCTTCAAAGCAAAATCTAACTATGTGACAAAACCAATTTCAGAAGCTGGTTTGAAAGGTTTATGGCAAAGAATACTTCAACTGGAGGCATCAGAGTTGATCCTGACACCTTATGGTGGAAGAATGAGTGAGATTTCTACTTCAGAAACTGTTTTCCCACATAGAAAAGGAAATTTATTTGAAATCCAGTATTTGGTCTTTTGGAATGATGACAAGGAAACTGAAAATAATATGGGTTGGTGGAGAAGGCCATATGCCTCCATGGCACCATATGTTTCCCAATCCCCAAGAGCTGCCTATTTGAATTATAGGGATCTGGACTTGGGAAGGAACAATGGAGCAAGTGGAGAGAGGTGTATGCTAGGGCGTCGGGAATAAGTTTGGAGCAATGGCTGGTCAGAATGCGGAAAAAGTGTCATGAAGTGGACTGGGGGGTGTGGCTGGGTTGGGGTCATGGCTTGTGACTGCATCAACTGGAAAGGTGCGCACCAGGGAGGTGCTGTGAGTTTGCGAGTCTGGGTTTGGGGTAGAAGTGATCGATTCGGGCCCAGGTGTGGAGAAGGGTGGAATTTGGTGGAATTCAATATCCACATACTTTGAAGAAGATGATACCTGTAAATGCTCAAATGGAAAATGCGTTTCGTTAAATAAAACATAACTAGACTAGTAAACATGACCCGTGGAGTGATGTAAATAATGGTATCCTTTGTGGTGAGAACTATATCCAAGGAAAACACATTCAAGGGTGCAGTTAGTGAGTTTATTTTCAATATATGGTTCAAGTTAAAGGAAACAAGAACGCCTAAACACTCTAGAGATGAGAGTATGAGGGAGGATGTTGGAAGAGATAAGTGTATAGGGTGTCCCATTGAAGATTAGGAGTAGGTAGGAGGTTAATGAGATGGACAACAGTGAGGGCAGCTTGGACCCAGAGATCGTGCGGAATGTGAAAAGTGGTAAGGACGGTACGAATCATGATGGCAATGTGTCGGTGTTTACATTCAGCTAGGCCATTTTTTTGGGGAGTGTGGGGACATGAGAAACGTTGATGGATGCCTAGTTGACTGATGTTTGCGCTAAAACTAAACATATAGAAATAGAAGCAACTTACAGGTGATGTGGACGGTCTAAGGACCGTTCGGGCCTTCGGTATGAACACGTTCTTCCTTGGGATGCTGAATCTGAGACAAGGAGAGAAACAACGGATGAGGTCTGGAGCACCGGTGTGGTACCAGCTGAAGACCATCTGATGCTAAAGTAAGTTTCTTTAAGAGCTTTGCTATTGATAATGCATGGGCATAAGAGTCAAGTCGAAAGTCTTACCTCCTCTCTAGGGCAAGGGGGCCCTATTTTATAGAGAGTGCCTGGTGTGCTCTTAGTACTTAGTTTCGATGTGGGACTCATGGGAGTGCCTTCTGAGGTCGACACGAGTCCGCAAATATCTAAGCGGGGCATTCAAGGTTGTCCCGCAGAATTGTCAAGGTATGCCGAATGCATGCTTGAGGGTCATTCGGTAGGGGGTATAGATAGTCTGTTCGATGGGGCACTTGGGAGAGCTCGTCGATTGAAGGGTTTGATGATTGAATCGCGGTGGATGCCTATTTGCACTCGAATGATCTACCGGTGCGAGTCGTAGGGTTGACTTTAGCTTTGTCCTCTGTCCACGTGTCATGATGTGAGTGGAGGGTCAGATATGGTACAAACAACTGCAAAGATCAGAGAAATCATTTTAACATATTTAGTGTCATTGCCACTTTGAAGGATTTGCACAGTTGTGTGAAATTGATTTTTAACCATGGCAAGAAAGGTTTGAAAATGAGAAAAGACCTCATTTTTACGCTGCATAGGATAGATCCAGGAATAACGGGAAAAGTCATTTATAAACAAGACATAATAGCGATAACTAGTGACTGAAATGACTGGGGACATCCATACATCAGAGTGAATTAAATAAAAGGCAGAGGGGGCAAAAGTTTTATTACTAATAAAGGATAGTTTGGTTGATTTGTTGAGTGCACAATCCTTCCAGAAAGCATGAGAAACTTTGAAGCCTAGAGATGACGCTAAGTGAGAAAGCACAGGATGGGATGGATGGCCAAGGTGACGATGCCAAGCAGGAGAGTGCACGCTGGTAAGGGCACAGGGGACGGTGGATGAGTGAGAGGAGAGGAAAAGTGGGTAAAGACCATCTTTAGAAGGGCCCTAAAAGAGTACCGAACCAGTACGTAAATCATAGATTTGATAAAAGTCAGGAGTAAAGACAAAGAAAACTAAATTATCACGAGTAAAATGGGCAAGAGAGAGAAGATTAGTACAAAGATAGGGAAGACAAAAGACATTTTGTAGAGAAAAATTGTGAAAACCTAAAGGAAGAGGAAGAGAGCCAGTATGAGAGATAGAGAGAGAATCTCCATTACCAAGAAATACAGAATTATTACCCTGATATGGCTGTTGATTTTGGAGATTAAAAGGACTACCAGTCATGTGATGAGTGACACTTGTGTCAGGGAACCAAGTGGAGTCAGGTGGCTACATAAATTGAGCCCCAACAAAGGAAGGAAAGGATTCTAGGCCATTGTAACGATGGGTACATGTTGCAATAATATGTTGATTTATATTGTAGGTGGTGCACCAAGCGAGTCCCAAGACACCAGGAGCTGAAGTTGGGCCGAGTAGAATGTTTGCTAAAAGCGGCAGATTAGGCCCAAGGGGGCTGAAAGGAAGGCCAATTGCTTTGAGGTCCAGAACTTGGAGCAAAAAGAGGTCACAGTTGATTAGGACATTGTGGCTGCTGGGAGCCATTCCACGGGTTGCTACAGGAAGGTGAGAAGTTGCACCAGCCACTACGGCCGTGACTGCGCTAGCCACTGCAACCACCACGCATGTTGATGGAGGAGCCACCACCACGGTGGGAATTGAAGGAAGTGAGGCCAGTGTTGTGAGGAGAAGATTGGGTGGCCATTTGCGCTATGTTTTGATCAGGAGAGATTCGAGGAGCCTATGCATCGAAAGCTAACAAACGAGCACGAAGATTAGCAAAGCCAGGAAGAGGAGGAAAGCATCAATAGGTTGAGGACTTAGCATGACGAAGGTAAGCATCAATAGGTTGAGAGCCTTTTTGATTATCCATGAGTTGAAAACAAAGAGCAGATTCACTGGCCATCCTGGATTGAGAGATATGGCATTGGAGACACTCCCAGGAGATCCCCGGCAGAGGTGCAACCGACGGTGAAAGAGAGAATGGACTGAGAGAGTGTACTGCTGATGTAGCTGACAATGAGTTGGTCTTGTTGGTACCACTGAGCATGGGTAGGATTGGTTTGGGTAAGAGAGGCGGTGGTGGTTGTGGGTGTTTCGATGGTAGAAGTGGAGGTTTAGGGAGAAGGTTGTTTATGAGTGCCATCGATAAATTTCCAGAGGTCATGACCAACTAAAAAGAGTTTGAGTTGACAGAGCCAAATGAGGTAGTTGGAGTCAGTAAGCTTGATAAAATGAGAAGAGTTGGGGCTAAGGAGGGAGATGGTGGATTTAGACGAAGCCATGAGGTGAACCTAAAGGAGAGGATTGGACCGACTAAGGGAGAGGGAGGAAACCCTAGGTAAGGCTAATACCATGTAGAGAGTATATTTCCTTGTATTGAACAGATTACACAAAGTCCCTATTTATACTGATATAGGAAATCTACTTAAGGAAGGAAATAATATAGACATGAATACAATCCGAATTACAGCAGAAAAAGCTAATTGCTAAAAGGAGATTGTGAAGTTAACTTCTATGTGTGCTAGGAAAGGAAAGATGCGTTAACACTATTTCAGAAGTTGGCTTGGAAGGTTGATGGAAAACACTAATTGAAGTAAAGGCTTACCTGATATTGACACCTTATGTTGGAAAAATGAGTGAGATTTCCAATTTAGAAACTGCTTTCCCACACAAAAGTGGAAATCTATTCAGAACCAGTATATGGTCACTTGGGATGATGACAAGGAAACTGAGAAATATATTGGCTTGATGAGAAAGCTGTAAGACTACATGGCACCATATGTTTCAAAGATGCTAAAACAAGCTATGCAGAAGCAAGCATTTGGGGTTTGAAGTATTTCAAGAACAACTTTAGGAGACTTGTTCATGTTAAGACCTTAGTTGATCCTGGTAACTTCTCCAGGGATGAACAAAGCATCCATGTGTGTCCATCTAGGAAGAAATAGAGTTTCTACAATCAATACATGATAATATTAGTAATCAATAATTTAAATATCTTTCTCCTCCCCCCATAGATTTTCTTGTGATAATCTGTGAAGTATGATGTAAGAATGTCTATAAACCACTTATTGCTTATTATACTTTACTATTCTTTAATTCGATCAAAGTGACTAATTAATGAGATGAGATTGTGCCAAGCCAAGCTTGCGGTCCACCTTGGCTGATTATCTACCCCAAGCCAAGCTTGTGAGTTTTTTTTCATTCTATTTATTTATTTCCACTATAAATAATAATCTCCTTGTTTGGCTAGCTCTTTTGGAGTTTGGTTTCCACCTTGACCTCAGAGTTCAGGTTTTCACGTTGACCTCGTAAATGGGTTTCCACCTTGATTTGGAGTTGGGTTTCAACTTCGACTTGGAGTTGGATTCCGCCTTGAGTTGGAGTTGGGTTCCGCCTTGGGGAGCTTCTATAATGAGGAGGTTGAGTGAGGAGCTTATTTGAGGAGGCCCATCTCACCATCAAAAGGGATGTGGACCCCCCAATGCACCCCCCCCCCCAATGTACTTTGTTTTTGGTTGTTGATGGTGAGATTTCACCTCCTTAAATAAGCTCCTCACTCAACCTCCTCATTCTAGCCTCTCCGTCCGCCTTGACGTCTCAGTTGGGTTTCGCCTTGACCTTGCAGTTGGGTTTAAAGCTCGACTTGGAATTGGGTTTCCACCTCGACTTGCAGTTGGGTTTAAAGCTCGACTTGGAATTGGGTTTCCACCTCGACTTGGAGTTGGGTTCCACCTCCACTTGGAGTTGCTTGACCCTAGACCATACCCAAACAGTACCTTCAACATTTAGATAATTGTTTAAGGAAATTTGCATAAATACCACTTGAACTTTCAGGCATGTGCATCATTACCAGCTGAACTTTTAATTTTTATTTTTAACCCCACTTCAACTTTGTAAAGTGTTGCAATCCACCACCTATGTCTAACTCCATTAAAATTTCCGTTAAGTTTAAGGGTTTTTTTGTCAATTAACTATAACAAAGAACAATTATATAAAAAAAAGAATTAAAAATACAAAAAAAATAAAGCTAACCTCCATATCTCTCTCTCTTCTCTATACTCCATCGTCTTTATTCCACCAAATATCATATCAGATTGCAATGGTCCATTGATTTTGTTGCCTTCCTGTATTTCCTTTTTTTTTCCAAAGCCTTCCTGCATTCATTTCATGGCTTGCATTATTTGTTCAAAGGCTTGTCCTTCATTTCAATGGAAGTTTGCATATCAAAAAAAAAAAAATTCAGACTACAATTACTCTCTCTCAACCTTAATCCAGCAAATTCAAAAAATATGTATAGCCTATGAAATCTGACTTTCTCACCTTCCAATTCTGTTTTCAACATAATTGTACTTTCAGGATTGGACCTCTTAAGCTCTTCCAGGTAATCTCTAAGTATGGAATACTGCTCTTGGTAGGAACCCTCAAGCTTCTCATTTACTATTGATCTTGCTCTATATGCTTTCCACCTTGAGATTTGTGCCATATTGATCTTCTGGTCCAATCTCATTTTGTATATCTTCCTTGTTAGAACCTTCTACATTTTGGTCATATATGACATCATCTTCATTTTTCTCAAATGATACACCAAGCCCTTCTTCATCTTCCTCATAATCAGAATCAATAAATTCATCATCAGATTCAGTGGTTGCTTCCTCTTCTTGTACATCCACATCCACCCAATTAAATTCTAGCACATCTGATTGAGGAGACTTCTCTAGCTGAAGTGTGTTACTTTGCTGCCTCTCAATTTGAAATATATCTATTTGCTGCACATAATGGTTATTAATAGATGCCTAACTCTCTAGAAGCCCACAAGAAATTCCATGAGAGAAATAAATGACAACAACTCTACTGTGAAGCAAGTTATCAAACATGTTATTAAACACCTCATCATTTGTAATACAAACCAACTTACCTTCCACCCCTTTTACTCCATCAAGCACTCTATAGTAGTATCTAACACGTTCTTGATACCCCAATTTTCTTTGCAAAATCATCAAAATCAAAAGGTGACATATAGTCTCGATTTAAGTTGTCTACCCAAACCACACTACCACCAGAATAAAAGTTGTATCCATTACCTATGTCTTGAAGTTGACCACCATGGTGTATTTCAGCAGTCCACAATGCTGGATCTAAACCCTCTATGTATAGAACATTGAACAGACAAAAGTTACCACTATTTTTAAAATTTCAAAAATTTAACATATATATCCACAGTAATACACTATACATGATCGTAATTTTCATGTGAATTTAGTTTTATACATGCAAATAACAAACAAAACATATAATTTTTCATAACTATCTTCATAAACCAAATAAAAAATATTAGGAGCTGCTCCTTTTTGTTGAACTAACAAGGCAACGTTTTTATTTTATTTTTATTGAAGTACATATATATATGTGATGTGAGTCACAGCATAAAATACAAACGTGAAAATTTGACATATTCGACATAGCCCCACAGACACTCGATGCAAATCTAATTGTTAAGCAAAAAATATCATAATAGACAAAGCAAACTACAAGATTAAATAGCAATAAAAAATTTAAAGTTACAGTAAAGTTAAACAATCAAGAAATTCAGAAAAACACATAAATTTAGAACCACTATTGACCATAAAACGTTAAAAACTCAAATGTATCAGTCACCACACCACTTACCAAACAATTACTCACAATCTAAAAAGTATAAAATATGTAATTGTTGAAGCTTACCATAATTTGGTGGCTCCCTAGCGTATCTGAAGTTATTATCCGAATCAGTTACTTCAGTCCTCAGTTTGCTACTCAATTTCAATAACCCACACAAGAGATAAAGATGAATATAGAGTATGATGTGTGCAGAGGGTGGGTTTTGGGAGGGTAGATTTTTTGCAGTGGAGCGAATTGACGTTGGAAAAGTAGGAGTAGGGGTAGGGTGAAGGCGCTGTAATTAGGTTAACTTTTTTTTAAAATCTGTTTTTTTATATAATTATTCTTTGTTATAGTTAATTGACAAAAATACCCTTAAACTTAACGGAAATTTTAACGGAGTTAGTCGTAGGTGGTGGATTGCAACACTTTACAAAGTTCAGGTAGTTAAAAATAAAAATTAGAAGTTCAGGTGGTAAGACGCACATGCCTGAAAGTTCATGTGGTATTTATGCAAATTTCCTTAATTGTTTATGAAGAAACTTCTCTCTTTTTGTAAACGTTTTTGAAAAGTCTAAAAATACTGTAGAATTTTTTTTTTTCAGTCTCTTGCGTATGCTCCTATCTTTTCAATTATTGAAAAATCATCGATGGTTATCCAATGGCTGCATTGTTCTTTCAACTCAAACTACCTATATAAGTGAGCTTAGAGCTCATACCATTCCACATGCACAGAGAAATGGAGATCTCACACGTAAAACTAGTTCCACTTCTACTTTTCATCCTTCTCAACTCAGTGTGGTGCACAACTTCGAACTCAATTTTTGAAAGCTTTCTTCAAGGTTTTTACTCCTACAACTTCAAACTCAATTTTCGATATTTTTATTTTTCTATTGAGAGAAAATATAATATACTAAATTCACACATATTACACGAATAGTACGACTCAAACGCAGGACCTTACCTGGGGAGCAATTGCTCCAAACCCCAACATGAGTCCTTTGCTTCTGATATCTTTCTTTTAATTAGTAAGCAAGAAGAGGTTTAAAAATCAACATTCATTTGCTGCTTACTAGGTGTCCAAACAATAATGCAACTTCATTGTTTTCACAGACATAATAATGCAACATTTTATTTATTTATTTTTACGATGACTTCTTTAATATGAATTGAAATGAGTGACAAAAAACGACAATTAAGAGGGTTTATTTTATGATGATGTAGAAAATATGTATGATGATGTAGAAAATATGATACACATTGCGATTATTAAATCATTTGTATCTCAAATTATAAAATAAGTTTTTAAGAAGATTCTAAATCGGTAGAGTTTTGTTTTCATGCTCTTACGTATGTTTCAATATTTAAAAGGACACTTGTCCCTTGTTCTGTAATGACTGACAAAAGTAGGAGACACATACTGAACCTTTGCTTTGTCTTCAATATGCACACCTAATGCCAGCAATAATGTTTCTAGTGAGCTAAGAGCTCATGCATTTCATACAGAGGAAATGAAAATGGTGACCTTACGCATGAAACTACTTCCTCTACTTTTCATCCTTTTCAACTCAGTTTGGTCCACAACTTCAAATTCAGCTACACAAAGCTTTCTTCACTGTTTTACCTCCCACTTCCACATACAGAATTTCAACACAAGTAGCAAAATCATCATTACCAAAAACAGTTCTGCTTATTCCTCAGTCTTGGAATCTTCCATACGGAATCTCAGATTCTTAAACCCTTCAACACCAAAACCAGAAGCTATCATTACTCCTCTTCATGGCTCTCATGTTCAAGCAGCTATAATCTGCTCCAAGAAAGAGAGCATACTTATAAGAATCCGAAGCGGGGGACATGACTATGAGGGCCTATCTTATGTATCCGAAATTCCCTTCATCATCATTGATCTTTTCAATCTTCGATCCATCGATATTCACATTGAGAATGAGAGTGCCTGGGTCGAGTCAGGTGCTACTATCGGAGAGTTTTATTACCCAATTGCACAAAAGAGTAAAGTCCACGGATTTCCGGGAGGGATTTGTCACACAGTTGGTGTTGGGGGACATATTAGCGGAGGTGAATTTGGTACGTTGTTCAGGAAGTATGGTCTGGCAGCTGACAATGTCCTTGATGCTAAGATTGTCGACGTTAATGGGAGACTTCTTGACAGAAAATCCATGGGAGAAGACCTCTTTTGGGCTATTAGAGGAGGGGGGAGGGGGAGGCTCAAGCTTTGGAGTCATTCTGGCATGGAAACTTAGGTTGGTTCCTGTTCCTCCATCTGTAACAGTTTACAGGGAATCAAAGACCACAGAACAAGGTGCAACCAAATTTGTATCTAAATGGCAAGTTATAGCAGATAGAATTCCTGAAGAGCACTTCCTGCGTTTACTTGTACAAGTTGCAAATGGAGCTGGGAAAAATGATGGAAAAACTATTACAGTTATATTCGATTTCTTGTTTCTTGAGACATTTGAGAAACTTCTCCCTTGGATGCAAGACAATTTCCCAGACTTATGTTTAGACCAGACCAAATTCACGGAAATGAGTTGGATTGAGTCTTTTCTATACTTTGCAGGCCTCCCAAGTAACGAAGTAGACGTCTTGCTTCAGCGGACTGAACCATCTAAGAGATTCTTCAAAGCAAAATCAGATTATGTGACAGAACCAATTTCAGAAGCTGGCTTGGAAGATTTATGGCAAAGAATGCTTCAACTGGAGGCCTCGGAGTTGATACTGACACCTTATGGTGGAAGAATGAGCGAGATTTCTGCTTCAGAAACTCCTTTCCCACATAGAAAAGGAAATTGATTTGAAATCCAGTATTTGGGATGAAAGATTTGAGCAGTCTGAAATATTTTCTAGGAGTGGAAGTCACTTGATCTAAACATGGCTTATTTCTTTCACAAAGGAAGTATGTCGTGGACCTGCTAGCAGATCCTGGAATGCTTGACTGTAAACCAACTGATACACCTATTGTTGAGAATCATAAACTTGGTGTTTATGTGGATCAGGTTCCAACGAACAAAGAAAGATACCAAAGGTTAGTTGGAAGATTGATTTATTTATCATTGACACGCCCTGATATTGCATATGTGGTAAGCGTTGCTAGCCAATTTATGCATTCACCTAGTGAGGACCATATGGCTGCTGTGATGCGTATTTTGAGTTACTTAAAGTCTGCTCTTGGGAGAGGTTTATTATTTAAGAAAAATGGCCACTTGGATTTAGAAGGTTACACTGACGCAGATTATGTAGGGAATATTACAGATAGACGTTCTACATCAGGTTACTTCACCTTTGTTGGTGGTAACCTAGTTATGTGGCGTAGCAAGAAGCAAAAAGTTGTGTCTCGATCCTCTGAGAGTCTGAGTACAGAGGGATTGCCCAAGGGGTTTATGAAATACTGTGGTTGAGGTGGTTACTTGCTGAAATTGGGTTTAGACCGGATGCTGCCCCAAAGCTCTACTGTGATAATCAGTCTGCATTTGAAATTACTAACAATCCGGTGCAACATGATCGAACTAAGCATGTAGAAGTTGATCGGCATTTCATTAAGGAGAAGCTGGAGCATAAGTTAATTTCTATACCTTTTGTGCCTTCTTCAGAGCAGCTTGCAGATATATTGACCCATGTCGTGTCAAAGCGCCGATTTGAAGACTCACTTGACAAGTTGGGCATTACCGATATCTATGCACCAACTTGAGGGGGAGTGTTGGCGTGAGTCAATGTTCCTATTAGGAATAGAATTTATATTTTATTGTAATTATCTAATTTGAGTAGAATTAGGAGATTTTGTACATATTTCCTATTTGTACTCACTTTGTATGTAGTATATATATTCCTCCTTGAGAGAAGAATAAACATATTAGTTTAAACCCTAATTATTTTGAGTGTTCCAGTCCTACTTTTCATCCTTCTCAATTCAGTTTGCGTATGCTCCTATCTTTTCAATTATTGAAAAATCATTCATGGTTATCCAATGGCTGCATTTTTCTTTCAACTCAAACTCCCTATATAAGTGAGCTCAGAGCTCATACCATTCCACATGCACAGAGAAATGGAGATCTCTCACGTAAAACTAGTTCCAGTCCTACTTTTCATCCTTCTCAATTCAGTTTGGTGCACAACTTCAAACTCAATTTCTGAAAGCTTTCTTCAATGTTTTTCCTCCCACATACATTCTAACTCAAGCAGCAAAATTATTCTCACCAAACACAGTCCTGCTTATTCCTCAGTCTTGCAATTTTCCATGCAGAATCTCAGATTCTTGAACACTTCAACACCAAAACCAGAAGCTATCATTACTCCTTTTAAACACTCTCATGTTCAAGCAGCTGTAATTTGTTCCAAGAAAGAGGGCATACAAATAAGAACCCGAAGCGGGGGGCATGACTACGAGGGCCTATCTTATGTATCGACAACTCCTTTCATCATGATTGATCTTTCCGAACTTCGGTCCATTGATATTGACATAGAGAATGAGATCGCTTGGGTGAGTCTGGTGCTACTCTCGGGGAGTTGTATTATGCAATTGCACAAGAGAGTAAAGTTTATGGCTTTCCAGCAGGGACTTGTCCAACTATTGGTGTGGGGGGACATATTAGTGGAGGTGGATTTGGTTCCTTGTTCAGGAAGTATGGTCTGGCAGCTGACAACGTCCTTGATGCTAAGATTGTCGACGTTAATGGCAGAGTTCTTGACAGAAAATCCATGGGAGAAGAACTCTTTTGGGCTATTAGAGGAGGGGGAGGCTCAAGCTTTGGAGTCATTCTATCATGGAAACTTAGGTTGGTTCCGGTTCCTCCATCTGTAACAGGTTACATGGAATCAAAGACCATAGAACAAGGTGCAACCAAACTTGTTTCTAAATGGCAAGCAATAGCAGATAGGATTCCTGAAGGGAATTTCCTGCGTTTGGTTTTACAATTTGCAAATGGTACAAACGGTGAAAAAACTATTCAAGTTGTATTCAATTTCTTGTTTCTTGAGACTTACGAGGAACTTCTTCCTTGGATGAAAGAAAACTTCCCAGAGTTAAATTTAGACCAGACCGCATTCACTGAAATGAGTTGGATTGAGTCTGTTCTATTTTTGGCTAACTTCCCAATAAACGACACAGAAGTTCTGCTTCGGCGGACTCAACAATCTAGGAGCTTCTTCAAAGCAAAATCAGACTATGTGACAAAACCAATTTCAGAAGCTGGCTTGGAAGGTTTATATCAGAGAATGCTTCAACTAGACACATCCATGTTGATACTGTCACCTTTTGGCGGAAGAATGAGTGAGATTTCCGAATCAGAAATTCCTTTCCCACATAGAAAAGGAAACTTATATGAAATCCAGTATTATGTCACTTGGGATGATGAGAAAGAAACTGAGAAACATATTAGCTGGACAAGAATGGTGTATGGCTACATGGCAGCATATGTTTCCAAGTCCCCAAGAGCTGCCTATTTGAACTACAGGGATCTTGACTTGGGGACGGACATGGGTGCTAACACAAGCTATGCACAAGCAAGCATTTGGGGTTTGAGCTACTTCAAGAATAACTTTAGGAGACTTGCTCAAGTGAAGACCTTAGTTGATCCTGGTAACTTCTTTAGAAATGAACAAAGCATCCCTGTGTTACGATCTGGGGAAAAATAGAATGCCAACAACCACTAGATGTGTTTGTGTAATAGAATAAACAACAAATAGATAGGTTCGGCTTCAGTTGCTCATTCCATTGTACCTACCGACGAATAATAGAACCTCGTTTGTTGCCTTTCTCTTGCTGTGAAGATTGAAATCCATTTGCAAAACAGAATTATAATTTTATTTCAAATGATTTAAATATTTTAATTCCTGCTTTGGTTGTCAAACTGTTTATTTAATTTATTTATTTATAATAATGAAGTCTTCTTCGGTACAATCTCCCAGGAGATTTCTCTGTTATAAGAACAGAGAAAATAGAACCAATTTTCAGAAGCACCTTTCTGATATCTTTCTTTTAACTAGTAACAGCCTATGACTCCTGAGTTTGAGGATTGAGATGCATATGATCATATAAGTCATAATTAAGCATTCATTTGCTGCTTACTAGCTGTCCAAACAATAATGCAACTTCATTGTTTTCACAGACAATAATCATGCAACTTTTTAAAAAAAATTTATGATAACTTCTTTAATATGAATTGAAATGAATGACAAAAAACGACATTGCCGGACAAATTATTTGTATCTCTCCAATTATAAAATAAGTTGTTGAGATGACTCTAAATCGGTAGAGTTTTGTTTTCATGCTCTTAGGTGTTCTGTTTTCATGCTCTTAGGTGTTCTCTTACGTATGCTTCAATAATTTTTTTATTTTTTATGATATGCTTCAATATTTTTATTCTAACTGACAAAAATAAGAGGAACATACTGAACCTTTGCTTTGTCTTCAATGGACACCTAGTGCCCACAATGAGATATTTAGTCATATACCCAATCTTAGCACTAATGCTATAGATAAACCCTGCACTATTTAATTTCTATAAACAAACCCAAAAAATGACAGCTGACCATATTGAATTTAATTTTGATTATTAAATTACTTTGATGCTCTATTGAGTGTTTTGGGGGTTTTTTTATGAGGTTTTGGGGTTGGGGTTGTTTTAAGAAATTGATAGTAGTTTTGTAATTTATAAGAAGTTAAAAGTCTCTTTGCTATATTGTAAATGGGTTTTGAGTGGTGTTTCTAAAGTCCATTTCATATAGGATTTTTTTATCATTTGGGCCCTTATATTGAATATAATAGTGAAGCTCCCACTTTTCATGGCTCTCATGTTCAAGTAGCTATAAATGATGGAAAAACTGTTACCATTATATTCAATTTCTTGTTTCTTGAGACATTTGAGAAACTTCTCCCATGGATGCAAGACAATTCCCAGACTTATGTTTAGACCAGACCAAATTAACTGAAATGAGTTGGATTGAGTCTGTTCTATACTTTGAAGGCCTCCCAAGTAACAAAGAGTCAAATATAAGGATATATGGTAATTTCTGATATATTATTTCTTCTCTCAAAGAGGTGTATATATAGTGTACAATGCCTTTTTACCCTAGGAAAAGATAAAAGCTAATCCTGATAGAACAGGTAATACAATATTTACAAGAATCCTAATAATAATTTCCTACCTAAAATAGGACTCACGCCAACACTCCCCCTCAAGTTGGTGCATAGATGTCACCAATGCCCAACTTGTCAAGTGAGTCACTAAATACATGGCTAGACACTGCTTTAGTCAAAATATCTGCAAGTTGTTCCTCTGATTTCACATGTGGTACACTAATCACATTGCTTTCCAATTTTTCATAAATAAAATGTCTATCAATCTCCACATGTTTAGTACGATCATGTTGGACTGGATTATTAGCTATGTCGATTGCAGCTTGATTATCACAATACAATTTCATGACATCTTTAGCCACGAAGCCCAATTCCTTTAATAATTTCCGAATCCACAACATCTCACATACGCCATGAACCATGCTTCGATACTGAGCTTCTACCTGGACAAAGAACAAACCTTCTGTTTCTTGCTTCGCCAAGTAACAAGGTTACCACCCACAAATGTAAAATAACCTGATGTTGAACGCCTATCAGTTTCAATTTCCTGCCCAATCAGCATCTGTAAAACCTTCAATTTCCAAATGTCCATGTTTTGAGAACATCAGCCCTTTGCCAGGTGCAGACTTCAGATCCTGCAAAATTCGCATAACTGCTTCCATATGAACTTCACTAGGTGAATGCATAAATTGACTCACAACACTAACAGCATAAGCAATATCTGGCCTGGTGTGAGATAAATAAATAAGTCTTCCAACTAACCTCTGATACCTGTCTTTATTTGTTGGAACTTGATCTGGAAGAATCTCAAGATTATGGTTATGCACAATAGGAGTATCAGAGGTTTACACCCAAGCATCCCAGTTTCATTCAATAAATCTAACACATATTTTCTCTGTGACAAGAAAATACCCTGTTGAGATCTAGCCACTTCAATTCCCAAAAAATATTTTAGCCCTCCAAGATCCTTCATCTCAAACTCAGTTGATAAATAATGTTTCAATTTATCAATCTCTTCTGTATCATCACCTGTTATTATCATATCATCAACATATATAATTAAAACAGTGACCTTCCCTTTCCTCCTCTTCAGAAACAACGTATGATCTGCATTGCTTTGACGATAACCATATTTCTTCATGGCACAACTGAATTTTCCAAACCACGCTCTAGGAGACTGCTTCAACCCATAGAGTGATTTCCTCAACTTGCACACTAAATTTGGATTTTCCGATAGATCAAATCCTGGAGGTAGGCTCATATAAACTTCTTCCTTCAATTCTCCATGTAGGAAAGCATTTTTCACATCAAATTGTTGGAGTGGCCAATCTAAATTTGCTGCAAGCGATATTAGAACACGAACTGTGTTTATTTTTTGCAACTGGTGCAAAAGTTTCCTGATAATCAACACCATATGTCTGAGTATATCCTTTGGCAACCAATCTCGCCTTGTATCTATCGATGGTACCATCTACCTTGTGTTTAATTGTGAAAATCCATCTGCATCCAACTGGTCGTTTTCCTTGTGGCAATGAAACTAAATCCCAAGTTTGATTTTTTTTCAAAGCCAACATCTCTTCATCCATAGCTTTCTTCCATTGAGGAGCAGCCAAAGCATCTTGCACTTTAGATGGAATAAATTCAGTTGTCATCTGATTAGCAAAAACTGCACATGCTTCAGAATAATCGATGAGTAGAGACATAGTTTGTAATTGGGTAGTTTGACTTCTTTGAATTTTCAGGTGAAAAACGATCTGGTGGAATTCCTCTATTACGTCTTGGGAGGCAATTGATACCTTGTTTCTGCAACATTATCAATATCGTTTAAATTATTAGTATTAATCAAATGTGGTTCCTGTACTTACCTCAGGGTTATCCGAAGCCTCAGGAATTTGGACAGGTACTGTTGGTGTAGAAGAGGGAGAACAATTATGTGGGATATGTGGAGTTGCAGGGAACAAAGTGGGGTTAGCAACATGTGATGCCAAGTCTTCAACTAACGTGACTACATTTTCTTTTTCATTGCAGACCACTTCTTCTCTTTCTATGGTAATATCAGGTAACATACTTGTCCAATTCCAAATCTGCTCTTCAATATTCTCCTTCTCCCCCTGAAGAGGAGAGTTGGATTCATGATGAAAATACATGGACAACTCTGAGAAAGTGACATCCATTGTGACATATGTACGCTTTGTAGGAGGATGGTAGCATCGATATCCTTTGGAATATGGGGAGAAACCCACAAACACACATTTAAGAGCACATGGATCCAATTTAGACCGTAGGTGTTTAAGGATGTGAACGTAGGCTATACAACCAAAAATGCGGGGATGGAGAGTTAGGACTTACGGTAGGGGATGTGTCGAAGTCAAAACATCCAATGGTGTCTTGTATCCATGGACAGAAGAGGGCATACGATTTAATAAATACACTGCATATAATATAGCATCACTCCAAAACATCTTAGGCATGTGAGCTTCTATCAAAATACTCCTGGCCGTCTCAAGAATATGACGATTTTTCCGTTCAGCAACCCCATTTTGTTGAGGGGTATATGGACATGTAGTTTCATGGAGAAGACCGTTATCCTGGAAGAAAGACACAAAATCATGATTCACATATTCACCTCCATTATCTGATCGCAGAAACTGAATTTTTGTGGAAAACTGTCTGAACCATCTGATAAAATTGCTTGAAGAGACCAAAAACTTCACTTTTATTTTTCATAAAATATATCCATGTCATTCTCGTATAATCATCAACGAAAGTCACAAACCATCTAATGCCAGAGATTGTAGAGACTTGGGAGGGACCCCATACATCAGAATGAATAAGAGCAAAAGGTTTATCATTCTTATTGAAACTAATAGGGTATGAAACACGGTGACTCTTGGCAAGAATACAAGTTTCACACTGAAGACTAGAAATATCCAAATCCAAAAATAAAGCTGGAAATAAATGTTTTAAATAACCAAAAGAAGCATGTCCTAAACGCCAATGCCATAACCAAATTTGTTTCTTCTTGTCTGCAGCTGAGTCATGAGCAATAAGGGCCTTTCCCGTGCAAACATCATCCACATAATATAGTCCTCCTCTCTTAGTACCACGCCCAATTATTTCCTGGGTTCGAATATCCTGAAGAAGGCA
Organism: Prunus fruticosa; assembly: GCA_018703695.1. Classification (NCBI taxonomy): domain Eukaryota; kingdom Viridiplantae; phylum Streptophyta; class Magnoliopsida; order Rosales; family Rosaceae; genus Prunus; species Prunus fruticosa. The sequence goes on along the minus strand of CM031920.1, from coordinate 6,553,150 downwards.
AAACAAGGGATAGATTAATACAAAACAATTTAATTGTTCAGTCACTTGTCCAACAGATAATAAATTCTGGGATAAAGAAGGAACAAGAAGAACATGTTCCAAAGTTAAATTTGGAGAAAGATCAACAGTGCCTGCCCCAAGTCACAGGGTAGGATTGGCCATTCGCATTCGCCATACTAGTAAGGCTAGGAGTAGTACGAGTCTTCAAATTTGTCGAGTCAAATGTCATGTGATTTGAAGCACCTGAATCAATAATCCAACCAGAACCAATACCTAAGCCAGGGAACAGGCAGCAAAAGCACTACCTGAGGTATTAGAAGAAGTGCCCGAATCACCTGGAGGGAGGGCGGCAAAACCTGGAGGAACAGTGGAGGAGGAGACGGATGGCATAGGGGAAGCTTGTGGGACAGAAGGGTCGGAAGATCCTATGCAGAGTGCGACCTTGCCTTGTGCATATCGTTCAGCGGCTACTTTGGCCTTGTTACGCTCCTTGACTTCATCCCACCATTCTGGATAGCCATGTAATTTAAAACAATCAGTTACAAAGTGATTCGTGCTGTTGCAATGAGTACACCTTTCGCCATTCTGAGGTTTAACTCGTTGTGGACCATTGGGTCTTGTAGAACCTGGAGGTACGTTAGCTGTAGAACCTGAGGTTTGTAGGAAGAGGCAGGCATAGAGTGCCTTGTAGAATCAGCAGGTTTGTAGGAAGAGGCAGGCCTGGAGTTCCTTGCTACCATAGCAGCTCCAGTGTTCATCGGGGTTTGTGGTACCATCATGGTGGATCGCCGCTGGTCTTCTCGCCTGACACATGAAAAAGCTTTCTCCAAATTCGGAAACGGATCCATGCGAAGAATATCGCTACGAACTCTGTCAAACACATCATCTAATCCAGCTAAAAATACATAAACCCTCTCAATCTCAATCTCCTGTTGACGAAGCAAAATATCTGATGAATTGGTAAATTTATTGGGTCGTCGATAATCAATCTCATGCCAAATACTTTGCAATTCTGCATAGTATGTGACAAGTTGTCGTCCAGACTTGTTTCGCCTTGAATGCCCGACAAGTTAACTCATAAATCTGTGACTGATCTTGGCCATCATAGTATGTTTTTTTCACATTCTCCCATACATCTTTGGCAGTTTTGTAGGGAAGGAAAATTTGCATAATATCAGGCTCCATAGACTGAATCAGCCATCCCTTCACAACTGCGTTTTCAGCATACCACTTATTGTAATTGGAGTCTGCCAGAAGCTGGTGCAGGAGAAGCGCCTTCAGGGATACCCATATTTTCCCTTCCAGCAACATGTAACTCAAGCAGTTGGGACCAAACTGAATAATTTGTTCCATTCAATTTGACAATTGTAGGAGCAGCGGAAGAATCATGATGAACATTGACAATTGACATAGGCTGACCAGGAAACCCCTGAGGTAATTTGTGGTACCTCATTGGATTGGCCATCTTCATTAAACAAATCCTGCATATCCCCCATGGAGCCAAATAACACGGCAAGGAATTAAAACAACTAATAGGCAAAAAGGAAGAAATCTGAGCAGTAAGGGAGGTCTGCTATGCTAGGGCAAATATAACTAGGCTCTGATACCAAGTCAAATATAAGGATATATGGTAATTTCTGATATATTATTTCTTCTCTCAAAGAGGTGTATATATAATGTACAATGCCTTTTTACCCTAGGAAAAGATAAAAGCTAATCCTGATAGAACAGGTAATACAATATTTACAAGAATCCTAATAATAATTTCCTACCTAAAATAGGACTCACGCCAACACAAAGTAGACGTCTTGCTTTAGCGGACTGAACCATCCAAGAGATTCTTCAAAGCAAAATCAGATTATGTGACAGAACCAATTTCAGAAGCTGGCTTGGAAGATTTATGGCAAAAAATGCTTCAACTGGGGGCATCCGAGTTGATACTGACACCTTATGGTGGAAGAATGAGCGAGATTTCTGCTTCAGAAACTCCTTTCCCACATAGAAAAGGAAATTTATTTGAAATCCAGTGTTTGGTCTTTTGGAATGATGACAAGGAAACTGAAAAGAATATTGGTTGGTTGAGAAGGCTGTATGCCTCCATGGCACCATATGTTTCAAAGTCCCCAAGAGCTGCCTATATGAACTATAGGGATCTTGACTTGGGGAGGAACAAGGATGTTAATACAAGCTATGCAGAAGCAAGCATTTGGGGTTTGAAGTATTTCAAGAATAACTTTAGGAGACTTGTTCATGTTAAGACCTTAGTTGATCCTGGTAACTTTTTCAGGGATGAACAAAGCATCCCTGTGTTTCCATTGGAGGGAAAAATAGAATGTCATGAACAACTAGATTGGTTTGTGTAACAGAATAAACAATAAGTAATCTAATTTGAAGATTTAATTTCTACTTTGATTAAACTAGTTTCTTTTGTATTTAAGGTTGCTTTGGTACAATCTCCCCAGATATTTCACTATTATGAAAACATAGAAAATGGAACCAAATTTCAGAAGCACCTTTCTGTTCACTTTGTTAGTGTTGCAATTCAGAAGCGAGTGATGAATTTGTTTTGTGAATGTGATGCTCCGAATACCGTTGTTAGTGTTGAAAATTGGCCCAAATTGTATTGTTTAATAAGTTGTGTAAGGGCTACTTTATTGTTGTTGTTTGCTAGCTATGTCATGCCGTGGGCTTTTCAAATGGGAAAATGATGGCACATCCCTTTGTTAAAAGACTGGAGACAAAGAGATGGAGTGGGCGACGGCACTTGAGAGATCTACACCTAAAGCAATTGGAATCCAACTTGGTGGGCATGTGCGGCTACTTTTGTGACAAAGCTTTGGGCATTTCCTTTGTCGGTGGCTGCCATTATAAGAAAGATTCTTTCTTTCTTTGTTTATTAGCCTTCAATATTATATTGGCCACATTGTTGGTTTGTTCCCGTGGGTAAGAAGAGAGAGAGAGGTAGAATAGTCTTTGTATTATATTGCTACTACTTTTGACTCTTGGGTTCTTTGAGATGCCAACTTGGGCTATATGCATAAAGAGGGCCTTCGTTGGCAGCAGGAGATGTGTGTGCAGGGGTGCCGCACTGTGGCGCACCAAAAACATGAGAAAGATTCATGCAAGCAGCTATTGGACCAAATTCTTTGATAATATAAAGAAGTCTTGGCAAATAGAAAGGGGGGCAGCATGCCTCACCATTGGCCATATAGGCTAAAACAGAAATGAGAGACACTTCCACATATAGAGAAATACTAGAGAGTATCACCATGAAAGCGGAGATAAACTCCTCTTTGGCTACGTAAGATGTTGAGGTTAGATCAAGTCATTTCAAAGGTTGAGTCTTCTTCATTTGTTCCTTATATTTGTGGAAGGTTTATTTCTTTGTATTGTTGTTAGTGTGTTCTTTCCTAGTGAGCAAGAACAATCCATGTGTTCTTGGCTCTTGTGTGTGGTTAGCTTGAGAGTGACTTGGGTGTAATTGGGATTTGGGCTGTGAGAGTTAAACTCTCTAATTCCTAGGATAGGTGAGAGGGTTAATCTTCTTTGGTTGTAATCACTTTTGGGATCCTGGTGGAATTTATCGCCGTCTTCAAACTGGATGTAGGCTCCACACAGCTGAACCAGTATAAATCCTTGGTGTCGTTTTGGATTTCTGTATTTCATATTTTGCTCTTCTTGTTTCAATGGTTTCATATCCATTAACTATCCAATGCAATCCACTTCCACCGCGCACAATAGTTGGTTTATGTGGTGAAGGGTTTAGGAAGACAATAGTCGAAAGAAAGTGATTTTATTAATTTAAAGGAGTATAATACATAGCTTTGTGTACATAGAACCGTAGGCGGATTGGTCCAAGGGGTGGAAACTCAAATTTTGAGTTTTGAGCCCAAAATTCATCTCCAACGTATGTATTTAAGGGGTGGAAATTTGAGATGGGTGGAATTCTTGGCGGAATTCCAGTTTGGGTTTTGCTTGGATTGGAAATTTTTTGTGGACCCCAACTCTTGCTGCATAGCCCACGTGAAAAGGAAAAATGGAGCAAGCCCCGCGTGACAGAAAGTTGCTACTCTCCCTCTGCATGACAAGTGGCAGCTCACTATTTGTAGTTGTTGTTTCTTTCATTTTTTTTTTAATATTAAACTTGCAAATTAAAGTTGCTGTGTTTTGCGGGGAAAAAAAAAATTAAGTTGATGTGCTTTTTTTTTCTTTTGTTGTACTTGAAAGTGAAATTATATTACATTTTGAATTTTGAATTTTTTTAGATTAAAATGTTCAGAAAATTAAATCACGAATGTTGAAACAAAAATAATATCAAAAAAAATCGATAACAAAAAAAAATTAAAAATTAACCATTTGTAAACAATTTAAATAAAGTTGCATACTCAAATTATGAGTTTGCAAGCTTATTAGGTTACTAGCTTCTAACGTAGATTTGGTTAGCTTGTTTGCTTCTAGACATTATTTGCCGACTTAGACAATCTCTCCAATATTCTCAGCCACAATCTTCAATTATGTTTGTGGATATTCGTCTAACCTACATTGTCCCACCGCCATGGAACTTCTTCATTGTAAGCTATTGACCTTTCTAGAAGTCTTCAATTACGTACGTCTACTGCAACTAAAAATGCGACTTTTTATTTTTTTTTATCAAAAACAAATAATACTGCAACTAAACGTGTACAATTTTATATGTGCTCAATAAAGATTTCTTTTTTTTTTGTTTCCCAGGGTATCCCCGGCGACTGCAGAGACTAAATCCCTCGAGAGGTAGGGTAAGGCGAGGCGCAGCTCCCTTAACCTCTCCCAACAAACCCCGCTCTATTCACAGTTGCTCGAATTCGAAACCTAACTCTTTTAAAGGGTCCAAGCCCTTCCACTTGGACCAACTCTTGTTGGTATAAAGATTTCTTTTTTAGGTTTTATTGAGAGGAAATAAACTTTGGGGTTTCGATCCTAGTGTCAAGCAGGATGGAAGGGGTAGGGCTACAACCACTAGTAACACCGCCCAACCAATAAGGATTTCTTTAACTTTAATGAAACTAATGACCAAAAACTACAACTGAGAGAGACAGCGTGACATAGATCATATGATTCAAACTGCGATTAATTAAATCTTTGGCGTCTTCAACTTTAAAATTTCGGCTCTCAGTCTCTGACGTATTCTCTTACGCTTTTTTTTATTTGCAAAGGTTATTGCTTGTCTTAACTGAAAAAGAAAGGAGAAAGTTTGAGCATTGACTTTGTCTTCAATGGACATCTAATGTCTGAAATACTTTACCAAGTTTTGTTTTTGGACATACTTTTCCACGTCGTAGTAGATATATTAGAGCTCTATGCATTTCACAGTTCAAACTGCACAGGGGAAATAAATATGGAGATATTCAAACTACTTCCATTACTTTTCATCTTTTTAAACCCTGTCTGGTCCACAACTTCAAATTCAGCTACAGAAAGCTTTCTTCAATGTTTTACCTCCCACATACAGAATCTCAACTCAAGTAGCAAAATCATTCTCCTCAAAAGCAGTTCTGCTTATTCCTCAGTCGTGCAATCTTCCATACAAAACCTCAGATTCTTGAACACTTCAATATCAAAACCAGAAGCTATCATTTATCCCTTTCATGACTCTCATGTTCAAGCAGCTGTAATTTGCTCCAAGACAAACGGCATACTAATAAGAATCCGAAGTGGGGGCCATGACTACGAGGGCCAATCTTATGTATCCAGAGCTCCTTTTGTCATCATTGATCTTTTCAATCTTCGATCTATCGATGTTGACATAGAGAATGAGAGTGCTTGGGTTGAATCCGGTGCTACTCTTGGAGAGTTGTATTACAGAATTGCAGAAAAAAGTAAGGCCTACGGATTTCCAGCAGGGTCATGTCCTACTATGGGTGTGGGGGGACATATTAGTGGAGGTGGATTTGGTACCATACTGAGAAAATATGGTCTAGCAGCTGACAATGTCATCGATGCTAGGATTGTCGACGTCAATGGCAGAGTTCTTGACAGAAAATCCATGGGAGAAGAACTCTTTTGGGCTATTAGAGGAGGGGGAGGTCCAAGCTTTGGAGTCATTGTGGCATGGAAACTTAGGTTGGTTCTTGTCCCTCCATCTGTGACAGTTTTCTCAATTTCAAAGACCACAGAACAAGGTGCAACCAAACTTCTTTCTAAATGGCAAAACATTGCAGACAAGTTTCATGAAGACCTTTTCCTACATACAGTCATAGGTGTTGGAAACAAAGCTGGCACAAATGGTGGCAAAACTATTGTTATTGAATTCAGTTCATTGTTTCTTGGGCCGGTGGAGAAACTTCTCCTTTTGATGCAGGGCAATTTTCCAGAGTTAAGTGTAAACCGCAGCGATTGCACTGAAATGAGTTGGATTGAGTCTGTTCTTTACTTTGCTAGCATCTCAATAAACGAATCAGAAGCTTTGCTCAATAGGACTCAACAATCTAAGAGCTTCTTCAAAGCAAAATCAGACTATGTCAATGAACCTATTTCAGAAGCTGGCTTGGAAGGTTTATGGCAAAGACTAATTGAAGTTGGGGCTTACCTGATATTGACACCTTATGGTGGAAGAATGAGTGAGATTTCCAATTCAGAAATTCCTTTCCCGCACAGAAGAGGAAATCTATTTAAAATCCAGTATATGGTCACTTGGGATGATGACAAGGAAACTGAGAAAAATATTGGCATGATGAGAAAGCTGTATGGCTACATGGAACCATATGTTTCAAAGTCCCCAAGAGCTGCCTATTTGAACTACAAGGATCTTGACTTGGGGAGGAACAAGGATGCTAATACAAGCTATGCACAAGCAAGCATTTGGGGTTTGAGTTACTTCAAGAAGAACTTCAAGAGACTTGCTCAAGTGAAGACCTTAGTTGATCCTGGTAACTTCTTCAGGGATGAACAAAGCATCCCTGTGTATCCATCTAGGAAGAAATAGAGCTTCAACAATCAATACATGATAATATTAGCAATCCGAATTGCCTTGAATGAATAAACTTAGGAACTATCTTCAAACCCATTTGTCTGTTATTGTGATATTGTTCATATCATTGTTTCCCTTGTCCTTTTTTCCCCCTAGATTTTCTTTGTATTATGATGTGAATTATGATGTTTTGGCCCCACTTGCTTTTCTTAAATTGCATGTGCATTCATATAACTACAAGGTGTTTGATGAAATGCCTCACATGGTATTTCCCCATTATTTGAAGAAAGTTATATTTTATAGGAGCACATGGGCAGCAAAAAAGCAACTAATTTGATAATGGGTTGCTCTCAACAGTCGACCAAGACACAGAAATTTTAGCAACTAGCAATTGTCCATATGCATTATTCACCCAAAATGACCAGTTTTTTCTAACTCGACGTGCCTCAAGACGTCCTTGGTGGAACTTTGCTTCCAATAGCCATCCGCTAAGTAATATTCCACAGTACATATGATCCAAACTAGTGGACATAATTCAAAGAATATAAATGTAATAACAACAAAAACATTGACCAGTTAGAAGACTGGAAAGTGGGAACAACCCAATTCATGTGGCAGAGATTGGAATTGGGGTGGTCAATGTTGGGCCATTCACCATTTCAACATTGCACACTAGGAAAGGAATTATTAAGAGCAAAGAAAATAGCTATTTTTGTCGTGAAAGTATAAATTCCACCTTATAGCTGTATGACTTGACAAGACATAATCTAAGATATTTTAAGCGAGGTTGACTCTTGACAATTTGACATATGGACATGGCATTTTGAGATATGCCATGTCCAGGAAGACTTTTATGAAACGTGAGACAATACTATTTTGTTATTCTCGGCTAAAAATATTATAACACGCGTGATAACATTTTTGTATGACATAGGATTATTCCCCAAGAAAAATCGCAAAATAGTGATATCCGGTTGCAACTAAGTTTTTCTTCCACTATTGACATACAAACACAATCCACCTCCACTAATTTTCCAAGTCACTTTTTTTGAACTCATATTTTCCAAGTCACTTTTTTTGAACTCATATTTTCCAAGTCATAGTACATATATTAGAGAGCTAATAGCCTACGCATTTCATTTGTACAGAGGAAATCAAAATGGTGACCTTACACAGGAAACTACTTCCTCTACTTTTCATCCTTTCAAACTCAGTTTGGTCCACAACTTCAAGTTCAGCTGCAGAAAGCTTTCTTCAATGTTTTACCTCCCACATACAGCAATATAACTCTAGCAAAATCATTATCACCAAACACTGTTCCGCTTATTTCTCAGTCGTGCAATCTTCCATACAAAACCTCAGATTCTTGACCAGTTCAACATCAAAACCAGAAGCTATCATTACTCCCTTTCATGACTCTCATGTTCAAGCAGCTGTAATTTGCTCCAAGAAAAAGGGCATACTAATCAGAACCCGAAGCGGGGGCCATGACTACGAGGGCCAATCTTATGTATCCAGAGCTCCTTTTGTCATCATTGATCTTTTCAATCTTCGGTCTATCGATGTTGACATAGAAAATGAGAGTGCTTGGGTTGAATCCGGTGCTACTCTTGGAGAGTTGTATTACAGAATTGCAGAAAAAAGTAAGGCTTATGGATTTCCAGCAGGGTCATGTCCTACCATAGGTGTGGGGGGACATATTAGTGGAGGTGGATTCGGTACCTTGTTTAGGAAGTATGGTCTGGCAGCCGACAATGTCCTTGATGCTAAAATTGTCGACGTTAATGGCAGAATTCTTGACAGAAAATCCATGGGAGAAGAACTCTTTTGGGCTATTAGAGGAGGGGGAGGCTCAAGCTTTGGAGTCATTCTGGCATGGAAACTTAGATTGGTTCCTGTTCCTCCATCTGTTACAGTTTTCAGATTTTCAAAGACCGCAGAACAAGGTGCAACCAAACTTTTTTCTAAATGGCAAAACATTGCGGATAAGCTTCATGAAGACCTTTTCCTACATACAGTCATAGGTGTTGGAAAGAAAGCTGGCACAAATGGTGGCAAAACTATTGTAATTGAATTCGGTTCATTGTTTCTTGGGCCGGTGGAGAAACTTCTCCTTTTGATGCAGGACAATTTTCCAGAGTTAAATGTTGACCGCAGCGATTGCACTGAAATGAGTTGGATTGAGTCTGTTCTTTACTTTGATTTCATCCCAAGAAACGAATCAGAAGCTTTGCTCAGTAGGACTCAAAAATCTAAGAGCTTCTTCAAAGCGAAATCAGACTATGTGACTCAACCTATTTCAGAAGCTGGCTTGAAAGGTTTATGGCAAAGACTAATTGAAGCAGGGGCTTACCTGATATTGACACCTTATGGTGGAAAAATGAGTGAGATTTCCAATTCAGAAATTCCTTTCCCGCACAGAAGTGGAAATCTATTCAAAATCCAGTATATGGTCACTTGGGATGATTACAGGGAAACTGAGAAATATATTGGCTTGATGAGAAAGTTGTATGACTACATGGCACCATATGTTTCAAAGTTCCCAAGAGCTGCCTATTTGAATTATAAGGATCTTGACTTGGGGAGGAACAAGGATGTTCACACAAGCTATGCAGAAGCAAGCATTTGGGGTTTGAAGTATTTCAAGAACAACTTTGGGAGACTTGTTCATGTTAAGAGCTTAGTTGATCCTGGTAATTTCTTCAGGGATGAACAAAGCATCCCAGTGTGTCTATCTAGGAAGAACTAGAGTTTCAACAATGAATACATGATAATATTAGCAATCCCAATTGCCAACAATGAATAAAGTTTGGAACTTTCTTCAAACCCAACTGTCTGTTACCAAAACAGTGAAAATGAAAACCAAATTTCAGAAGCACTCTTCTAAATTCTGATATTGTTCATTTCATCATTTTCTTTGTATTATGATAGTGTTCATTTCATTTCATCATTTCATCACATGGGGGCAAACCAATTAAGAAAGGCCTAATCTTTACTTAAGTTACGTTTGCATTCATATACGAACAAGGTGTTTGATGAAATACCTCACAGAGTTTTTTCTCATTATTTGAAGAAGGTTATATTATACGAGCACATGTGCAGCAAAAAAGCAACTAATTTGATAATGGGTTGCTATGAACAGTCAACCAAGTTACAGAAATTTTAGCAACTAGCTATTTTTCCATACTCATTATTCACCTAAAATGACCAAGTTACAGAATTGCACGGGGACATTATAAGAAGAAAGCCACAAATATGCTTATTTCCCTAATAAAATGCCGGACATAGCACCAGTCCAAATAAGTTGATCAGCATACAGCTCAATAGGCAAATCAATAGCCTCAATGGAAGCTGTCAAATGCGGAAAAACCCTTACAAAATTCACAGGCAAATCCCAACGAGAATTATTAATAAATTCAGCAACTTTAGCATGAAAAGATAAAGCAACTGAGGGAGGAATGCCTAACAAATGCATCAAAGAATTGCCCATCCAATTATCGGTCCAAAAATCAATTTGAGAACCATTGCCAATTACCCATTAAGATTTCTCCAGGATTTGAGGCAACAACTTCTTGAGGCCCAACCAAATAAAGGTAGCAAAAAAGCTTGCTCTGGACAGTAGAGCAAGACAAATTTTAGCAATTAGCTATTTGTCCGTACTCATTATTCACCTAAACTGACCAATTAATTTTCCAGAACCAAACCAAATTCCCTGATTCTAGGTTTTTTTAACTCGGCGTGCCTCAACATGTCCTTGGTGGAACTTTTCTTCCAATAACCATCCACTAAGTGATATTCCGCAGTGCATATGATCCAAATTAGTGGATATATTCAAAGAATATTATAGCACTTGTAATCAAATGTAACAAAAAAAGAAGCAGCATTGACCAGTTAGAAGACTGGAAAGCGGCGCACAAAAATAACCCAATTCATGTGGCAGAGATTGGAATTGGGCTGGTCAATGTTGGGCCATTCACCATTTCAACATTGCACACTAGGAAAGGAATTATTAAGAGCAAAGAAAATAGCTATTTTTGTCGTGCAAATATATATAAATACCACCTTATAGCTATATGACTTGAGAAGATATAATCTAAGATGTTTTAAGCAAGTTTGACGCTTGACAAGTTGACATAATGCCATGTCCATCAAGGAAATGCACTAGCAGAAAAAAAAAAAGTTTACATAAGTTTTGAGATACGCCTCCAGTATTGAAGAAAGACTTCTATAAAACGGGGATAATACTTTTTTTTTTTCCCAATCAATAACACTATGACATGCGTGATAGTACTTTGGAATGGCATAACATTATTGGCCATAAATACCAAAACCAAGTAAGTTTTTCTCCCACTATTAACATACAAACACAATCCACCTCCACTAATTTTCCAAGTCCTATTTTTTTGGACTCATACTTTTCCAAATCATAGTACATATATTAGAGAGCTAATAGCCTATGCATTTCATATGTGCAGAGGAAATCAAAATGGTGACCTTACACATGAAACTACTTCCTCTACTATACTTCCTCTACTTTTCATCCTTTTCAACTCAGTTTGGTCCGCAACTTCAAATTCAGCTGTAGAAACCTTCAATGTCTTACCTCCGACATAAAGGATAACTCTAGCAAAATCATTATCACCAAACACAATTCTGCTTATTTCTCAGCCGGGCAATCTTCCATACAAAACCTCATATTCGTGACCAGTGGAAACATCAAGACCAGAAGCTATCATTACTCCCTTTCATGATTCTCATGTTCAAGCAGCTGTAATTTGCTCCAAGAAAAAGGGCGTACTAATCAGAATCCGAAGTGGGGGCCATGACTACGAGGGCCAATCTTACGTAGCCAGAGCTCCTTTTGTCATCATTGATCTTTTCAATCTTCGGTCTATCGATGTTGACATAGAGAATGAGAGTGCTTGGGTTGAATCGGGCTACTCTTGGAGAGTTGTATTACAGAATTGCAGAAAAAAGTAAGGCTTATGGATTTCCAGCAGGGTCATGTCCTACCATGGGTGTGGGGGGTCATAATAATGGGGGTGGATTTGGTACCTTGTTCAGGAAGTATGGTCTGGCAGCGGACAATGTCCTTGATGCTAAAATTGTCGACGTTAATGACAGAGTTCTTGACAGAAAATCCATGGGAGAAGAACTCTTTTGGGCTATTAGAGGAGGGGAAGGTTCAAGCTTTGGAGTTATTCTGGCATGGAAACTTAGGTTGGTTCCTGTCCCTCCATCTGTAACAGTTTTCAAAATTTCAAAGACCACAGAACAGGGTGCTACCAAACTTCTTTCTAAATGGCAAAACATTGCAGATAAGCTTCATTAAGACCTTTTCCAACATTCAGTCATAAGTGTTGGAAATAAAGCTGGCACAATGGTGACAAAACTATTTGTTGATGCGAAAAAGTGGTTCGGCACTTTTTGGGCTCAACTTAGTGATGTTGGGCCTTCGGAATGCTTTGGGCCTCTGGAGAGCGCATGATCTGCAAGATGAGTAAACGCTCGGTAAGACCTAGGGCACCAGTGTAGTACCGGCCGAAGGCTCTCCGATGCTTAAGTAAGTTCGGATTTAGTAAATTAACTGAAGAATCAATAGGCTTGTATGCCGTAAGTTTTGATTACCTCTATTTTGGGATAGTTTTCCTCTTTTATAGGTCTTGGGAGATGTGCATATTGTGTAGGATTTCAATGTGGGACTGTAGATGTCGGCTGTGAACATGCCACGTGTCCCGGAGAAGGGAGCTGCCCTAATCGACGGTTCGGTAGGCTAGGTGGCGAAGGCAACCATAACCAGGCTCGATTTTGCCCACGTGTCTTGTTCTTATAGGCTGTTCATTTTGGTATAAACACTATTATTATTGAATTCAATTCATTGTTTCTTGGGCCCGTGGAGAAACTTCTCCTTTTGATGCAGGACAATTTTCCAGAGTTAAGTGTAGACTTGGAGTTTACCTACACTGAAATGAGCTGGATTGAGTATGTTCTTTACTTTGCTTTCATCCCAAGAAACGAATCAGAAGCTTTGCTCAGGAGGGCTCAACAATCTAAGAGCTTCTTCAAAGCAAAATCAGACTATGTGACTGAAACCTTAGAGTCCGTTTTTTCTTAAATAATGATTAAACAAATATAATTGTTATATATATATATATAGTTTTACGTAATAAATGTTTATTTAATTCTATTACACATCATATTCTATAATTAAGGTGTGAATCACGTCTTAATCCAAGGTTACGTAAACCCGCGGGATGGGGCGTGACATAATGGTATCATAGCATAGGGATTAGACACCCTTGGGAACTGTGGTCTAGTATTAGTACAAAATAAGTTTGAATTAGGGGCATAACTTATTACAATAGATTAAGTGTTAGTAAGAAGTACCCATAAATTTTTCTTTGATTCCATTAAGTTTTCTTTTTAAATTTCGAGGACGAAATTTCTTTAAGGAGGATAGATTGTGAGAGTCCATTTTTTCTTAAATAATGATTAAACAAAAATAATTGTTATATATATATAGTTTTACGTAATAAATATTTATCTAATTCTATTACATATATCATATTCTATAATTAAGGTGTGAATCACATTTTAATCCAAGGTTACGTAAACCCGTGAGTTGGGGCATGACATAACCTATTTCAGAAGCTGGCTTGAAAAGTTTATGGCAAACACTAATTGAAGTAGGGGCTTACCTGATATTGACACCTTATAGTGGAAAAATGAGTGAGATTTCCAATTCAGAAATTCCTTCCCTACACAGAAGTGGAAATCTATTCAAAATCCAGTATACGGTCACTTGGGATGATTACAGGGAAAATGAGATAGGTGAGAGCTTGATGAGCAAGCTGTATGACTACATGGCACCATATGTTTCAAAGTCCTCAAGAGCTGCCTATTTGAACTATAAGGATCTTTTTTTTTTTTTGGTCTAAACCACGAGGTGGTCCTGGATGGGCCCCAATTATGGGTGGCACCTTTAAGCCTTAACCACAACCCACACTAATCCCCGCTCACATTGGGTCAGCCCGTAAGGGGTAAAGTGTTGGCCAAAGTGGTGACTCCATACGAGAGCAAGAATCGAACCCCTGACCTCTCTTAAGGAATGAGAGTGCCAAACCACTCACACCAACCACCTTGGTTAACTATAAGGATCTTGACTTGGGGAGGAACAATGATGTTCATACAAGCTATGCACAAGCAAGCATTTGGGGTTTGAAGTATTTCAAGAACAACTTTAGGAGACTTGTTCATGTTAAGACCTTAGTTGATCCTGGTAACTACTTCAGGGATGAACAAAGCATCCCTAGTGTGCGTTCATCTAGGAAGAAATAGAATTTCAACAATAAATGCATGATAATATTAGTAATCAATATTTTAAAGATCTTTCTGCTTTAGTTTCCAAAATAATTTCCTAATAGTCAAGGCTTGTTAAAGTTTGAAACTTAAATCCAATTGTCTGTTACCAAAACAGTGAAAATGGAAACCAAATTTCAGAAGCACTCTTATAAATTCTGATATTGTTGGAGCAGGATTTCTTTCAGGAAGAAATACCTCCTCAGGTTCTTGACTGAAGTCCGCACACTTCCTTGGTTGAAAAGAACTCCAGATCGCATTTCCGAGAATGAACGATGGAAATGGGTGAGTACCTGCAAAAGCCACTCCGATGCTCAAGTCAATGTTTGCGCAACGAACTCTTAGTGCTCAATTGAATTTTTCGTACCTTTGCTGGAGGTGTGGTTAGGATTTTATAGCGCTTCGAGCCCTTCGGGTTTAGCTCCACTTCCCTAGCTTTGCACACCCTATCCTCCACTTCCCAATCATGGGATGATCAGACTATGTCTTCCACGCTCTGCACGTCTTTAGTGGGACAGAAGCTCCTCGACCACCCCACATCCTTTAATCGTGGCATACGGATTAGGTCATGCTACGTGAGATTTAGTACCCATAGGGTTATGTCATGCTACGTGGGATTTGGTCCCCATAGATATTGTTCATATCTCATAGTTTACTTTTTCCTCTCTTTTTTTACCCCATAGATTTTCTTTTGTATTATGATGTAATAATCTATGAAGTATGATGTAATAATCTGTGAAGTATGATGTAATAATGTCTATAAAGCACAATTTGCCTATTATACTTTACTGTTCTTTAATTCAATCAAAGTGACTAGTTGATGAGATGAGATAGTGCCGTCAAATTAAAGAACTCAACTTTAGGAACACTGTCTTTTGTAAAAGTGTTAAAAACTTTGTCATGGCATCTTCTGGATCCTTTCAAATCCACGAATCTCGCATCTAAACAATAGATTTGGTAGTTGCATGTCTAAAGATGTCTTAAGTTAAAGCAAAAGTGGTTGATAATATATTTGATCACATGGGGGTTCCCTAATCTATACTTAAATTGCATTTGCATTCATATACGAACAAGGTGTTTGATGAAATGACTCACAGAGTTTTTTCCCATTATTTGAAGAAGGTTGTATTATAGGAGCACATGGGCAGCAAAAAAGCAACTAATTTGATAAGGGGTTGCTATGAACAGTCGACCAAGTTGTAGAAATTTTAGCAACTAGCTATTTGTCCATACTCATTATTCACCTAAAATGACCAATTAATTTGCCAGCACCAAACCAAATTCCCTGATTCAAGATTTTTTCTAACTCGGCCTGCCTCAACATGTCCTTGGTGGAACTTTGCTTCCAGTAACCATCCACTAAGTAATATTCCACAGTACATGTGATCCAAACTAGTGGACATATTCAAAGAATATAACAGCACTTCTAACCTAATATTGGTAAACATTGATAGTGCTAAGCAAGCAATAAATGTTACAACTACAAAAACATTGACCAGTTAGAAGACTGGAAAGTGGGGCACAAAATTAACCCAATTCATGTGGCAGGGATTTGAATTGGTGTGATCAGTCTTCCATTCACCCTTTCTACATCGCAGACAATTGAATTGGTTTGGTGGGTAGTTGATTTTTCTGACATTTGCAGATTGTGGCTTCCCTCTGGACCCTCCGGTGGGTGTAGAACTTATGGAGCAGATTCAGCGTTTGACATGCAAACATTTTTCAAAAGTTAAAAGAGTCTTTGCATAGTGAGCGGCGAGATTTCCATGTAAGTGATTTGAAAAACCATTACTGTCACTACACGCTAGGTTTTGTGTTCGATTTTTCCTTTCCTCAATATCGTTTAAAGAAAAATACAAATAAAAACGTTTTTTTCTAGAAACATTTTACAGTCAAAGTTTTTCTTTTCAATCACGCTTTAAACTTTTCTTCTCTTTTTCAGATTAAAATTGTTATTTATTGTAGAGTTTGTTGAATGATATTATGAATTGATGCTAATCTTTTGGTAAAATATTGGGTAATGACTTTAGCTAAATATGCTTTATCTCTGCATGGTTTCTTTTGTTTGGTAGGGGCTCCCACCACATGTCATACAGGATGTGCTTGTGAGTGACATGTAAGTGCTTTTCTTTGGTTAAGGAGATAAAAAAAACATAATATTTACCAACTAATACATGTTAATTAAAGAAAAATATCAAATTAATACATGTTAATTGATGGGCTTACCAACTACAGACAAGCAAGAAGCTTTAACTTGATAAAACAAGCAACATTAAGAGTAAACGCAAAGAGGTGCCTCAGGCTTATTACATATCCAAGCAGCACAAGTGGTAAAGTAATTATGAAGAGCAAAGAAAATACCTATTTTTGTCGTGCAAGTATATATAAATTCCATCTTATAGCCATATGACTTGGGAAGAGATAATCTAAGATGTTTTAAGCAAGGTTGACGCTTGACAAGTTGACATAATGTCACGTCGTCCATCGAGGAAATGCACTAGTAGTAAAAAGTTTACATAAATTTTGAGATATACCTATGCTGTTAAAGAAAGATTTCCATGAAACTAGAATATATATTCTGATTTTATTATTTTCGGTCAATAATACCATAACATGTATGATACAATTTTCATATAACATAACATTATTAATTAAAAATGGCAAAACAATGATATTGACATACAAACACAATTCAACATTTCTCAACATTCAAGATATGAAGCAAAGGTAGCGCACTCAAACTATTGCACGCATTTTCTTGAAGAAAAAAAAAACTGTTGCATGCATATTTTAATAAATAAATAAATAAATAAGACCACCTCAAAATACTAATTTATATTCACCTCTTTCAAACTCACCAGTCACCATCAAATTTTTACCTTCTCCACTTCGACTAATTTATGTTTTCACATGCAAAGTTTGATTGGACTAGCTCAATGTTCAAGGACAAAGAAGTGGCAAAAGCTTGCTCTTGTGATTAAAAACGTTTACAATAGTATTTGAGATTTTATATAACCCAAAAAATGACAAACAAGTCCACCAAGAATTCAATTATTAAGATACAACCTCCACTCATATCTACAAGAAAAACTTCATCATCATCACGGCATCAAAAATAAAAAAAAACGCCATCATTCTGGATAAATTTATCTTATTCTTATCTATCTTTTTATGCGACAAGATAAAACGATAAACGCATGCACCCGTTCCAACAAAAATTCGACAAGATAAAACGATAAATGCATGCACCCGTTCCAACAAAAATTTTCTCCATATGTCAATTAGTTATATGATTCATCCATTATGGTAAAAAGTTAAAAGACTGAATAATAATTTTAGATTTTGCAATGAAAATAACATAAAAGCGTAATTGCAGCTGAATTGAGAGCCACGATACATAATTGTGGGCAAGTCATTGTCCAATTTGACAATGACACTGTTTTCTCTAAACGAGGCATGCTAGTGACACAATAGTCAATTCAAATCTAGAATTGTGAAAGTTGATATTTTATGTTATTTGCTGGCATTGTTTTGGTTTCCTTTCAGGATCGAGCGGGGCCTGTTTGTTTTGATTTTCCTTCCTTTCATCTTTTTGATGCGACAAAGTTTCCCTATCATTCAAAATCTACATAATTTGATAATAATGTATCAATTAAATTACATTATCAATAACAATGATTGAGATGGAACTCATAAACATTCTCGGAAGTTGAGATTCCATATCAAAACTCAGACTAAATATCTTAATTTTTCATTATGGGACAAACACTCTCAATGCTCTGTATTACGAGAGCTGAATAACTTCCCAACAACGGATTTATACAGTATTCCTTATCTTTTCAATTTACATGCCAGTTCATTTTTGTTTTGCTTGGATTAAACGAACAACCATTTATGAAATACCCGTGAACTTGACTTTAAAGCAAGGACTTGACAAATTGATGCTTGGCTACATGGGACATTAATTCTAAAGGAACATGAACCTGTAGAAATGGCAGATCAAAGATATTGACTGCTGAATTTGTCCACACTCCACATGCTTGAAGCATTGTACAAGGCTAGCACAAGCCTCCCATATATAACTCTTTTTCCACAAAACCCATAATTAAAATCCCAAAATCAATTTAATCATCCCAACACCGCATGACGTTTGCATTAGCTCATATGAGCTTTTCACGCTACTATAAAGCAAACACAAACACTAAGCCACTTCCCCAACACAAACCACACTAAGCCAATTCCTTAAGCAGAGGCAACCAGCATCATGCTTCTTCCAATTCCCAACCCTTCAATTTTGCCACTCTTTCTTTTTCTTCTGATATCAACTTCATTGGCACAACCTCTATCTTCAGTACAAGACAATTTCATCAAATGCCTCTCAGAAAATTCTGAGATTATAATCCCATTCTCCACAGCCTTAATCACCCCAAACAACTCTACATTCATCCCCACCCTACAATCTACCGCACAGAATCTTAGGTACTTGGTCCCTTCAGTGCCAAAGCCTGCGTTCATTTTCACACCATTGCATGATTCTCATGTCCAAGCTGCTGTCATTTGCTCAAAGCAGCTTGGAATACATCTCAGGGTCAGAAGTGGAGGGCATGATTATGAGGCCCTCTCTTATGTGTCCCGAATTGAAACTCCTTTCATTGTTGTAGACCTTGCCAAACTTCGATCGGTCATCGTCGATATCGAAGACAACAGCTCATGGGTTCAAGCTGGTGCCTCCATTGGTGAAGTTTACTACAGAATTGCACAGAAGAGCAAAACGCATGGCTTCCCTGCTGGGCTTTGTACAAGCTTAGGCGTGGGAGGGCACATAACTGGTGGTGCATATGGTAGCATGATGAGAAGATATGGCCTTGGTGCTGATAATGTCATCGATGCTCGAATCATTGATGTTAGTGGCAGAATTCTTGACAGGGCAGCAATGGGAGAAGACCTGTTTTGGGCAATCAGAGGAGGTGGAGGAGCGAGCTTTGGCATCATCCTTTGGTGGAAGATAAAGCTGGTTCCTGTTCCATCAACGGTGACAGTTTTTACAGTTGCTAAGACCTTGGAAACAGGTGCAACAAAGGTCCTGTATAAATGGCAACAAGTAGCTGCTACTGAGCTTGATGACGATCTCTTCATTAGGGTCGTCATACAATCATCAAAAGACAGCAAAACTGGCACTAAAACTATCACAACTCTTTACCAAGCCCAATTTCTTGGTGATGCTGACAGATTGCTTAATGTTGTGCAAACAAAATTCCCTGAATTGGGTTTGAAAAAAAAAGATTGCACAGAAACAAGTTGGCTCAAATCTGTGATGTACATAGCAGGGTACCCAAGTGGAACTCCACCTGAGGTTTTGCTTCAAGGAAAATCAACATTCAAGAACTATTTCAAAGCAAAATCAGATTTTGTCAAAGACCCAATTCCTGAAACTGGGCTTGAGGGGCTTTGGAAAAGGCTGATGGAGGAAGAGAGTCCTCTGATGATTTTCAATCCATATGGGGGACAGATGAGCAGAATTTCAGAGTCTGAAATTCCCTTCCCTCACAGAAAAGGAATTCTCTTTAAAATTCAGTACTTGACTACATGGCAAGATCCCCATGAAGATGAGGCAAAGCACATAGATTGGATTAGGAAGCTTTACAATTACATGGCCCCTTATGCCACAATGTTCCCAAGGCAAGCATATGTGAATTATAGGGATCTTGATTTGGGGGTTAACAAGAAGAGCAACATAAGCTTCATTGAAGCAAGTGCTTGGGGTAACAGGTATTTCAAGGACAACTTTAACAGATTGATAAAGATCAAGACCAAAGTTGATCCAGATAACTTCTTCAGGCATGAACAGAGCATCCCTCCTCTTCCACTCCCTAAAACATCTAGAACTGGTCATCGTCAACACAGTCTATAGAAGAAGAGCCAAGAGCAAGATATGATGTTTGCTGCATGGTAAGTAATGCTTTTATTGGTTTGATCAGTGTGCTTTGTTTAAGAGACTGTCTAGTCTCAACATTCAAACTGTTGTAGAAAAGTGGTGTAATGTAACCAATATGGGCACTGCAATAATGTTTTCTTTTTTGGGTCTGCAATAATGTAACCCTTATTGTAGAAGATACCTTTTGTTATTATAATTTATCCGATATTCCTTTATTTTTATATGCAATAATCTTTACTTAATTGGAATAGGTATGGGAATGTTATTCTGATTCCTGATTTCAACGTGTTTACTAATTCATACGGAATCAAATACGTAATTCAATGCCCAAAAAACTACAAATTACATCTTTTAGTTAATTTCATACCCGTTCATTTTCCTCCATTCGTTGCACAGCCCAAATCCAACTTTGTCTGGACCCAATTGAGTTTCAGAGCAGGATTAGGCCCAACCAACCCAAAAAGGAAAACTAAAGCTTATTTTCATAAAATTATAAATTGAATTTATTTAGAAAATAATTCAATCACTAACTAACTCTTAACTTAATGATACTTTTTTCACAAATACTGTATGAAGTCTTAAATTAATTAAAAAGTAATAACTAATAATCAAACTTTAGTTGTGGAGTTCAAGTCAAATAGTGGGATGAAAGAATTTGAGATTTCATTTACCATATAAAAAATGAGCAATTTCATTCTACTACAAAAACAGTCTTCAAAAGCAGATAGAACATGCAGGTGCAGCTATCCTGGTTAACAGAATAATAACCAAAAGCAGACATTACAAACTGTTGAGGGAAAATGTAAGTTTCCTAACATAATTTCACCATCACTACCTAAGCAATGGGGTTTTATTATCTTTTAAGTTCGATCCATTCAAGATTAAAGAATCTTTTAATTACAATCTCTTACTTTAAGAGAACACCCTTTGATTTCATCATAAAGAAACATGAGCAATGTGTTTGGTTTTGCAGCTGCACCTAAGTAGAATATTAAGTTGCCTACGTATCCCTTTCGGAAATCAAGCCACTCGTAGTTCAAGGAATCTTAGTGATTAAATGACCCACTAAAATGATAGTTTGGTTATGAAAATTTGTAGTGTTTGTGGGCAAATTTGGTTAAGAAAGAACCAGGGATTCTGTTTATTTGGACGGTTGCATCTAGATTGAATTTCTAGGCTGCCTACGTATCCTTAAGAGAATCAAACCATCATAGTTCGGACTTGGCGTAAAAATGTGTTTGATTTCATTTGTGGGAATTTTGTTGATGTAACTAGTGATTCGTATTTTGTTGCGGTTGTGTCTAGTAGGATGCTAGACTGCCTACGTACCCTTAAAGGATCAAACCGACGTAGTTCCAAAAATTTGGTTTTATTTGCTTGGTTTTATACCACTTGGGCCTTTTGACGTAGTTTTGTACCACGTGGGCTTCAATTTGATGATTTGGGAATTAATGGGCCTTTATTAATCCATAATTTGCGGACTTGAGACTTTGCATCAATTGTTCCCCAACTGGATTTTTAATGGACAAGTCCATTTTGGGCTTGAGACTTATTATAAACGAGCCCATTGTATATGAGATCGCTAAATCTTAGAATATTAGCTTCAGATCATCGAGTCTTGAGAGAGGTACATACAGCGCAAGCCCCAATTAATTTTTTATTACGGCCTTGCCTTTCTCCAGCTAGTTCCTTCTCGGCTTGGTGCCAGAAACAAGTGTCATTTAATTTGAATAAGACACCCAAGGATGAAAGTCATTGTCCAAGTGAAGTCTAAATTAGCTTCCTTATCGAATTGGAACCCCTTGAGCATTAAGGAAAGCAAGCCCCTTGTCCATATTGGACTGTATGAATTTCTTTTAAAAAAGACATATGTGCACCGCAACTGTAGATCACTAGAAAACAAAACGATAGCTCTTGATATTTTTCTTTTGCTTTTCCAGACCAGCCCATGACTTCCCTAAGCCGTTTGCTGCATCATCAAAAGAAGAAGCAAATTGTTTCTTCCCTTCTAGAGAATTTGATGATTTGGAAATTAATGGGCCTTTATTAATCCATAATTTGAGAACTTGAGACTTTGCACCAATTGTTCGCCAGTTGAATTTTTAATGGACAAGTACATTTTGAACTTGAGACTTGTTATGAACGAGCCCATTGTATATGAGGCCGTCAAATCTTAGAATATTAGTTTCAAATCATTGGGTCTTGAGAGAGGTACACACAGCGCCAGCCCCAATTAATTTCGATTACGGCCTTGCCTTGCTCCAGCTAGTTCCTTCTCGACTTGGTGCCAAAAACACGTGTCTTTTAATTTGATTAAGACACCCAAGGATGAAAGTCATTGTCCAAGTGAAGTCTAAATTAGCATCATTATCCATATAGGATTATATGAATTTCTTTTGAAAAAGACATATGTGCACCACAACTTTAGATCGCTAGAAAACAAAACGATAACTCTTGATAGTTTTGTTTTGTTTTTCCAGACCAGTCCGTGCTTTTCCACATGTACAGATTAAGAAGGTGCCTTGTTGTGGGCCATATTGTCTTCTTGCTTTAGAAACCAACACATCCCCATAGACTTGAATGTTGAATACATCTAAGAAGCATTTGATCGGAGTTGCATGTTGGAAAACCGTGCCATAGAACTATGATTTTACCTTGAGATGACTCTTTCTTTCTCTGGCGTGTTTATTGAAGGAAATTGAGGTTTCACCCCAAAACCAATTGGTAATGGGGGAGAAGCCTAACTCTTTATAAGTCCTTGTTAGGTTTATTAACTTTTCAATGTGAGGACTCTTTACCTTCACATTCTCACACTTACTGTCTTTCTTTCCTCTTCCTGCGTCTACTCCCTCTTTTCTCCTTTTTTTTTTTTTTTTTCCTATTGCAGGCATGACTACCCTTTATAGGCCTAAGTCTTGAGGAGTTTGAGATTGAGTGAACCATCACTCCTTGGCCTTAATGTTTGATACAAACACACTAAGTACAACCGTTGCATAAAAAAACTTTTATTCCTTTTGAACACATGTTGATGGATTATTATTGCTATTATTCACTTTTAACAAGATTTCCTCTCAACCACCCTTTTTTTTCTTCAAACTCGTACTTTATTTGTTTATTTATTTTTGAGTGAATATTATCACTTCAACAGAAACCCACAAAATTGATTTTGTAAGGTAACAGAAAGAACATGAAGTATCTTTCAGATTCTTCCTGCTGGTAACAAACTTTGATTCTTTAGGTAGCACTTATTATGCATAAAATTGAGCTGAATCGTGTACCTTTTTATGGTCTATACAACAAACAACTTTTTATACTTATACAGCCAGAATTACCTGAATTACCTAAATTTAATATAAATATGGAAAATATGTTACACATTTTATGTAGGGTACTGATTTTCCCACTACCTTTTTATCCACTTACACTCTATTTTTCTAAACAAAAAAGAGTGTAAGTGGATTAAAAGGGAGTGGGAAATTCATTTGCCTTTTTGTAGCTTGAAAATAAAATAAATAGTACGTGGGAAAGTAAAATACAAAACATAAGCCCATTAGTTTTAGCTCAAGAGCCATCGAATGGGTGTGATATGATGGATGTCCTTTAAATTTTCATATGAATTTTTTTATAAACGATTTGAATGACTAAAATGAAACTCGAGTATACGAATTCAAGAATCATTGCAATTAAAAGCACTGAAAATTCAAACATAAATTTCCCGCAAGACTTAACAATGCTTCCCGAGGAGTTTCGGAGCAAAGAAGGTCAACCTGAAAAAGACAATGCTTGCGCAGACCATACAGCCACCGGAATAGCTAAGCCAACTTTTCTAAAAGCACAAGTTTTGGTTGTGATTTTCACGCTCATTTTTTCAACTTCTACACTCAAACTCTTGAATGCATAAAAATTGTAAAGTATTTCGTTTGGAGTGCAGATAGCTAAATAAAAAATAACGTATGCATATGCAGACAGAGAAAGCAGTTAACCAACATGTTAACTGGTAGAGAACAAAGAGGAAAAGCTGCTAGAGAAAATATCAAAAGCAGACATACAAAACAGGGCCACTGCAAACAAGTTGACAGCCATACAAAATTAAAAGAAGTATGCTTCAGATTCTTTCAGATACATTAATATATCAAATTTGGCTCTTCATGCCTGTAGCACTAGTACTGAGGCATAACTTTAGCTGATTTATAGATGCACATTTTTATATAAGGGGTGGGTGGGCTAAAAAACACTGGTGAACTGATTGATGCAGTCGACCAACCCTAGTAGAAATTATAGGTCAAAAGACTAGATTTGGCCGTCCGATATGCGTCCAACCCTAGTAGAAATTAGCCTAAATTGTCGGCAGATTTGACAGAAAATGAAATAACAAGGAATGCATCTAGTTCGTTCTTACTCCAACAATTGGGTTCAATGGAACCTTCACTTAATCAATGAATCGTTGATTGTATTGAAGAAAACTCTCAAAAGTCTAAACATTATAGCTAGTGGTGTTTTATCATTTGACTATAGTACTTGTTAAATGAATATCAATACCAAAAAAGCTTTTTTTTCAAAGCAAAATCAGATTTTTTTATTTTTTTTATTTTTACAGAACCCGTGGAGGGGTTCAAAACTGGAAGATGAGGCAGGCCTAATCACTTGGGATCCTTAGTGGAAGACTGAGTCAGTCAAATATATCAGAGTCTATAATTCCATTTTCACATGGAGCTGGAGTCTTGTACACCGTTGAACATACACAAAGGAGAAAGAAGAAATGAAAGCTTTGATTGACAGAAGCGTATGGTAGGCGTCCATTCCACAAAATACAGAACCCAAAGTGGAGGCCATTGACCAGAATGATCCCAACACCACATTTTCAGAAAATAAGTCGATCAAAAAGCTTAAAATACTAAAAACGGGCCAACAAATCAGTCAGGCAAATGAGTACATAAAGAAACTTAGCGCATCTCCAACAAATATGTCAATTCCCACATGGATATGACAAAAATCGAAGATTAAAGTTGCTCTAACCGAGTAGTTCAAATTCTACATGGATTTGAAAGGAAAGAGATATGTCAAAAATAACATATCAAAAAACTTGATGTCAAATATTATTTTAATATTTTTTTAGTCATAGACCCCACTATCATTTACTCTCTTTTAAAATGTTATGTATTATATGATCTCATTTACTTTTAAAAATATAATAAAATAATATAATATTTGACATTTTTGGTGGAGTTAACTTTTTCCCAAAGTGTCAAATTGTCACATAAACCATCAAATTCAAATTTAACATTTTGCATTTGACATCTTCGTTAGAGATGCTCTTATATAGTTGCAGCCCCGCTATGCACCATGTAAACTAACTTGATAGATCATTTTACACAACTTTTAGATCCCAAAATCTTAAATGAATTAGAAATGGATCAACAACGTTTATCAAACGTACACACGTGACGTTTGCATTAGGTCAAATACACGTTGGTGTCGGTGGTCGGTGAAAGGCCTTCATACTTCTATAAAGCAACGCAAGACACTAAGCTAAATCCTCAACACCATTCAAGATACTAGAAAGCAAGGCAGCATGATGCTTCCAAACTTTTCAGTTTCTTCATTGGTTTTTTTCCTTCTGATATCAGCTTCATGGGCACGTACTCCACCTTCAATACAAGACAGTTTAATCAAATGCCTCTCAAAATATTCTCAGACTTCCATTCCATTCTCCACTGCCTTTTTCACTCCAAACACTTCTATATTCACCACTGTCCTAGAATCTACTGCACAAAACCTCAGGTACTTGGTCCCTTCAGTGCCAAAGCCGGAGTTCATTTTCACACCAGTGCATGATTCTCATGTCCAAGCTGCTGTTATTTGCTCAAAAAAGCTTCAAATACACCTCAGGTTCAGAAGTGGAGGCCATGATTATGAAGGCCTCTCTTATGTATCCCAGATTGAAACACCTTTCATTGTTGTAGACCTTGCCAAGCTTCGGTCAGTCAAGGTTGATATCAAAAACAACAACGCATGGATTCAAGCTGGTGCCACCATTGGTGAGGTTTACTACAGAATTGCAGAGAAAAGCAAAACTCATGGCTTTCCTGCCGGGCTCTGCACGAGTCTAGGCATTGGCGGACATATAACTGGAGGTGCATATGGTTCCATGATGAGGAAATATGGCCTTGCTGCTGATAACGCCATTGATGCTCAAATTGTCGACGTCAAAGGGAAAATTCTTGATCGAAAGGCAATGGGAGAGGACCTGTTTTGGGCCATCAGAGGAGGTGGAGGAGCAAGCTTTGGAATCATCCTTTGGTGGAAGATAAAGCTGGTTCCTGTTCCAGCAACTGTGACAGTTTTTGCAGTTGCTAAGACCTTGGAAACAGGTGCCACAAAGCTCCTCCATAGATGGCAACAAGTAGCTCCAGTAATTGATGAGGATCTGTTTATCAGAGTTTTCATACAATTAGCAAATGGCACCAAAACTGGCAGTAAAACAATCACAACTGTTTACCAGGCCCTATTTCTTGGAGGTGCTGATAGATTAGTTGGTGTCATGCAGAAAAGCTTCCCTGAATTGGGCGTGACAAGAAAAGATTGTACTGAAACAACTTGGATCAAGTCTGTGCTGTTCATAGCAGGGTACCCAAGTGGAACTCCAACTAAGGTTTTGCTTCAAGGAAAATCCACAGGCAAGAACTACTTCAAAGCCAAATCTGACTTTGTCCAGAACCCAATTCCAGAAACTGGGCTTCAGGGGCTATGGAAGAGGTTGCTGAAAGAAGCCTCTCCTGTGATGATTTTGACCCCTTATGGTGGAATGATGAGCAGGATTTCAGAGTCTACACTACCTTTTCCCCACAGAGGGGTGCTGTTTAAAATTCAGTACCTGAGTGGATGGCAAGAGGGAGATAAAACTGAGGCAAAGCACATGAATTGGATCAGGAAGCTTTACAGTTACATGGCCCCTTATGTTACAATGTCTCCAAGGCAAGCATATGTGAATTATAAGGATCTTGATTTGGGGGTTAACAAGAAGAGCAACACAAGCTTTATTGAAGCGAGTTCTTGGGGCTACAGTTATTTCAAGGACAACTTTAACAGATTAGTAAAAATTAAGACCAAAGTTGATCCTAATAACTTCTTCAGGCATGAACAGAGCATCCCACCTCTACCAAAAAAAGGACATAACTAGGGAGCCAGAAGCTAGATATGGTATGGATTTGAATGGTTTGATCAGTGTGTTTTGTTCATCAAATTTTTATACAGACTCGAATAAATTTGTCATAAAAGTCTCTTGGAGACTTGGTGAGACATTCTACTTCTGTAGAAAAGTAATGTAATCAAATTCATTTCAATGGCTCAGCCCAACTTTTGCTCTAACTTTGTCATCTCCAGGCCCCAATCCGCCTAGATATATGATAATGCTTTGGTCAGACTATGCCAAAGAGAACTTACACTTCCTATACTCACCACTTGCGCATCCATAAGCTCAACACTTGTGCTAAAAACTAAAGGTTTCACTTATTGATTCAAAAAGTTGTAACTGAAGTTAAACTTTCGTTTTTGTTTTCCTTTGCACAACTTTCTCACTGATCATTGATTGTGATTCAAGAAAACGCTCAAGTATAAATTTTTCTAACTGATACCATTGATGAGGAGATTTTGGATTTTTCAGTTTCAAATGCTTTAATTCCTTTCAGTTACAAAATCTCAGTAGATGTTAACAGAGAAATTGAAGCATGAAAACCCCCAGCTAATGGAAGCAATTGGAGTGGAAGCAAAAATGGCTGACCTTCTAACCTATGCAATAGTTTCTCTTTTCTTCTCAGTTTCCTCTGCGGTATTTGACCTCATCCCTGAACACAACTTTGTTACTTGCGTTGCCAACCAGTCTCCACAATACTCAGCCACCATAAGCAAATTGGTGTACAGCCCTCATTCCCCTTCATTTTCATTTATTTTTCAGTCCTCTATACAAAACTTCAGGTTCAACAGCACCAAATATCATAAGCTTCAATACATCATTACACCGTATAGCGCTGATCACGTCAAAGCTGCAATCATTTGTAGCAAAGTACATGGCCTGCAAGTCAGGATTCGAAGCGGTGGTCACGACTATGAGGGGCTCTCATATAATTCATATGTCCCCTTTATCATCATCGATCTTGTCAACCTTAATAATGTGAGAGTTGACAGCAACAATGGCACTGCATGGGTTCAAGCTGGTGCCACAGTTGGTGAGCTTTACTATCATGTTGCCAATCAGAGTAAAGGCCATGGCTTCCCAGCTGGTGTTTGCCCTAGTATGGGGGCTGGGGGACATATCAGTGGTGGTGGACAAGGCACATTGATGAGAAAATTTGGCCTTGCAGCTGATAATGTTGTAGATGCAATTGTGGTTACTGCTGATGGAAATATTCTTGACAGGCAAGGAATGGGTGAGGATTTCTTTTGGGCCATTGGAGGAGGTGGAGGAGGAAACTTTGGAGTTGTAGTTGAATGGAAGATCAATTTGGTTCCAGTTCCTCCTAAGGTGACAGTTTTCAACATACCAAAAACCCTTGAACAAAATGCAACCAAATTGATTCACAGGTGGCAACAGATTGCTCACAAGTTTCATGAAGATCTATTCATAAGAATCATTATATTTGTAGGCAAGGATTCTAAGGGTAGAAAAACAATCCAGGCCAATTTCAATTCATTGTTTCTTGGAAACAGTGATCAACTAGTCCCACTGATGGCAAAAAGCTTTCCTGAGTTGGGCTTGAAGCCTGAGGACTGCAAGGAAATAAGTTGGATCCAGTCCACTATTTACAGTAATGGTGAAAACCCAGGACAGCCCTTGGAGGTTTTGTTAGAAAGAAACCATGTTCAAAAGGGCTTCTTCAAAGGCAAATCAGATTTTGTGACTGAACCCATTTCAGAAACAAACTTAGAAGCCATATGGAAGGTAATGCAAGAAGGTGAGGCTGGTGTTATGGTTTGGGATCCTTATGGTGGAAAAATGAGTGAGATTTCAGAATCTTCAATTCCATTTCCACATAGAGCTGGAGTTTTACACAACATACAATACTTCAGCAAATGGCAAGAGGGGGGATATTTGGCTGAGCA
This sequence comes from Prunus fruticosa, assembly GCA_018703695.1. Taxonomy (NCBI): domain Eukaryota; kingdom Viridiplantae; phylum Streptophyta; class Magnoliopsida; order Rosales; family Rosaceae; genus Prunus; species Prunus fruticosa. The sequence goes on along the minus strand of CM031920.1, from coordinate 6,523,811 downwards.
GAGGCATTTGAAGTGGATCAACAGACTTTACAACTTCATGGCTCCATTTGTGACTAAAACCCCTAGGACTGCATATGTCAACTACAGAGATTTGGACATTGGGAGAAATATCCATGGAAGATTTTCTGAAGCCAAGGTTTGGGGTGAAAAGTACTTCAAGGGAAATTTTGATCAATTGGCTCATATAAAGGGTATGGTTGATTATGGAAACTTCTTCAAGAATGAGCAAAGTATTGCACCAAACTTTTATCTTTGAGGAAATATTTTGGTTGAAGTTAGAATCAAATTGGTGATTGGGACTATATATAACTCCAATTTTCTGTTACAAAGGAAAAAAAAGAATGTCTTTTTCCTTTTAATATTTTACTTTTGTCATCCCATAAACAATGTAATAACAATGTGTTTGTCCTCAAAGGTATGTTTTATATGTTGATCCTAGAATGCTACAGGAAAATAGAGAGCCGGTGCATTAGACTTTGTTGATGTAGGGGAGCTTTGTAAGGTGGCAAGTGGAATATGTAAATTGACACACTGCAACCATGCAAGACTCAGCTCTGGACAGATTACACATTGCATTCAGGTCTTGACACATTGCAACCATGCAAGACTCAAGTGGAATGTGATGTTTAATATATGCAGCCAAACTCAAACTCAAACTCAAGCTCATCAAATCTAGCAGCCTGAACTCCTCATAGAGATGGCGTTAATTTCACTTATAGCTTCTTTGTTTTTGGTCTCAGTTTCACTGCCAACTTCTAGTTCAATCTGTGGTGAAATTTTCAGTCAGTGCATCACAGCTCAATCCAGTTACTACACAAGAATTTCTGATCAAACAATTCACACCTCAAATTCCACTTTGTATTCAACAATCTTGCAATTTTCCCAACAAAATCCCAGATGGTTAAACTCCACATCAAAGCCTCTTCTCATTGTTACACCTCTCAAGGAATCTGAAATCCAAGCAGCTGTTCTTTGCAGCAGAAAACTTGGCTTACAAGTCAGGGTTAGAAGTGGAGGCCATGACTTTGAAGGCCTGTCTTACCTCTGCAAAACCCCATTTGTCCTCATTGACCTCATCAATCTGCGTTCTGTTAAGGTCAATGTTGCAGATCAAACAGCTTGGGTTCAGTCAGGAGCTACACTTGGTGAGCTTTATTATAGCATTGCCAAGAAAAGTGAGGTCCTTGGATTTCCAGCAGGGTTTTGTCCTACTGTTGGGATTGGTGGGCATTTCAGTGGAGGTGGGCTTGGTACCTTGATGAGGAAGCATGGCCTAGCAGCTGACAATGTCATAGATGCTCGCCTAATTGATGTCAATGGAAGAATCCTTGACAGAAGAACAATGGGTGAGGATCTGTTTTGGGCCATTAGAGGAGGTGGGGGATCAAGTTTTGGGATCATACTTTCATCGAAAATCAAATTGGTTCAGGTTCCAAAAATTGTGACTGTTTTTACAGTTCATAAAACATTGGTACAAGGTGCAAGCAAACTTGTTCACAGGTGGCAATACATTGCAGACAAGTTTGATGAAGATCTTTTGCTCAGGATCGTCATTGAAAATGTGGGGAGTGGGAAGGATAAAAAAGTCCAAGTATCTTTCAGCTCACTGTTTCTAGGAGGCATTGACAGACTAATTCCCTTGATGGATCAGAGCTTTCCAGAGCTGGGATTGCAGGCAAAAGACTGCATTGAAATGAGTTGGATCCAATCTGTCCAGAATTTTGCTGGGTTCCAAAAGGACCAGTCCCCAGAGGTCTTGCTGTACCCCCTCCGGAAGATCAACTTCAAGTCTAAATCGGACTATGTGAAGCAACCTATACCAGAGGTTGGTCTACAAGGGATTTGGGAGAGGTTTCAGAAAGATCAAACAGTGTTCATGACAATGGATCCTTTTGGTGGAAAGATGAATGAGATTTCAGAATTTGAAATTCCATTTCCCCACAGAAAGGGTAATTTGTACAACATACAATACATAGTGAAGTGGGATGCAAATAGTGTTGAGGAAACCAACAAGCATATACACTGGATAAGAATGCTTTATAGGTTTATGAGCCCTTATGTCTCTAGATCTCCAAGGGGTGCCTATATCAACTATAAGGATCTTGATTTGGGGAGCAACAAGCAAGACAACACAAGCTACTTGGAAGCAAGTGCTTGGGGCACAAAGTACTTCAAGGGTAATTTCAAGAGGCTGGCACAAGTGAAGAGCAAGGTTGATCCGGACAACTTCTTCAGAAATGAACAAAGCATTCCACCTCTTCCTGCTTCGTTTAGAATTACAGACGTTTAGACCAAGACTTCTGTCTGTTTTGCTTTAAATGTACGTTAAGTGCTTTTTCATATGCAGCTAGCAAGCCTAACAACTTCAGCAAAGAAAGCCTCTCATCATAGTTTTCGGCTTTTTAAATTTGAAAGATAACGTAGCTTTCAGCTTATCATATAGCCAGCATGTGACATAAGCTAATCACAAGAAACGTTAACATTTGCCTTGTAAGAATCAGCTGGTATTTGCTTTCATGCTACATATGACTATTGGATCCAACTCATTTCAATGCTCTACCGCACCTCCTCTTTTATAAGCAACTCTCCCTCTCCTATTTCATTCGACTTTGCAATGAGGGAATTGAGATGCTCCTTTTTTTTTTTTTTTTTTCAATGCTCCTTTTTCCTGTTGAACATTTTGCCTTACTGTCATTCTTTATTCTTCTTCTCTTCTGCTAAAGATATATAAAAAATATATATATTTCTATCTTGAATTTTATTGAGACATAAAATCGAATTTAGGTGTAAAAAGACGGACAATATTCGAATTTAAGTGTAAAGTGACGTAAACACACTGTGAGGGCGAACTAATAAGGTAACATACATATGATGTACCAAGTGCTTGTTTTAAGTGTGTGATTAAAGAAGAGCCAGGCCCTCTTAACTGATGTGGCATGCAGATCAACTGCAACATCACATTTGAATTTGTCAGTAGATATGACCTATTCAACACATGTTGATCCTAGAATGCCACAAGAAAACAGATAGAGCCGGTGCATTAAAGCATATGTAATTTGACACATGCAACACAAAGCCAATGGAAGTTCCAAAAGCAATAGCCATATGTTTTCTTCAAATTGCACCAAGTGGAACTTCATACCCATTAATTGTAAGAATGAATTTAATTAACCATCTATTAAACAAAAGGTTAGGAGACGGGGGTCATGACACATTTTGGGTTACATCTGAAACCAGAAAACAGGAAGACTTTAAACTTCAGTTTGCCAATTGCCGATTGAAGTGAAAAAGGACAAATTGGTTTTAATATGGTAGATGCTTGATCCACTCCATTGGAATTATCACTTTATTTTTTTTATTTTTGTTTCTATATATGCAGATGAGCAGAAGTAAAAACAAGCCGAATTCAGAATATCCACAAATTAAAAGCAAATATCTCACCCCACCAAGAAAAAGACTTTTTATATATGTAGCCATACAAGTTAAAAGACTCTATAAAAGCAATTCTATAAGCTTCAGCTCCTCATAGAGATGGAGTTAATTGCACTTTTAGCTTCTTTGTTTTTGGTCTCAGTTTCACTGCCAACTTCTAGTTCAACCAGTGGTCAAATTTTCAGCCAGTGCATGACAGCTCAATCCAGTTACTACACAAGAATTTCTGATCAAACAATTCACACCTCAAATTCCACTTTGTATTCAACAATCTTGCAATCTTCCCAACAAAATCCCAGATGGTTAAACTCCACATCAAAGCCTCTTCTCATTGTTACACCTCTCAAGGAGTCTGAAATCCAAGCAGCTCTTCTTTGCAGCAGAAAACTTGGCTTACAAGTCAGGGTTAGAAGTGGAGGCCATGACTATGAAGGCCTGTCTTACCTCTGCAAAACCCCATTTGTCATCATTGACCTCATCAATCTTCGGTCTGTTAAGGTCAATGTTGCAGATCAAACAGCTTGGGTTCAGTCAGGAGCTACACTTGGTGAGCTTTACTATAGCATTGCCAAGAAAAGTGGAAGCCTTGGATTTCCAGCAGGGCTATGTCCTACTGTTGGAATTGGTGGGCACTTCAGTGGAGGTGGGTTTGGTACCTTGATGAGGAAGCATGGCCTAGCAGCTGACAATGTCATAGATGCTCGCGTAATTGACGTCAATGGAAGAATCCTTGACAGAAGAACAATGGGTGAGGATCTGTTTTGGGCCATTAGAGGAGGTGGGGGGTCAAGTTTTGGGATCATACTTTCATGGAAAATCAAATTGGTTCAGGTTCCAAAAATTGTGACTGGTTTCACAGTTCACAAAACATTGGCACAAGGTGCAAGCAAACTTGTTCACAGGTGGCAATACATTGCAGACAAGTTTCATGAAGATCTTTTCATCAGGATCATCATTGAAAATGTGGGGAGTGGGAAGGAGAAAAAACTCCAAGTATCTTTCAACTCGTTGTTTCTAGGAGGAATTGACGGACTAGTGCCATTGATGGATCAGAGCTTTCCAGAGCTGGGATTGCAGGCAAAAGACTGCATTGAAATGAGTTGGATACAATCTGTCCAGTATTTTGCTGGGTTCCAAAAAGACCAGTCCCCAGAGGTCTTGCTGTCTAGGGACCCCCTCTGGAAGAGCAATTTCAAGGCTAAATCTGACTATGTCAAGCAACCTATACCAGAGGTTGCTCTAAAAGGGATTTGGGAGAGGTTTCAGCAAGATCAAATAGTGTTCATGATAATGGATCCTTATGGTGAAAGGATGAATGAGATATCAGAATTTGAAATTCCATTTCCCCACAGAAAGGGTAATTTGTTCAACATACAATACATAGTGAAGTGGGATGTAAATAGTGTTGAGGAAACCAACAAGCATATACACTGGATAAGAATGCTTTATAGGTTCATGAGCCCTTATGTTTCTAGATCTCCGAGAGGTTCCTATATCAACTATAAGGATCTTGATTTGGGGAGCAACAAGCAAGAGAACACAAGCTACTTGGAAGCAAGTGCTTGGGGCACAAAGTACTTCAAGGGTAACTTCAAGAGGCTGGCACAAGTGAAGAGCAAGGTTGATCCAGACAACTTCTTCAGAAATGAACAAAGCATTCCACCTCTTCCTGCTTAGTTTAGAATTAAAGAAGTTTAGACCCAGACTTCTGTCTGTTTTGATTTGTTTGTACATTAAGAGCTTTTTTATATGCAGCTAGCAAGCCTAACAACTTCAGCAAGCAAAACCTCTCATCATAGTTTTCGGCTTTTTTATTTGAAGGATAATGTAGCTTTCAGCTTATCATATAGCCAGCGCGTGACATAAGCTAGTCACAAGAAACGTTAACATTCACCTTGTAAGAATCAGCTGGCATTTGCTTTCATGCTACATATGACTATCGACATTTTGCCGTCACCCTCCATCTCCTTGACAGAAAAAAATGACAGTGCCAACTGTGTAACTTCATAACATGTAAATATAGGGATTACCATTGTTTTCATTCTAACCATGCCTGTAAAATTACTCTCAAATTTTGCAATGGAACACTAAGAAGAAAATTCCAAATTACTCATTATAAAATAAACTTCAGACCTTTCAAATCCTGCTGCAGAAGAGCAGGACATATGCTTAGTGAAAGACAACAACTATGCAGGAGACATCATCATAGCTTTCCCTAGATAATGCTTCTTCAATCAACTCCTCAGCTGCTTCTTGAGCATCATCTAATTCTCCAATGCAATCGTTAGCCTCTTGGTTTGACATTACCTGTACAGATAAAACTTTCAAGCCTTTGGAAGGACTAAATATGAAATACATTATCATTATTGAATCACGTTATGCTAAAATCTTTAAAGAAACAAAAGCTTAAGCTGACCTTCCACAAGCCATCACTTGCCAAAATGATGAAATCTGTTTCATCATCGATCTTCTTAACTTTTATATCTGGTTCTGAAGTTATGTGATCCTTTAGTTTTCCATCCCCAAATGCCCTTGTCATAGCTAGTTGGCCATCCACACGCGGAACAGTGTCTAAAATCATCATAAGATGTAAACACCAGAGAATAATATAACAGAACAAAGAAAGTATCTGTTGAGATCATGCTAAGCATATAAGTTCATTTATATGGGTTTTTCTCCACAATAAATTCCATATAAGTTCTTTAAGTAGAAAAACATATCAAAATTTCCCAATGGCCTAAACTCAATTTTTTAACCATATGTTGTACAAGCCAATAGTTTCCAAGTGTACAAAAATGCTGAACAAGTACCTGGCCTTTTCAATACAAAACCACCTCTGCTTTCAACAAGATCCTTCTCCTTCTCTGTCTCCGGGTTGTGATCCACAGTTATCTGTTTTGCTACACCATCTCTGCATAAAACTGCCCTAGAATCCCCGACATTCGCTACAATCAGTTTCTCTCCATTGATTAGTATTGTTATAACACCTGTTGATCCTCCTCTTGAACCAACTACCTTTTCCAAAATCTCATCATTTGTAGCTTTATAAGCTCTCCTGACTGCTTGTTTTGGGTTTGTCCAAAAATCAGGCTATTCATTGCATGTTGAAAACAAGCAAACTCCCAGTTAAAAATGTGAGCTGATGAGCATAAATATTGTTTAAAAAAAAAAAAATGGCAGCACTAAGAAAATGTTCATACCTCATTTAATATGTTATCAAACAGATGGGATTGCAAGTATTCTGCAACTTCACGACCTGAATGTCCATAAAAAAATTGCATATAAACCCAAGTCATATCCATTCACTTTCCGATTTTCTGCCACAATATAATCTTCCATTCCATAGTCCATTTTTCCCCTGACCAAATGGAATCCATGGCTGACTTTTCGACTTGGAAGCTCCTTATCGTCATCATCTTCTGCATCTTCCCTCCACAACCCATGTCCTGCTTTCTCCTAAAGCAAAATATACCATACTGTTGGATATTTCCGTACATATTCCCATTGAATGGAGAAGCAACTTTACCCTACAACTAAGGAACGTACTTTCATCTTGTTTAATAATATATCTGTTGGAGAAAGTCTTGTATTCTGCAGCAAGACATCATATTGTAAATATTATATTGATAGGGTTCATACACAGTTAAGATGCTGGAGGAAGATTCTGTACCTTTACTTCGTGGGATTCTTCATCAAATTTTAAGCTTGGATTCCTCCTCTGCAAAATCAAGATGAATGCATGCTCATGCACTGAAGAGTTTTGAAGGAAAGCTTTCAGACTTGAACAAATCTAGCTAATATTTGGACATGAGAAGCCAACAAAAAATATGCAAACTACCATGCAATTGTACAACTAAACTGTTCTCTCTCATCCTGTCATATGTAGCCATGCATCAAATACAGAATAAAATGAAACTAATTGGGATTTGCTTGCCTTCATTTCTGTTGGATCACTACTTTACTTGAGAGCAGGTGACACATTTATTGTACAGATGGAGAGAGAGAGAGAGAGAGAAGCTCTGTTATTTTGTTGTGTCAACGTGTCAACATAAATGGCAAGACAGGGAAAGACACGCAGAGGGTTGTGGAAGAAGCGTCCCAGACTGCTTGAGTGAGAGACTTCAAGTGGTCACCGTTGGTTGGTGTGATGCACACTTTGTTGTTCCATTCAATTCCCAGTTTGTATATTTTTGGACACAAAACCCAAACAAAGAGGTTTTGTTCCTTTTTTTTTTAAAATTGTTTCTTTTCTTTTGGACACGAAAACAGAACAAGTTAATTGTTGTTTTATAGTTTTTGTGAGTAAATTGTAGACAACCCCAAACCAATATACATTTTTTATCGGGTGTTTTTGCTGGTTTAATCTTCAATTGCCTTCATTTTTGGTGAAATGGCCTACTTTCGTTTCTGCTTAACCAAATGTCATCCATCATTATCAATTGAAGAATAAACCTCGCTGGACTCACTGTTTACTCGTTTGTTCAACACAACAGAGAAGAAAACAATATTTGGTGCAAAATCTCTGCAAGAAGGGTCAAAACGCAACAATTTACTGACCTGAAGAAATGATTTTATAACAAAATTTACAAACTATCACAATAGCTGGCTCAGAAATTTACAAGCTCTTCGGTGAAAATAACAAAAATGCATTCACGTCAGCCGTCTCAGACAAAAATCCTCAATTTCTTCAAGGTAGCACCCTATTCAAATGGTGGAATTGACCAAAATCTCCTGCTCTGAATTAATTTCAACCCCCCAAAAAGAAAAAAGAAAATCTTGGGATGATCCATACAAAAATTGCGTCAACATTTCCACTACACGTCAGAGTACCGTTGCAGTTTAAACACGCCCAGTTGTTTCAAATATACCAGCTGTTTGTAGAAAGCCAAATGACAGGTCCTGTTGCTTCTTTGGCAGCAAAGAAAACCACTTCCTTATAGACTGAGCTGGATCAGACTGACTTGCAATGGCTGCAGGCTCCACATTTCCCTGAATAATTGTTTCGAAATCAGAAGGCATAAGGCCCAGCAATGCTGTAACAGTGGCAATTTGAGTGGGCAGACCGACGCTAATTGCAGAGTCCCGGCATAAAAATGCAGACAATTGACCCCTCAAGATTTCCACTCCTTTATCTTCATATCCAAGGGCATCAACTCCAAGCCTGAAAATAAATAACATAGTGTTAAATTAGAACTTAAAAGTAGTCGCACCGGTACGATATTTGGCCTAATATATGAGATTGGATTGGATGAATGAAGTAAAGGAGCTTCATTCCAAAATTATAGAATTAACATCTTCCCATGGTATAAATAACAGTTGATTAGTAACAAATCAAAAACATACAATTTCATGATATGATGCAAGGCAAATTAGTCAAGAACATACCTCCCAAGCTGGCCAAGGAGAACAACAATTCCAGCAATCACATTCTCAGTCATGCATGATTCCAACACTTTCAACAGCCGAGGAACAATCTTGGCACTTGTCCATTCCCAGCTCTGCATTTAAAGAGGAAAACAAGCAGAAAAGTCCAAGTATTAGTAGCCAAGAACCATCTGAACCAATACTTTTCTCAAGAAGAAAAGACAATAACAAAATGGGAAATGTCTAAACTGCTAACATATTTTAACTCAACTTTGAAATATTGTAAGAAATGCCATGTTTGGAATGAACTTCAAACAAAAGTCAATAACTTAAATGCATTCGATCATTTCAGAGAAAATTTGAAACTTTGCAACATACAAACATATCATAAGCATTAACAACAGATTTTGGTCCATCTACTTGTATCACTCTAATACTACGCCAGCATTATATGGTAATAAAGCTATTAAGCTAATGATCAGCACAAGACAACCAAAGACATTTGAGAGGATGATAATACCCTCCTTTTTTTTTTGGCATAGAACAATTAAATCCAAAAAGTAATGCAGCTACATGTAATCAATCTCTAAGTCATTAGAACAACAGTGCAGGATATTAAGGAAACAGTCTCAAGTATCAACAATGAACTCAAAAAGGTGTAACAAGGGTAACAAGTAGAGCAGCTATGAGTGATCAATCTCTAAGTCGTACACAAGAGAGTAGGAAATTGAGGAAACAATATCCATGATAAACTCCAGAAGGTAAAAACACTAACCATGTTGATTGCAACCAACTCCACCAAGGATAGGAGATCACTGAGATCGCAGAGAGTGAAATTGGTAGAAGAGTCTGATTGAATACTAGGCACTGCAAACTTATTTAAACAACAGGACAAATCACCATGCACACCAAGTCCACAATTATCAGGATCTGCAATTTGTTCAGCTTTATACTTGTTCAACAGGATACAGTAATTTGAATTCGAACTGCCTGATTCCATCGCATCTTGATATGTAGCTCCTGACAAAGCACCAATTTGGAGCCTTTCTAAAAGAAATGATGTAGCAGTATCTACAGAAACTGCATCCTCAGAAAATGGGCATTTCACACATGTACAGAACACTGTTCGAGAATTGCTTGCAGATGGAATACAAGAGCCAGAAGAATCCGATATGCTTACTCTCTCGAGATATGTAACTATAGATCTCATGACAATAAGTAAATTGAAATTGCAAAAGTTAAAAAACTTCTCTCCCCCAATATAAGCAAAAGCATGCAGAATAGTCAGAACTAATGAATGATTAGATCTACTAATCTGCAAAATGCTGTACGACATTTCACTTATAAAACCAATATGGTCAAACGCTGCACATATTGATGCTAATACAACGCTCCCTGCCACCAACTCATCTGCTGATGCTGGTCGAGAGGATATATGAATGCCATCACATAGGATGTTCACCATAGAGTGACACTCTACCCGGGCCTCGGAAGATGCATCCTTACACACCAGAACTCTTCCATTTATTAAGAAATCCTCAATGAGATTAAGTGATTCGTCCAAACAACCAAGTTCTGCAAATATGCTTCTTCCGTCCCCATCAGACATCACTGCAAAAAAGGTAAGAAACCATAAGTTTAATGAACAAAATCAAAGAGGAAACCAATAATGACATTCTAGATTATAACATAACATGATGTAGCAACAAATACAGACCTGAGCCCATGTGTCGGGCAAAAGCATCCAAACAGAGGTTGGATGTCCACTTCAAGCTCCCAAATTTACTCAAAGCAGCAGTGGAGAAGTTAAGCAGCAACACTGAGAAGAAAACACATATCTTTTCCCTAAACAAGACCACCAACAAACAATCAATTAGCCCATGTGTCCAATATTTTACTAAGTACTAGACCTCTTTCATCTAAACTAACTTCGCATGTTCAAGAATAAAAAAAAAGTAAGATCAATGACAAGGACGAAACAACTTGCTTAGGAGGAGGAGAAAAGGAGAGAGAGGGAGAGACCAACTATCCAAATATACAAAAAAATGTACCATCCTTGATTACCATGAATTACTTACTTGGGAAAAAGATTTTCTTCAGTCTTGAGAGCAAGCAGAATTTCTCGAACCATCCAATCTGTATGAGTAGCCAAAGAGCACTGTGTAATACAAGTTCTGGAAGCAGAACATATCCTAGAAATGCTGCTGCTGTCTTTAATATTAGAAAACACAACATAACACGTAAGGATATCGTCACCCGCATACCCAAGTTCACTTCCAAATGGGAGCATAGCCTCCTCATTTCTTGAATTAGGAGCATTAGACATCACTTCAGCACCAGAGTCCTGGACACCACAATCTGTTCCCATTGCAATAGAATTACCATTCCCAGTCTTCCCTATTATGGTAAAAGAATCAACGGTGTCTCCATTCTTATGCAATACTGAATTATTGAAATTTTCAGAATCATCAAAATACAAGCTATTTGAATTTATCTCCACATTGGATCTTTCAACACCACGAACTTCAATCTCGGGAAGTGTAGGAGACAGTGGCATTTCTGTTGCCATCCTATACAATTCCTCATCAGCAGCATCGTCCAAGTCTAACAGTTTCAAGTAGTTCCCATCAGTTACTTCATAAAAACTTGACATGGTTTCAAAATCACTTGTGCCATCTCTGCTTTCTTGAGGGATCCATACCAGCTCATTGGCATTTTTTGAAACTTGTCTGCAGACGTTTGCACATCCACAGACTTCATTTTCAAATTTATTGGCCTTCTTTTGCTCATTACCATTGGCATAATTCTGCATTATTAGTTTCTCTTCAGTAGTTTCCTTCCCCTTCTCATAATCCCTTCCATGCTTTACAGATGAATCACCCTGAAGACCAGGAAGCAGATAACTCCCTTCTTCAAAAGATTTTTCTATTTGCTTGTTCAACAAACAGTGCAAAACAGAAAGGTTCTCCTCTACCCGCAGGTGCAACTTCTTACCCTCAAAATATAGATTTTCTATTGATTCAACTGCATGAAGTATCCTCTTTCTCTTCCTACTCTGCTCATTAACTCTTCCAACCCCATCAGTTCTGACAGGACTTCTGACACTATTTTCAGCCACCACGGCAACATTTTCATAGCAATTTATTTTGGTAACCTCAGCAGACAAGTGGGATATTGTTGGTTGAACATTCTCTTCAACCAATTTTTCTGACGTGGTAAGAGAAAAGGCACCCTTATCCTGTGAGCCCACCAACTTTCTATCAGAAAAAGATGCTGTACTGGAATTTATTGGATAACTCTGTAACATTTTTCTGTTAGAGCCTCTGACTGGAGACTCCAATATAGAATCAATACCTGAAATAGAATCAGTGCAGTTTCCTCCAGATAAAGGAAGAAATGGTGCAGTACGTTGAGATGCATCCAAAACTGGGCAGTTCGGCTTCAGACGTTTAAATCCACTTTCAATGTTCATCTGCAAATTGCACAAGTCCATTTTAGTAAGCGTGATAGAACTACAATCTTGTGAAAATACCGATCACATTGGGGTACTGGGGTAAATAATGAAAAATATCCAAGAGAGAGAAGATTGTGACTGTTAAAGACAAGACAAATGTTCAGTAAAAACCTATGCAGTTGGAAGCCAAACTGAAGTTTTGAAAAACTAACAGGCACAAGTCTTGGACCGAAAACAAAGCCTCAAGTCACATGTCAAAGGAAATATGCAATTCATTGATACAAAACTATAACTAGACTAGTATAATAGGTGGGAGAGTAAAATTGTGATGCTTTTCCCTTTATCTTAAAAGTTGTTCAATCTAAACATAACAGACGTAAAAGAAAATAATAGAGAAGCTAAGGGTTTTCTTTCCTATATTTTCTACTTCTGGTTGGAGGTAGAAGAATTGTTGCAGGGCAAGACGGTACAGTTACCAACTAAAGGCAACTATTTTTAAGTCTAAACCTTATTAGTGTGATTCTGGTACTACTTTCCAAGCATTATAGTACCAACAATGAGCAAGCTTATGCTCTACCCACCAGATTACAACACTAAAAGCCATCAGATGAATAAGGTTCATTTGTCATCAACCACGCCTGAAAAAAGAAAATAAATCAACAGTAGCTGTAGCAAACTCTAAAACATGTATGCTATGTTTCAAGTATAGATTCCTCACCAACATCTTGAGAACTAACAATACTGAGTTATTAACTACAAAATCAAATTGAAGCATGGTAGCTATAAAGATTAGACTGCGGAAAACAAACCTTTTCTGGGTCATCTATACCTTCCGCACTATGCGAGAAAGCTGTATTTAGCATACCCAGGCGCTGTGAAAATTGATCGAACTCGAACTTCAAGCGACCTAGTTCTTGTTGCAGGATGCTGTTACGACTTCTTTCCAGCTTGACTACTTCTTTGGCATGCTTCTTTTGCATTTTCTCAAACTTAAGTTGTTTCTTCAAATCTTTCACTTTCGCACTTTCAGCACCCATATCTTTTCCAAGTTCAACAGCAGATGCCTCAATCAATTTTCTAGAGGATAACTCCTCAATCTTCTTCTTAGCTTCGTCTAACTGCATAAACAGATGATCAGCACGAGATTTTTCTTCCATAGCCTTCTTCCAATTCACTTCCACAAGCTTTTTCTGCTTTTCAGCTTTCGCCATCTCAGACTCTGCCCTTTTTTTCTCCTTGATTGCCTTCTGTTTTTCAGTTTCATACCTTTTATATGCTTCCTCAAAATTTGGAACCTCCATTACCTTTCTATTATTATCAGGTTGGCTGCCAGGAGCCTCGTGCAATTCTCTTGAACACCTAATTTCATTTATCTCTTTCTGTAACTCATCAATCCTTTTCCTACTCTCTACCAATTCCACAGACAAACATTCGGCACGACTTTTTTCTTCTATACTCTTCTTCCTATTCACTTCTGCAAACTTCTTTTGCTCCTCTGCTTTCACCACCGCTGAATTTGCACATTCTCTCTCCTTGACCACCTTCTGTTTTTCTGCTTCAAGCTTTTTGTTTGCCTCAACAAGCTTCAATGTTTCCAAGGCCAAATTAGAACTTGCTTTATGCGCTTCTTTCTTCAATACCTCCAACTGCAGCCCATAATTATCAGCCTTCTGTTTTTCAGTATTGGCGCGCTTCCTTTCTTCATCAGCCTTACTTTTTTCAGCTTTAGCAGCTTTACGTGCTTCGCAAGCCTTTTTCTTCTCCACTTCTGCATTCTTACTTTCTGACTCTGCCCTTTTCTTCTCTCTCTCAATTAGGTCTTTGAGACGATTAATTTCCTTTTCGCAGTCAGAAACTTGAGCTTTAAGAAGGTTTACTTCATTTCTATTTTGAGCATCTGCATTTCCTCTCTGCTTTAGAGAATATATCTCAGATTTCAACCCAGAAATTTCATTCTCCAAAGACACCCTAATGGAAGATTCTTTCTCTTTCTCCTTTTTCTCAATATTTGCTCGAGTTTTCTCTCCCTCACATGCTGCAAGAAAACAAGATTTGTCACTTAGAGAAGTTATAAGACACTCTCCAACAGAGGAAAAACAAATACACACTAACCAACAATAACATATCAACTGGAGAGCTTCAGTGAAGCATTTCATGAAAATTTTACTTTACTCTTGGCCATCTTGGCCTTTCCATTCGTAAGCATGCTACTGCATGACAACGGATTTGTGTGGCCTTGTTTTGCATCTCATTCATGTTTAACATGAAACACATAAGTCTTATAGGTAAACTAATTAAGCATAAATTTCAACAGGTAGGGAACAAAAACATACAAATTACGTCGATGACTGATCAAACAAAAAACCTTGTACTCAGAAAACAAAAAGGTACTCAATTTACAACCACTCGAGAAGGAGCTTCAGACATGAATCTTGTTATCTAATCCACAATCCAAGTGAATCGGGTGAAGCAATGATTATCATTTCAACAGCTTACCCAATAATACTGAATTTTTAATGTCTGAAAGATACTTCAAAAATTACCTTCCGTAAGGAGCTCCACAGCTTTCCGCAGAGCAATTCGTCCGTTTTCAATCTTTGAGTACTTCTTTTTCCACTACATAGCAAATCATAAAACTAGATGAACATTGAAATCAAATACCACTTGCAACATATTCAAATAAATTCACAGGAAAACGAAAATCAAAATTCGAAACCCTTACCGCAGCACAACATGAATTGACCACCTCGAGATTCACTGGCACGTCTGCGGCCATTTCTACCAGTCGGAAAAGTAAACAAAATTTTAAAATGAGAGGGAAAAAGTTAACGTGCTCCTTAGTAACACGCGGAGTGAGAGAGAGAGAGAGAGAGAAGAGTAGTACTAGATTTATTGCCGTGGGACGAAGGCGCTGAAGTAGTCCATTAACAAGCAGCAAACCCTAAAGCCCCAAAAATCTGATTAATAGCTAAACCCAGAGAGAGCGCGAATCGAAGAAGAAGGGAACCTAACCGCCTATGTTAATATTACAACTGACAACTGAGAACTGGCCGTGAGAAGAACCCTAACGATTTGGGTCGGAAGACCCGATTTCCAATCGGATCCTTAAACCCCCCATATTTGGGTATTTTTTGGATTTTTTGGATCAGACTTCATTTTGTTCTCGACCCAAGTCAGATCGGAATCGATTTCAAATCAAAACAGCTAACCAATTCAATATGGGCTGAGATTAAATTCTCATCTAGGCCCAGTTTGGCACATTCTTTTTTTTTTAACACAGACGATATTTGAGAGGGCAGCTTCTACAACGAGGAGTTTAGAGTGATGAGCTTATTTGAAGAGTTTAATTTCACCATCAAACCATTTAAAATGTTTAAGTCCATTGATTTAGGGTTCCTTACATTACGGTTATGTTAGAATGATTTGGCATACGCATATTACGGTTATGTTAGAATAAATATAAACATCCAGTCAAGGATGCCCTTTTATGAAATAAGCTTTTGAGTATGACCGTCACATGACCATGTGTTTTTCCAGAACCATTCATGTTATAACACGTTTATTTATTTAGTATCATGTGGTCTACTAATATTATAACGTCCACGACTAATAACATTAACATTCTCGATGCTATGAAAAAAATTATTAAAAAATAAAAATAAAAACAAGTCAACAAAAAAGACATACAAGATTCATACTAGGGAATTGACATGCAAGAAAACTTAAAAGCTAAGGCAATATAGACAACTAGGAGAAGTCAGCTCCCATAAACAACCAATGAATCCAAGGACAGTCAACGTTGTTAATTTATACACGACAGCACCACAAAAAATTGACACCTTCATCCATGACATGCCACCCACAAGACATAAATAATTTATGCGTACAACAGATTTAGGAGACAGAAAAAATAAAGAATATTAATGTTGAATTCCCTTTCACTTGCTTTTCCTAACCAATGCCACCTGCTAACCCTTGCAAAATTATCTGTCCTTTTTGGCTGCTTTTGATTGAGGAAGTGTTCCAAACACCCTGTCCCATATACTTGAAGTTATTCCAAAGCCTTTATCTTGGATCCTGAAGTGATGATTCAAGTGGTATTTCTGCAAAAACAAGCAAACATCAGCTCATTCTTGTTGGCATTCACCAATTCCCGTAAAACATAAATTTTTCTGCTGTTCTTTCTGGTGCTCTACTTTACAAGATTTATAGTTCCTCATCTGGACTACAAAGAAAACTTAGTTTTGGGTCTAATAGGTAAAATATCCTGCAAGCATGAAACCTGTACTGATATTTACCTTCAGGTTTCGGGGTACGTCACTTGATGGCTGACCATGATGGAGATAGTAATGGGTACAATCATACATCACATAACCCAATAAACCACCTCCAAACAAAGCAGGAGTGACAGAAGGAACGGAAATCAGCTTCACCAAGTTCCAGAACTGGCAACAATTGACAAAAGAGTTACGAATGGTAATGATTTTATTTTCTTACAAAAACGACTGGAAAGGAAAATTCTACAATCACACAACAAAGATTAATACCTAGACAAATTTAAATCATAGTAATAATAATAATGACCAAGTAAACCTCCCGATCACAATAAAGTAATCTTAATACTAAGAACAGTAACTGAGCTATCCTATCTAATCAAATTCAAGGCAATATATCATGGCTGTACGACATGTAATTGTGTTTTCCATTAGAAAAATAATGAATTTGACGGCTCAAAATCAGTAACCATAGCCACCAGTGTATTCTTAAGAAAAACATAGTGACCATGTGGCAAGACAATAAGTGATATGAAAGAAAAGACATACTGGAACACATAAAACAGCTGTCGCAGCAGGAGGGAAAACAAGTCGCAGGCCATCCATTGGGTGCTTATGGTGGCAGCCATGAAGAAGATAATGCATGGTGTTCCCCCTGAACAACCTCAACAAAACTAGCGCATTAGTCTCGAAGATTTTCCAAATATGCATATAAGTGAACAAATACATAAACACGGAGAGGGAGAGATATGATAAAGATAGATGCATAGAGAGAGAGAGAGAGAGATACAAGAAACACACCAGTAGCTCTTTGTTTCAATGTGGAAAAGAAAGCGGTGCAACGTGTATTCAAGCAATGTCCACACGAAAATGCCAGCAAAAACCATCAGAGCTATTTCAGGAAATCCATGGCCCATCCGTACAGACATGGAGATAGAATAGAACACGACTGGCAGCCATATGACAGGAACTGCCCACCACACTGTGCGGGTCAAGAACTATTTCAAGTAGTACAAATGAGTCAGAACTGGAGCTCCAAATTCTCAAGAAAGAAAATCTAGATGCATGTGCAACCATATCCGAATTGTACATATATGAACAAAAGGAGCAGGAAGTACCTCCCAAAATTCACTTTCAAAAAATCGAGGGCCTTCCTTGCAAACAATCGGCTGGTGAACCCACTCCTGGTATGCTTCTCCAAGATGGCCAACCTGCGAAAAATTGTCAAAAGGTAAAATTTACAGTAAAACCAATTACAACACGTCAAATACAATAAATTGGGCAGGCAGAGGTAGAGCACTCTGCTCAAAGATTAATGAAAGTGGAAAAAGTAATTCTAAAACTAAAATGCAATGCATGTTCTGATCTACCAAAAAAGGAAAATGAGGAGCCAATTAAAGTGGTAAGGAAGTGCCAAACAAGTACTTTAGAGTGAAACAAAGTTATTGAAATTCTTCAGGACAGTTAAGATAGTTTTTCTATAAACTGGGCTATTGTTTAACAAGTGTCTTTTTACTTATTCTTCTTTACACACAATCTGCTATTGCAGAAACCTAGAAAGATGGTGCTGTCAAAATCTATGAGCCCTGAGATCAAACTTGAAATATATATGTGACAATATAGTCATTTAAGTCCATCAAATGCAGTGACCCAGTGCACATAATCGACTCCAATGAAAGGATAGATAAAATAAAATGAAACATTTGACAATGTAACCTCACCTGGAATACGAGGGCTTTATTCAAATCAACTTTGAAGTCCTGCGCAACCATCTTGTCACGTACAACACTGCTGGAGAAACATGCACAAAAAAGACAGATTAGGCAACGAACAACTTTTATTTTACATCTGGAATTTAGAAAATGTCAAGGATTACACAGAGAATGACTCTTATAATATTAACCCACTCCAACTTCTTCTCAATCATTCTGTAAAGTTTTCTGATGCAGATCTATTGGGGATAAGAACCAAAAGGATCTAAGGACACAGTTGAGATAAGGATTCAGAAATTACAAAGAACTTTGTAAAATGTGATAACTTAGTATCTAATAATAATGTCAGTAATTGACCTAAAGTTCAAGTTTTCCTTGTTTGGGAACCTCCTAGCACTGGCTACTGTAAACTCAATGTTGATGGATCTAGGCGTATGGCCTCTGGCTTAGTCTTATGGACTGACAAGGACAATTTAGAATAAAGTTTTCTTACACCTTCCTCAAATAACCGACCCTGATAGAAAACTAGTACCTGTCTAAAGGCCACAAGTATTTCTTTCCAAATTATCAAAAGTGAAAATTTTGAAGGTGAAGCAGGTACCAGCACCACAAGCAAAATTGGATTTCAGTAGTGAATTCAACGCATTAAATGACCATGACACGTGATAGTTATACTTTTAAGCTTAAGACTCACATTTTCAACAAAGCAATTTTAACATGCATCAATGAGGATGAAAAAAAATGAAAATTCTTGAGAAATAAGAGTCCTTCCAGTTTCAAAGCGAGCCACGTTATTCATAACATAATTCAGAAAGAAAATTTCCCCAAAAATGCCTCTAATGAAACTAATTAATTCATAAAGATCCAAATTTTTCTTGTTCTTTTTTTCAATGAATCAAAACAAGCAAAAGAGCTGAAAAACCCCCAGATAATCTCTCTCTAAAAATTCCCATAGAACACAGTCTCAAGACTGATGCTTGAGTCTCAAAACTCATGCGTCTTCCCCTCAACCCCATAATTTAGCATTAGCATCATGAAATCAAAAGCCACAATGTTGAAGAAAAAAAAAAACCCCACAATGCGCGTACCAGACCCACTTCCAAAACCAACAAATCAAACCCGAAAAGCCACAATCTTCCAAAGAAAAACACGAAAAAACAACAAACCCAGATCTACAAATTGCACAAAAACCACTGAAATCAGAAGAAAAAAAGCCAATAGATAACCTCTTAAGAAACGCGGGTTGGATCCAATGGAAGAGAACAACAGAATACGAATTCCCTAGTTCGTCTCACTCTTTCGCTTGCTACGAACCACCAGCACCACCACTAGAACAAGTTTCAGCGTTTAGGGTCAAGTGGTGCAGTGGCAGAGGGAATCTGAGTCTCTCTTTTTCTCTCTCCGTGTTTGTGGAAAAATTCAAGTCGAACTGGTAAAGATTTAAGAGACGGGACGATCTGGGCCGTCGGTTTTTGTATGGGCATCAAAGAATCAAGCCAGCGATCCTCACGTTGGATTCCAAGTCTCTAACGGTGGCCAGTCTGGAACTTTTCAAGTTCTTTTTTATTTTTATTTTATTTTGTCTTTTTATCTTTAAGAATTTGAATTAGAATTAGAATTACAGCTTGGGCCTGGCAGTTGGGCTAAACTGGCATGTAGGTACTCAGAGGGTAATGGTTGGGTGTGAGTTTGTTTTTGTCAAAGGATCTGAGAAGACTGTTGGGTCAAACGATTTGCGGGTTCCATTTGGTCAACTTTGTTAGTTATGGAGATTTGGTTGGGCCTTTTGGGCATATCAGAATTTTTTTTTTTTTTAATCAGTGATATTTTTGTCCGGATTCCTCAAGTGCCAGTCAGCGCCAGCAGTTTTATCAAGTTTTGGCAAACAATTTTTCTCTCCTCACCCAACTGTGACAGATTCTTTTTTCTCAACGTCATTTTGAACACACACAAAAATAAAATTAAAATTCTATAAATTGTATTGTTTTCCATAAAAGAAATCAAAAAATGGTTGGGAAATGTGGTACCCGTTAACCAATTAATAGAATGTGTATTTTAATTAAAAGAATAAAATGAAGAGACTTTTAATTGTATTAATCTCATAATTGGGCCGGATTATGTTTACACTGATCATTTCTGTGTAATTGTCACATTGAGACATATATACTTAAAATTTATAACATATTATCGTTCATTCATATTATAAAAGATGCCATAAACCATATATGTTTCAGGAAAGTTAAGGGAAACAAAATGAGAAACAAAAGATACAACTAGCCAGCAAGGCTTGATTGCTAGTAATTAAAATAGTAGCAAGAAAATCAATGTGATGTGATACAGCCAATAAAAGGCTTAAATTAAGGTAGCAAGAGAATCCATGTGACTATGTGAGCCATGCGATGAAGCCAGACAGCCAGCAAGGCTTACTAGCTAGTTACTGGTTTTCTGGATCGGCAGTTTTTCCTTGGTGGAAGGAAGTGTTCCAAAAACAGTGTCCCATAAAGGAGGAGGTGACCCCAAATCCCTTACTTTGAATTCTGAAGTGATGGTTCAAGTGATTTCTCTGTCAAGCATAAACATAAGTGTTTGTCAAGGCATAGAAATGCAGATAATCCTGAAAAATAGATGACAGATTGACAGAAAGGGAGAGAAGAAGAGAGGATCGAAAAATATAACAAAACCGTCTCCGAAAGTTGTTACCTTCAGAATTTTGTCAAATAATACATGTACATTTTATTTGTACTTCTGTATCTTACTACCTATGATATGAAGAGAAAACGAAGGTAATATAGTTGGCATCCAAATCAAATTCACTTCTAGCAGTTGCCCCTGCCAGCCATCACATTTGATTCCACCACCCATACCATATGCCTGAGGAGCTCCCAGCATCAACATGGAGATGTTCATATGAAATTAAATAGTATTCTTGAAAGAAAATTAATTTGGAGTTGTTTATCCTTTTTACTTGTGTTCATTTAAATATTTTTGATACTTTCATTTGTATTTCTTTCTTTTTTCTAATCTAGGAGGGTTTGACATTTCTTTTTGGTCAAAGTACATGTTTAGTCCCTGTAGTTTTCACAAAAGTTCAACTTTAATCATGTATTTTCAATTGCATGGGATTTGGTGTTTGTAGTTTGGAAATTATTCTAATTCAAGTACATTCGTTAACTTCCGTTAATTTTTTGTATAAGAGGATCACGTGAACAACACATATGGGAGGACAAAACTTACGGATTTCATATAAGATTAAGGGTGTCAAATGGAAAAGGAAATCGTTTTTGGATACCATTTAAAGCTTCTCATATTCCATTCACAATAGCACCCAAAAAAAAACACATTTTGGTTATGCCAAGCCGGCTACTGCTTTTCTTATGTGTTTGCTTTGGACTACTTGAGACAAATTTTGCTTTACAGTTGAGACAATTGGCTGGAGAGAATTGAACTTTGGACGGCAAAATCAAAGATCTAGTTTGGAATGTAAGTTGCATTGCATCATTTTCTTCTATATATCGACTACATATAAATAGGAAGCTTTCTGCTGCTTTCTTTCACAACTTTTTTTACTCTTAATTTCAGGCTGATCTCATCAACATGTTGGTTTCCCACATCTTCTTTATCTTCTTCTTGATCTTCTTCGTTTTCGTTCCTAATTAAACGGAAATGAAAATGGCAAGAATATATGAAAATGGAAAATTTGGTAACCATATGCCATGTTCACCAGCAACATTAGCTTTGAGTCCTTGACAATCTGATCAGAAATCTGGCTCATTGAGAAAGTTCTTCAATGTCAAAATAACTACAATCGCCACAGAAAACAATTGTGGATGAGTTGCAACAAATAGTTAGGACATTTATATTTTTGTAAGTGAGACAAGGGCACTGTTGAAGTTTCCTTTATAGAGTGCCAGAAAATGTCGTTTTCGATTAGCATAAATTATTTAAAATAGATTTTCTTCATCTTCTTCACAATACAATACCTCAGTTTAATCTCGGTCTCTTATTTGTACATGAGTTCTGTGTATATGGTCCATTGAATTCAAGCTGGCAAAGCAAAAGCTCCATGCAGTAAAAGTTTCTTATTTTAATTTGCAGCATATATAGAACTGTAGAAGTGTGGTAATTGTAGAACACAAATATAATAATTGAATCACTAATTTTGAATCTGAAAAATAAGAAGAATTGGTTTTAATTGAAAAAAAAAATTGAGTTTTGTTTAATCATTTTGTATCCCAATAGACGGCCGGTCATGCTGATAACACAGAAATCTTATTAGGTCAGCTTTCTAACAAAATGTTTCCTAAAATTCTCTAGCAAAATACCTTGTTCCTCATTTATATTGATCAGCTTTGCATCCTTACCTTGGTAGACCTTTGAACTTTTCTTTTCAAGAGAATTTGATCATCGTTTTCTTTATAACCTCTAGGCACTGCACCATATGAAATAAATAATTCATGGTTCGAATTTGCCTTCAAAAGGAGTAGGAATTCATAGAGATGAAGATAAATTTCATTCCTTTACGATCATCCTTTTCACACTGTGACTTAGTCTTGGGGAGAAGCTGGCCAGAATCTGCAAGTGGACAGAGACATAAGGCAATATAACTTATAATCTCACCATATATCATCAGCCTCTGCCGGAGCAGGGCATGTGGAAACAAATAAAAACAGATGCCTTTTTAATTAGTTATTATTATTTGGTTTCAGAATTTCTGTAAGCTGCTTCTGAATCTTACTTTTCTTGATATGGTTTTGTTATTGATTTTTAAAGTTTATTTTATTGTTACAAAATTAAATCGGACCCGGTTAATTTAGCAGGATACTTTGTCTTTATATGTTTAAGTTTAACTTGCAAGGAATAGAAAATTAATGAACTTTGAACTGGTTTTGGCTCAAGTTTACATTCAAGACTTATCCAGCGTCCATAATGCAGGGCCGGCATAGCCTTTTCTATTATATCTTTGTTCTTCATTCAGAACCATATCCACCTTCTCTATAAATAACCAAGCTTCTACTTCAGTTGCTTCACATCTCTCTCCCTCTCTCAATCCTTTCCATTTCCGATCCCACAGAAGAAGGTGAAAAATTAAGATGGCAAACCAAATGTTGCTATTGACTACTTTGCTAGCCATGACATGTGCTCTGGTCATTGCTTTTGAGCCTAGTCCTTTGCAAGATTTCTGCGTTGCTGACACTACTAGCTCAGGTTCATATAGAAATTATCGGTTTATTTATGCTTTAATTTGCATTTCAAAAAATATGTATCCTTCTTCCTACTTGATGTTACAATGACTTTAATTTTATGTGTTTGTGTTGTCAATTGAACTTGTGCATCACAGCAACAAGAGTGAATGGGCTACCTTGCTTGGACTCCAAGCTAGCACAGGCTGAGCATTTCTTCTTCAGTGGACTTCACATCCCAGGCAACACCTCAAACCCTGTTGGAGGAATAGTCACCCCTGTCAATGTGGTTCAAATTCCAGGACTCAACACACTCGGCATCTCTCTGGCTCGCATCGACTATGCACCCTGGGCGTTATCCCTCCCCACACACATCCCCGTGCCACCGAGATTTTGACCGTCCTAAAAGGCAGCCTCTATGTTGGCTTTGTGACCTCAAACCCTAACAACAAGCTCATCTCAAAGGTCCTTTACAAGGGTGATGTGTTTGTGTTCCCTGTTGGGCTAGTTCATTTCCAGCAGAATGTCGGCAATGGAAAAGCCATATCACTCTCTTCACTGAGCAGCCAAAACCCTGGAGTCAACACCATTGCTAATGCTGTTTTTGGAGCCAATCCTTCAATTCCAGATGATGTTTTGGCCAAGTCTTTCCAGGTGGACAAATCCGTAATAAACAGTCTTCAGGCAAAGTTTTAGATGTTTTCCCTGGAAAATAGTTTCTCATCTTTCATATTATCCCTCTGTTTATGCTTGTGAATTTGCATCTTGTGAGCTGGATTTGTAGAAGTAGAAGTGTGTATTAAGTCTCCATGAAATCGAATTATTTTGTATGAAATTCTTTGATATCAATTCATATCTGAATTCCCCCTAGTGAAAATATGTCTGAGAAGCAGTTGTTCATGACTTTTTTTAAAGAAAAATATCTACCTGGATATTTTTTGAAAAATCAAGTAAAAGAAAAAACACCTGAAAATTGGGTTTGGGAAATTTTCTGCCACAGTTTTCCAACGAAGCCAACGCAACATAGACCCGGCAATCCGTGTGATACAAGACGCAGGGGAAAAGGAAAAATTTGTTAGCCTTGTATTTGAAAACAGCATTACTCCAGCCATAATTTCTTCAATCCAACTATAAACCTAGCATCTCATCTTCCAATTTTAGATAAAAAGATCAGCAAATTCATAGGCTAACAATAAGTTGTTACTTACTCACACTCATGGCCAGAGTTTTTTCCACTCCCTTGAATAACAAATAATAAATAAATTGTTCTTTAATAATATTTCACTTGCAACCCACTAACCATAGCATGAAACAAGCACATTTGTGTTATGGGATTCACTTTACTTTCTGATGAAGGCAAGAACCTCTGCGCCCTGCATTTGTTTCCTAGCAGGACCTACCTGCATTTCTAACAACCCAAGAAGTGAGATTTCAGGACCAAAAAACAAGAAATAAGAGATGAATATGTGTTTATATAAACAGATACACTTGAATGTTTTTAAACTCAACAATGTCTATCAAGAGTCAGAAATTAGTGGCTGCAACCGGTTTTCATAACTTATGATATGAAGGCATTGTTTTATGGAATTTAATGGTTCATGCATTCACTACGACACGGTCTTTAAACAATGCCTGGAGAATTTCTTGGATATTAAGAATGCATATAACAGATATGATGAGAGCATATGTTACAACTCTGTTACTCTACCCAGCATGCTAGGAAGTTAAACATACATGATGGAACATCTCCTCAGTATATCTTCTGCAGCATTGTCTGTTTTTGTATATGAGTTTCACCTGTGCAATTCCTGGATGCAGAGCACTTCTGAACACCACTGATAGTGTTAGCGTTAACTTCATAGCCTCAGTTAGTGATAGCAACAACTTCTAGGTGAATAGTTTGTTGTGTGTGTGTGTGTGTGCGCGTATGTGTGCTTGTGTATTATCTACAATCTACAGCAGTGGGACAAGATGTATTGCTGGGAAGAGCACTAATCTACAAGTGCGTTAAGTGTGGGAGTTCGGAGAATGAAAGTGAAGTTAATAGAGGCTGGCAATTACTTAATGAGATGGTGGGAAGTTGTCCCATGCTTAATAGAGGCTGCACTGCAGAGCAGGGTTCTCATATCAGGAAATGTGTTGAGATTGAGAGTATAGGAACTGATGCTTTGTTCTTGAGTTCGTATGAATCCATGTCTGTCTTTACACTTTCCGGAGTTTCGTCCAGATTCCATATACATCATTGATCATGGGTATACATTTGTGCTAATCTACTCCGGAAAATGGGAACATTGCTGGTCAAAGCTTCAACTGCGGTACAGGGGGCGAATTACTTGGATTTTGCCCACTATGGTATGAGGAGATGGTTTCACTTTTCCTCTCTACTTTTCCATGTGATAAATTATTAAGCTCTATTCTCATTCCTCAAATGTTCGATTGGAACAGCAATTGTACTCTCATTTTGTTCTTATTTGGGATCTGAGATGGTATCATCGTAAGCGTGCATGTACTCTCAGTTTGTGGCACTTCATTGTCAAATAAAAATCAATCATCAAATTTAAGATTTGCCACAGGACCAATGGATACGGCAAAGTGGAGAAAAACATAAAAGGGGCCATTTCCTAATCCAGATTCCAGATAGAGAAAACACACTAAATAATGGCTATGCAGAGTGCAGACATCACATAGTCCATATATCTATCCATGAGGAATCGGTGGACCTTTGAACCTTTCATTTCAAAAGAACTTGATCATCGTTTTTAATATAGCCTCTAGCCACTGCACCATATGAAATAAATAATTCATGCTTTGAATTTGCCTTCGGAAGGAGTTGGCATTCATAGAGATGAAGATAAATTTCATTACTTTACGATCATCCTTTTCACACTGTGACTTAGTCTTGAGGAGAAGCTGGCCAGAATCTGCAAGTGGACAGAGACACAGGGCAATATTACTTATAATCTCACCATATATCAGCTTTTGCGTGAGCAGGGCATGTGCAAACAAACAAAAATAGATGCTTTATTATTATATGGTTTTCAGAATTCTGTAAGCTGCTTCTGAATCTTACTTTTCATGGTTTGTTATTGATTTTGAAAGTTTATTTTATTATTACAAAATTAAATTGGACCCGGTTAATTTAGCAGGATACTTTGTCTGGATATGTTTAACATATGCAGAATGAGTATTTACTCAAATCACAAGGAATAGAAAATTAATGAAGGAACAATTATTAGCTTAAGTGTACGTTCAAGAGACTTGTCCAGTGTCAATAATGCAGGGCCGGCATAGCTTTGTCTATTATATCTTTGTTCTTCATTCAGAATCATAACCAAATTACTTCTACCGTCTCTATAAATAACAAAGTTTGTACTTCAATTGCTTCACATCTCTCTCCCTCTCTCTCAATCCTTTCCGTTTCTCATTTCCAAGAACTTCACTTAAAATCCCATCCCATAGAAGAAGGTGAAAAATTAAGATGGCAAACCAAATGTTGCTATTGACTACTTTGCTAGCCATGACCTGTGCTCTGGTCATTGCTTTTGAGCCTAGTCCTTTGCAAGATTTCTGCGTTGCTGACACTACTAGCTCAGGTTCGTATCGAAATTACCGGTTTATGCATGCTTTAATTTGCATTTTGAAAAATAAGTATCCTTCTTCTTCCTACTTGATTTTACAATGACTGTAACTTTATGTGTTTGTGTTGTCAATTGAACTTGTGCATCACAGCAACAAGAGTGAATGGGCTACCTTGCTTGGACTCCAAGCTAGTACAGGCTGAGCATTTCTTCTTCAGTGGACTTCACATCCCAGGCAACACCTCAAACCCTGTTGGAGGAATAGTCACCCCTGTCAATGTGGTTCAAATTCCAGGACTCAACACACTCGGCATCTCTCTGGCTCGCATCGACTATGCACCCTGGGGCGTTATCCCTCCCCACACTCATCCCCGTGCCACCGAGATTTTGACCGTCCTAGAAGGCAGCCTCTATGTTGGCTTTGTGACCTCAAACCCTGACAACAAGCTCATCTCAAAGGTCCTTTACAAGGGTGACGTGTTTGTGTTCCCTGTTGGACTAGTTCATTTCCAGCAGAATGTCGGCAATGGAAATGCCATATCACTCTCTTCATTGAGCAGCCAAAACCCTGGAGTCAACACCATTGCTAATGCTGTTTTTGGAGCCAATCCTTCAATTCCAGATGATGTTTTGGCCAAGTCTTTCCAGGTGGACAAATCCGTAATAAGCAGTCTTCAGGCAAAAATTTAGATGTTTCCCCTGGAAAATAGTTTCTCATATTTCATATCATCTCTCTGTTTATGCTTTTTATTTGCACCTTGTGAGCTGGATTTGTAGAAGTAGAAGTGCATTAAAATCTCCATGAAATCGAATGGTTTTTATGAAATTCTTTGATATTAATCTTGATTCATATCTGAATGCCCCTAAGTGAAAATATTGTCCGAGAAGCAATTTTTCATTGATTTTTATTTTAAGGGAAAAAAAAACTACCTGGACATTAAAAAAATAAAGTTTTTTTTATAAAAAAAAACACCTGAATATTGGGTTTTCGTTGAAATTTTCTGCCACAGTTTTCCAACGAAGACAACGCAACATAGACCCGGCAATCTGTGTGGTGCAAGACGTTTGGACAAAGAAAAATTTGTTAGCCTTGTATTTGAAAACAGCAGTAATCCAACTACAAACCAGCAAATTCATAGGCTAACAAGAAGTTGTTACTTACTCACACACTCATGGCCAGAGTTTTCTTCCCTCCCTTCCCTTGAATAACAAATAATAAATAAATTGTTCTTTTATATATTTCACTTCCAACCCACATACCAAATCATGAGATAAGCACATTTGCGTTATGGAATCCATGAATAGAACTCTATAAATATTTTCATTATTGTGTTTCCCTTTACTTCCTGATGAAGGCAAGAACCTTTGTGCCCTAGACCTGCCTGCATTTCTAACAACCTAAGAAGTGAGATTTTAGGACCAAAAAACAAGACAAGAGATAGATATGTGTGTGTGTGTGTGTGTGTGTGTGTGTGTGTGTGTGTGTGTGTGTGTGTGCACTTGAATGTTTTTAAACTCAACAATGTCTACCAAGGGTCAGAATTTAGTGGCTGTAACTGGTTTTGCATAACTTGCTTATGATTTGAAAGGCATTGTTTCATGGAATTTAATGGTTCATGCATTCACTAAGACAAGGTCTTTAAACAAGGTTTCGAGATTTTCTTGGATATTAAGAATGCATATAACAGATATGATGAGAGCAGATGTTTTAACCCTGTTACTCTACCCAGCATGCTTGCATCCTCTGCTAGGAAGTTAAACCTGGACGATGGACCATCTCCTCAATATATCATGTACAACATTGTCTGTGTTTGTGTGTGCAATGACTGGGATGCACAACACCACTGATAGCGTTCGCATTAGCTTCATAGCTCAGTTAGTGATATTAACAACTTCTAGGTGAATGTGTTCGTGTGTGTGTAGTGCTCTACAAGTACCTGAAGCGTGGGAGTTTGGAGAATGCAAAGTGAAGTTAATAGAGGCTGCAAATTGTTTAATGAGATGGTGGGAAGTTACCCCATGCTGTCTAGTTGATTTTCTGTGCAGAGCAGGGTTCTCATATCAGGAAATGAAGTTCATAAGAGCATGCTTATCTTCCTTGAGCTGATGCCCTGTTATCAACTTCTGTGGAAAGGCAGCTCAATAAACTGAGAATTGCAGAAACAAGAATCATCAAAGAAATGCAGAAATCAGTCACCAATGTAGTGTTATCAAAAGAAAGGAATTTGATGACAACATGGAAAGTGAGCAGCTGAATCAATATCTAAAGAATGGAATGAAAGACCACAGCAAATGGTACTAAATGAAAGAAGGTGGAGAATAGATCCAAGGTTTTTGAGAAGCTTCCAGATACTGGGTCCCTGTTATTTTATTGTTTTCTTTTAACCAATTAGATTACAAGTGCCTTGACATAAAGCATAAAGAAGAATTTCCAAATAGAACTGCAGAAATTAGAATATAAGGTCGATACATTATTAAAAGCACTCAGTGATGAGTTTTGATAGGTAAATCAATTGTCAACATTCCTGTTCAATAGAAGATAATGATTGTGTGAATCCCGTGATTATATTTGAACAGGTGATCAACTATGAACGCGGTCGTCTTCTAGTACCATCATTTTTTTTCTCACACTAACACTACTTATTACATTCAACTTTTCCAATCTTCTTCAAAAAGATTTCAACCCCAATCCTAATTCAAAGTTTCAATTTAGACTTCAGAAAATAAGAAAAAATGAGGATGATTTGAAAAAATTAAGCTTATGAAGTTTCTCACCATCTGTGTAACAAAGTCGCTCAATACTTTTGGTGCCACTTTTGGTGCAAACGAGTGTCTTTTGGGCAGTATTTTCTGCACCCCAGTCTACAGCAGAACAACAGATATAATGAAAAAATGATTTGGCTATCACAAATAAAAGAAATCAATACAAGGAAACAAGAACTATGTACTATTGATTTGTATCTGTAACAATTTTACAGTTTTGAGTACAACACCTCAAGCTGGGTTTCCAACGAAAAGGTTGGAATTTCTATCACACTGAGCTTTCACATTCAGACTACAACTCGAGACTTGAATTCAAGAACCCTATATCTGAAGGAAAATAAGACATCACTATAACAACCACAGATATTCTAACTTGAGATTGGGACAGAACACCGGCATATTTTTACCGATCTCCTCAGGCTTCCAGCCAACTTCGGCATAAAGCAGCAAGTGATTGTAAGCATCAGGGCTACAATCCGACCTCCGAAAAGTCCAGCAAGAACAATTAGAAAGAGAACCAGATACCCTAAATTCCCTTCTGTTTCCTTCCTTTCAACAATCAAGGGTGTTTCTCCGCCAGCCAATGATCCTTCACCAAGATCAGAAACTCCATCAAATCCTTGGATTTCACTTTTCTCTTCTGCAGAAAACACTGACATGTTTTCGCTTTCCTGTTCCTCTTGTTTCACATCTTTATGGTCTTCATGTTCTTCACATCCCTCTACCTTATCATCTCCCATGTGACAAGAAACTTCACTGCTTAGGAGAGGCTCCAGCTCCGGTTCATTTTGCTTACCCTTTCTGCGCAACTTCTTAGGCACAAATTTCTTGATAAGTTTTGATTTAATCTTAGAATTTTTGCCACCCTTACTCTTCTTCTCTGCTACAAATTCACCTCCATCTTCACCACCCTCCACAACCTTTATCTTCTTATAATCCTTATCAAGCAACTCAACCAAAGTTCTTTCACCGACAGCTTTTTCTGCACGCACTCTTCTCTTATCCACCACCGTCCTCTTCTCATAATCCATACCAAGCAACTCAACCAAAGTTTTATCACCAACATCTCTCTTATCCACGACCCTCTCCTTCTCATAATCCGCACCAAGTAAATCAATCAAAGGTCTGTCTCCACCAGTTTCATCAACACACACACTTCCCTTCTTGTTAGACTCAACAATCTGAATCTCTCCAATAGCAGAGTCTGAATCACTCGTAGCATCAACCAATTCAAACACAACATCCCCAGTCTTTTCACATACAATCACCCCCTTCAAATCCTCACTCTCATGAAAACCATTCAAAAACAATAAAAATGAAGACGCTCTCTGAGCCATGTTTTGCAAAACAGATTTCGCTTTCGAGCATGGTTTGAAGAAACAAGCCAAGTGCTTACCCGCGTATTCAAGAAACAGAAGCAGAAAAGCAGACAATGTGACCCCAACAGCGAGCTTCTTGGTACTCAAAGCCAAAACCACCACCGCGAACATCTTCAACACCGCCAGCAAAACCGCTCTCCAATTCCCACCGACGCATTGCTCATCATCGACAATCCGATTCTCAACATGGGTTTCACCCAAAACCCGAAAACCACCAACTTCAACACCGCGATCACCTTCTTCCCGGCTTAAATTCTCGACCTTTGGTGAACTGGGTTGCACCAAAATCCCGAAATTGCCCGAACCCAGTTCACAATTCGCCGTGATCCGATCGTTGACCTGGTCAGCCGACCAGTCATTCTTCTTCCTGTTCTTGTTCTTGTTCTTTTTCGACGGCTTTTTCAAGTGATCGCGGTTCTTGACGAAGAGGTCGACGAGGGAGGTCGGAAAACCAGTTTGGACCACGAGTGAACCGCCCCGTTTCGGTGATTGGAGATCGGCGACGAATTGGGAAATTCGGCTCACCCGCATCTTCTTCCACGGAAGCGGCATGGTCAGTGAAAATTTGGGAAAAAAAACAGAGCTTGAGAATTGGTTTCCAGAGGAAACTCAATTTCTTATTTAGATGTGAAGAAAAAAGGACTTTACTTTGGCTTTATTTTATAGCAGTCCGTCGTCCCCTGTTTCTGAAAAAGAATTGGACTTTTATGTGAACAATTTAAAAATGAATAAAAAAATTCAGAAAAGGGTTTGCGAAAGTGAGAGGAAATTATGAGCAGAGTGGTTGAAAGTGAAAGGTTGAAACTATGAACGCGGCTTCTTCTGGGTGGGGAGGAGAGAGAGAGACTTGGAAATTCCTTTTCTGTCTTTTCTGTTTCTGCGTTTCGGAAATTTTATTTTGTTTTGTTTTGTTTTTGTCGTGGCTCTATGCATAATGGGATTGAATCCAGCAAGTAATAAAAGGCTCTCGCTTGGTGACATTTCTGTTTTCGTTTTCATTTTTCAGTTAAAATTTTGGGTTTTCTGTTTTCCGTCGGGTAAAAGAGGAGTGAGGATGGGATCAATAACAAATAGAACTACAACAAACAAAACGGTTTCAAAATTGATTTTAGTTTTCATTGTAAAAATTATATGTATTTGTTATGTTGAATTGGAGTGAACCGTTAATTTAGTTATTTATTTTATCCTAAACTTAAATTCTTAAAGTTCGATGATATACAAATGTTCGGTTGGAACCTTTATATTTACAGCTAACATTCACTTTAATAAGTAAGTCCATTGGGGCGGTTTGAATAAAAAGCCCTTTGTGGTGGTTTCTTATGAGTCATGGTTAGATTGAAGTTCCTCATGATCCCTTTTAATCTATGTTCTAAATCAAATCCTGCTCCCAAAACTCGCTCTTCAACGTCGCTCATGTTCTCCAAATTTGATTTTACATCGTCTTTGATGAAGATTGCAGCAAATCACCCAATTTTTCTTTAGCATGATTGTTGTTTTTGTTTATTTGTTCGCTCTTATGGACGGATAGATACCTAGAAATCATATTTTCCAGAGACCGTTACGGATGCGGTGATGGGTGTGGCCGCTACGGCTCTTCTTCAGGTGATGGTGGTAGGGTTCGTCTAGGCTCATGGGTTGTTTTAGAATTTTAGTTATGTTGGGTTAGTGAGCTTTGTTTGGGCTTATGGCTAATTGTGGTAATATGGACTAACGGTTTCATGCTGCTTTTGTCGGCTGTTAGTTTTGCTTTTAGCATATTAGTTTGTCGTTGAGATTGGTATTTTAGATGTCTTATTGATGTCCTTGATTATACTGTTAAAGTTTATCTAATGAACTTTCTATTTGATCCAAAAAAAAAAAAACACATATTAACCTAAGATGTAGTTTTAGCGTCCTAGAGGGCAGATTCGGATCCTCTCGCTCTAATTTTCTCTCCATGATCCGCTTTACTTTTGTTCTCCATACGACACCTCATTAAAATTTAATCTAAGGGATTAAAAGTTGACACATAAACCTAAAAACAAAATCTCAATTTACTCCTAATTAAAAAAGAAAAGCAAACCCTAACACCTAACTAACGGTGTCTTCTTCTCTTTTTGGCTCTTCCTTACGTTCTAGCCTTTTTTTTTTTTTTCTTCTTCATGTCTCTACCCATATCCATTGTTTGATGAGTGTGGTTCTAGAGAAAAGATTCCTTTTCTGTTCATGTCTGGAAAAAAAAAAAATCATATTTGAAGAACTACATTTTGGCTTTGTTCTGTAAGTTTTCTTGATTGATTAGTTATGCTTACTTTCTTGAATATCTTGATTTGTATTGAAATATGGTTTTCTATGTATTTGGTCTTGAACTCAGATCTGACTGCTTAATCTTCATGAATTTAAGAATTACTGAAGTATCCGTGTTTTCCAGTAAATCGGGAAACAGAAACAACCACTTCTCCATCTGGATTTTGTATGTATTTGGTCAAAATTCCTAGGAACTTCTTTTGCATTCGTGAGTTTCCTCTTGGTTAAGGCAATTGAGAGGAGTCTTCATGGAGCACTGGCCTTTGAGACTTTTGGGTTAGCATCCCTGCTTCGTGCTTGAAAAATAGTTTCCTTTCAGCTACTTGGCTTGTCTCACGAATGCAATGAATATGGGCACGCTCATCAGAAATGGAATATTTTCTCTGGAACCACACTCATCAAACAATGGATATGGGCAGTGGCAGACATGAAGAAGGACAAAGAAAAGGCCAGAACGTGAAGTAGGAAGAAGGAAAAAAAAAAAAAAGAAGCGTTGAACATTAACTTTGCTGTTAGTTGGGTGTTAGGATTTTCTTTCTTCTTTTTTAATTAGGAGTAAATTAGACTTTTGTTTTTAGGATGATGTGTCAACTTTTAAATCCCTTAGATTAAATTTTAATGAGGTGGCGTATGGAGAACAAAAATAAAGCGGGTAATCACTAAGAGAAAATTAGAAAGAGAATCCAGGATCCTAGCAAATGAGAAAGTAGCTCTTGAAATCTCCCTTTGGCCAAGTGGCTAACAAGTGTAATTTGTAAATATCCCATCCAATTGAACATCCTGATTATTTTATTATTGTTATTTGTTTTGCTATCCAAGAGCGATCCACCTAACCTTTGTCCAATACGCAATTCCCATCTGGTGCTTAAAATGATAGAGCCCCAAAATTATAGAAAACCCTTGATAGGTTGTTTCTTTAGATAAGAATTTGCTCACCTTTTCTAAAACAAAGACAAATTATTAACAGCAAAAAAAGCCATCACATCATATAAACTGCCATGTGTAGGAACAAATTTCACCCCCCAAAAAAAGCCAATTTTATCACCTTTCAGCCTTTCTCATATGTCCCGCACTCCACGCTGAAAACCACTTAATACTTTCACCAAAAAAAAAAAAAACCACTTAATACCATTGTTGGACTAGGTTAAGATATTTCTTAGATGGGACCCAATTACCATGGTGTGATTAGATATTTAGAATCCAATGGCAGCCATGCTTTTGTCACACAAAGATAAACAATATAAAAAATAGAGATTAAAGTGAGAATGGCCAACGGTATCTAGTCAAATAAAAAAAAGTATTTATTTGCATAAAAATATGTCTCAGGTTCGAACCTTTTGTATCTTAGTTGTATGTTTATGCGTAAAAAATTTCATTCATTTTTAATTTAGACTATCACATATACTAAAAAGACTAAAATGAGAATAGGAAAAAGAAATGAAACCTCGTCAATAATTCATCGTATAGATTCCATGCATTATTTACTAAAATAATGTAGTTTGTTACCGTAAAGTAAAGTATGACTACGATGGTTAGAAAACAAAACAAAAAATAAAAAGGGTATGAGGTTAGTGTGCATGTATATTCTTATGTTTTTTCACATAAAGCCATAGATTCTTCCTGGAAAAAGTATAATCTTTTCCTTGCACCAAAAAAAGCAAAAACAGCTCAATTGGTAGCCTATGATCGTGTAAAATGGGAAAATCTTGCAAGTTTTGGTGGGATTCTATCTTTATCAAGTGCGTATTTGTTTATGCGTTTTGCATTAAACATCATATTAAATTTCCAAGTTGGGTTTTTCTCATTGAACTTATGTGAAACGTGTTTTTAATTACCCGTTCAAAAAATTTACACAAGGGAGAGCTTAGAGGGAAGGGAATGTATATATAGACGCATCAAAAAAGAAAACGCACGTTGAATTAATGATGATGTTTGACTGCAATTTTTTGTTTTTTACTCATTTGGTCACATGCTTTTTGATTTTGGACAGCTTGTTACGACTAGTTTCCTTCTTTACTATTGCAAAGTACAAAACACAAAAGCAAAGTTGAAAGCGTGTAAATGAAACCGCGTTTGAAACTTTGAAGAAAAAAAACACAATAGAATGATGTTAGTTTTCCATGCGTAGATAGGAGGTCGGTGTGTCACTTACCAACATGATCAAATTCACATTGAGCTTGAATTAGGAATTCAATCCATATGAATTCAACTTGGATCCGCTTGAATTTAAGTTCAAAACTTCAATTAAGCAAGCTGAGTTCGCTAGGTTATCCGTCCAATCTGCCCAAATTTGCATTTTTAGACAGGGAGAACTTTCATATTATAAGTATATTGTTGTGACAGTATCTCAACTCAATTACATAATGCAATGCAAGAAAGTTAAAATGTATTACAATGCATGATTAATTTGGGAATACTCCATAATGACATCCCGGTATAGGTACGTTTCTCTACCTAAAGAGAGCTAGGTTGGTAATTTAGAAACTATACACCACATAAATCTTTAAGACCAAAAAAAAATACACCACATAAATCTAACGCAAACTCAACAAAAGGGTTGTATACTACCACCTAACCATGAACTCCCTTTATGGAAAATCAAGCTGGAAAGCACATTTCACGGTGCCATTCTACATGGGCCTCTCCATTTTGTACTACAAGCCTACAAGTGGAGATGAGCTAAGTTCCATATCAAGTGGGAAAAGATATTGACCATCTTCAAGTGAACAACAAAATCTAACTCTTGTTTAAGAATATCATACATATGCATTCATCATCTGACATCTGTATTCACAATGAGATTATAATTCCGAAAAAAAGAAAAAGAAAAAAGAAGTCAAAATTATAAAGTACGAAGCCCAAAACTCGTCAGGCCCATCAAGCAACAATGATATGGGCCTATAGCCTAAGCCCAAGCTTCCAAGCCCAATATATTGAGCATACGTAAACTCTATGTAGATTAATAAAGAGAGAAATCTAATAACTAGTAGGTCAACAAAGCTTTTAAAATTTCCACGTCGACAAATTTCAATTTGAAGAGTTTAATTTTCTACTAACTAATAATTAGTATAAAAGATCGGGTGTCAATTTCATATTTTACACTTCAATTGCAATCCTATTAGTTTTTCGTCATATATTGGTTATATTTCCCTATCGTGTTTGTGTAAGGATTGATTTATGAATAAGATTGATTGGATCCCATCATCCATTGTTGCAATGGCATCCATCAATTCCAGAACTAAAGCAACTAAGCTGGAATGGACCCCCTCAAATGATGGTAACCCTTCGCGTTCATGCCATTGTGGCTAGATCTTTGAGCAAATCCAATGTTATCCGCTTGAATTTAAGTTCAAAACTTCAATTAAGCAAGCTGAGTTCGCTTAGGTTATCCGTCCAATCTGCCCGATTTGCATTTTTAGACAGGAGAACTTTCATATTATAAGTATATTGTTGTGACAGTATCTCAACTCAATTACATAATGCAATGCAAGAAAGTTAAAATGTATTACAATGCATGATTAATTTGGGAATACTCCATAATGACATCCCGGTATAGGTACGTTTCTCTACCTAAAGAGAGCTAGGTTGGTAATTTAGAAACTATACACCACATAAATCTTTAAGACCAAAAAAAAATACACCACATAAATCTAACGCAAACTCAACAAAAGGGTTGTATACTACCACCTAACCATGAACTCCCTTTATGGAAAATCAAGCTGGAAAGCACATTTCACGGTGCCATTCTACATGGGCCTCTCCATTTTGTACTACAAGCCTACAAGTGGAGATGAGCTAAGTTCCATATCAAGTGGGAAAAGATATTGACCATCTTCAAGTGAACAACAAAATCTAACTCTTGTTTAAGAATATCATACATATGCATTCATCATCTGACATCTGTATTCACAATGAGATTATAATTCCGAAAAAAGAAAAAGAAAAAAGAAGTCAAAATTATAAAGTACGAAGCCCAAAACTCGTCAGGCCCATCAAGCAACAATGATATGGGCCTATAGCCTAAGCCCAAGCTTCCAAGCCCAATATATTGAGCATACGTAAACTCTATGTAGATTAATAAAGAGAGAAATCTAATAACTAGTAGGTCAACAAAGCTTTTAAAATTTCCACGTCGACAAATTTCAATTTGAAGAGTTTAATTTTCTACTAACTAATAATTAGTATAAAAGATCGGGTGTCAATTTCATATTTTACACTTCAATTGCAATCCTATTAGTTTTTCGTCATATATTGGTTATATTTCCCTATCGTGTTTGTGTAAGGATTGATTTATGAATAAGATTGATTGGATCCCATCATCCATTGTTGCAATGGCATCCATCAATTCCAGAACTAAAGCAACTAAGCTGGAATGGACCCCCTCAAATGATGGTAACCCTTCGCGTTCATGCCATTGTGGCTAGATCTTTGAGCAAATCCAATGTTATCCGCTTGAATTTAAGTTCAAAACTTCAATTAAGCAAGCTGAGTTCGCTTAGGTTATCCGTCCAATCTGCCCGATTTGCATTTTTAGACAGGAGAACTTTCATATTATAAGTATATTGTTGTGACAGTATCTCAACTCAATTACATAATGCAATGCAAGAAAGTTAAAATGTATTACAATGCATGATTAATTTGGGAATACTCCATAATGACATCCCGGTATAGGTACGTTTCTCTACCTAAAGAGAGCTAGGTTGGTAATTTAGAAACTATACACCACATAAATCTTTAAGACCAAAAAAAAATACACCACATAAATCTAACGCAAACTCAACAAAAGGGTTGTATACTACCACCTAACCATGAACTCCCTTTATGGAAAATCAAGCTGGAAAGCACATTTCACGGTGCCATTCTACATGGGCCTCTCCATTTTGTACTACAAGCCTACAAGTGGAGATGAGCTAAGTTCCATATCAAGTGGGAAAAGATATTGACCATCTTCAAGTGAACAACAAAATCTAACTCTTGTTTAAGAATATCATACATATGCATTCATCATCTGACATCTGTATTCACAATGAGATTATAATTCCGAAAAAAGAAAAAGAAAAAAGAAGTCAAAATTATAAAGTACGAAGCCCAAAACTCGTCAGGCCCATCAAGCAACAATGATATGGGCCTATAGCCTAAGCCCAAGCTTCCAAGCCCAATATATTGAGCATACGTAAACTCTATGTAGATTAATAAAGAGAGAAATCTAATAACTAGTAGGTCAACAAAGCTTTTAAAATTTCCACGTCGACAAATTTCAATTTGAAGAGTTTAATTTTCTACTAACTAATAATTAGTATAAAAGATCGGGTGTCAATTTCATATTTTACACTTCAATTGCAATCCTATTAGTTTTTCGTCATATATTGGTTATATTTCCCTATCGTGTTTGTGTAAGGATTGATTTATGAATAAGATTGATTGGATCCCATCATCCATTGTTGCAATGGCATCCATCAATTCCAGAACTAAAGCAACTAAGCTGGAATGGACCCCCTCAAATGATGGTAACCCTTCGCGTTCATGCCATTGTGGCTAGATCTTTGAGCAAATCCAATGTAAAATTTGAAAGGTATATTGTGGAAAGTGTGTGGGTTAGAGTTTTGAGTAAAGCTCTTTGGTTGCAATAGATGCTTGATGTTTGAGCATACAATTGGACATCTATGGTTTTTTTTTTTAATATTATAAGTATGGTTGGGTTTTAATCAAGGATAATCATTATATGATTCTCTCTATATGAATGATGTCTCTTTTTAAGTTGTAAAAGATTGATTGGTTTTCTTTATAATGATGTAATCATTTGATTTTCAGATGGATGATGGCATTTACTTTCATCTTTTATCATAACATTATAGAAATTCAATAAGCATAAATTACATACATACTTTGATAATTAGTCTTCTAGTAGATCAAGATATTTGTTGAGCCATCGGTGTAGATGAAATAGGTTTCTCTCTCTAACATTTCGCACGTTAGAAAACCTAATATGCACTATTATAGGTAGAAAAAGAACCAATTTCCCAGTGTAGTCCTAAGTAATTACCACCCATCACGATAAAAGAATAAGAAATTACTTATCTTAACTTGACCAATAAGATTTTCTGAATAATATTTATTAAACCATTTAAATAATAACTTACATAACACAGACGATATCATGTGGGCTAGATAGAATAGAACATTTACAAGATATTCTTACATTTATAATTGATTGAATTGAAGGACCCATCAAGATTCTAGATTGTCATTTGTTTCATCATAATTCAGTTACATAATTCAAATCTTACACACATTTGTAATCAAAATAGAAAGCACCAAATATAGCATATTAGGTGGCTTTCCCAAAATTCAAAGGAGAAACAATTGAAATAGATAACCCAAAAAAGCCACGTATCAGCTTTTATAGCTTTTGCCCATTTTTGTTTTGCTTGAAGCAAAGGCAAAAATTTGGTGGGCAGTGGGCACTCCTTAAT
Organism: Prunus fruticosa; assembly: GCA_018703695.1. Classification (NCBI taxonomy): domain Eukaryota; kingdom Viridiplantae; phylum Streptophyta; class Magnoliopsida; order Rosales; family Rosaceae; genus Prunus; species Prunus fruticosa. The sequence goes on along the minus strand of CM031920.1, from coordinate 6,483,916 downwards.
AATTCTAGAAAAATTCCATCAATTCAATTTATTTTTAATATAAAAAATAAAATAAAAAATCTGAATTTCACTGTGTCGGACAACACATCACCCCAGAATTAGAAATTCCGAAACCCCACAAAAAACATACCAATAATAATGCACACACGATTTTCCCACAATACCCCCACATAGTCCCCATATTTCCACGCCACCCACCCTTTAAAATACAATCTGACGCTACATTTCCCCACTACCCGCTCCTCTCCATTCAATCGCGGCAAAACCAAACCCCGTCTCGCAAATATTTTCCCTCCCATTTTCCCGGAAACCAAACAGAACTCAGACCCGCAAAAATGAGAGAAATTCTTCACATCCAGGGCGGGCAATGTGGGAACCAGATTGGGGCCAAGTTCTGGGAAGTGATCTGCGACGAGCACGGCATAGACAGCACCGGGAGGTACAACGGCGACTCTGAGCTCCAGCTAGAGCGAATCAATGTCTATTACAACGAGGCCAGCGGGAAGGTATGTTCCACGGGCGGTACTTATGGATCTGGAGCCTGGGACCATGGACTCGGTCCGATCCGGTCCGTTTGGGCAGATATTCAGACCCGATAACTTCGTCTTCGGGCAGTCTGGGGCTGGAAACAACTGGGCTAAGGGGCATTATACGGAGGGTGCTGAGCTTATTGATTCTGTGCTTGACGTGGTGCGCAAAGAGGCCGAGAACTGCGATTGCTTACAGGGTATGATGAAAATGTTTTCTGGTTTCTTTTGTATTTCGAAATTTAGTGGTTATTTGATTTTATTTTTGTGAGTGTGATTTTATATGATATTGTGGCGCCTAATTATGCCCCATGTGTTATTTGGGTTGGCTTGAATGTCTTTATAGCGCTTAATCATGGTTAATTTTTGGAAATTGTAGGCTTGTAGCAATAATAATTGTGATGTTGCAATTAAAAATGCTTAATTGGTCTGACAGTTTAGAATTTGAATGGCTGATTTGGATGCTATGATTCAAAATTTTAATATTTCCATTTTGTTTTGAACAGGATTCCAAGTTTGTCATTCTTTGGGTGGTGGCACTGGCTCTGGCATGGGAACTCTTCTTATTTCCAAGATCAGGGAAGAGTACCCAGATCGGATGATGATGACATTTTCTGTCTTCCCATCTCCGAAGGTGTCGGATACAGTTGTTGAGCCATACAATGCTACCCTTTCCGTGCATCAGCTTGTCAAAAATGCCGATGAATGTATGGTTTTGGACAACGAGGCTCTGTATGACATCTGCTTCCGTACTCTCAAGCTTTCCACCCCTACTTGTAAGTCCATATCTTAATATATATAGTAGCTGACAATGGTTATATGATAAATTGGTTTTCCTCAGAAATTTGCATCTTATAAAGAAACGATATAAATTGTATGTGCACATACGAATCTTAAGTGATAATTGGAAGATATGCTATGTGATCCTTTTGACATGTTTGTTTGGATTGTGATTGCAGTTGGTGACCTTAACCACCTCATCTCTGCCACCATGAGCGGTGTCACATGTTGTCTTCGGTTTCCTGGACAGTTGAACTCTGACCTTAGGAAGCTTGCAGTTAACCTTATCCCTTTCCCACGGCTGCACTTCTTTATGGTTGGGTTTGCACCCCTAACTTCAAGAGGATCGCAGCAGTACAGTGCTCTGAGCGTGCCCGAATTGACCCAGCAGATGTGGGATGCCAAAAACATGATGTGCGCAGCTGACCCACGCCATGGACGTTACCTTACTGCTTCTGCCATGTTCCGTGGTAAGATGAGCACCAAAGAAGTTGATGAACAGATGATTAATGTCCAGAACAAGAACTCCTCATACTTTGTTGAGTGGATTCCCAATAATGTTAAGTCCAGTGTGTGTGACATCCCACCCAAGGGTCTGAAGATGGCATCCACTTTTATGGGGAATTCGACTTCTATTCAGGAAATGTTCAGGAGGGTTAGCGAGCAGTTCACAGCTATGTTCAGGCGCAAGGCTTTCTTGCATTGGTACACTGGAGAGGGAATGGATGAGATGGAGTTCACAGAGGCCGAGAGTAACATGAACGATCTGGTGGCTGAGTACCAGCAATACCAGGATGCAACAGTGGAGGAGGAAGAGTACGAGGAGGAGGAAGAGGAGCTTGGTGCTTGATGTATCTTTGTAGTGTCTCAGTTTGTCCAAAAATTGGTATGTTGTTGGCTTACTTTGAAAGGGTGATTGTCTGGTGCTCAGTCAATTTAGATTTTATATGATGTATGGATTGTGGGGGGTGAGGGTCCTTGTATAAGAGATGGGTTTTTGGTAACAGCGCTTTTGTGTTGGATTTGTGTAGGGCATATAATGTGAAGCTTATATTTCAATGATGGATTTTTCTGTCTTGTAACATATGGTTATTGTAATATTGATTATCTTTTAAAGAGTTTTCTCTCTCTGAAGAGATTTTAAAGGAAGCCCCGTGACACCTATCTTTTCCTTTGCCCAGTTATGAATGAGTTTGGTTTTGTTTTGCTTTTTGGAGGGGGGAAGTATACAAGAGAAAGAAGGAAGGAAGATGAGGGAGGTGGGGAAGAGACAACAGAAAATTTAAAAATAATTGAAATTGTCTTTACGTTTAATTTGTGTTTCCTTGAGAAAAGTATGCAATTTGTAGTTTCTTTCTTCCAATCCTTGATGGGCAAAAACATTACACTAAAAACGAACAGCAAATACACAAAACTAATAACAATGACAAAAGAAACTGAACAAGTCTCCTTAACTCAATCTCAAGAATAGGCCAAAGTAATTACTAAATTTTATGAGTAATACAAGCCTCCATTAACTTTGACTTGGCTATTCTTAATTTCTTCTCATAAACAGAAAGGGAATCATTTCAATTCCGGCACCGATGCCATTGCCTGAATAAAACGAGGTAATAGATGACAAGCCTTTAGTTAAACAAATTGTCACACACGGTTACAAGCCTAGACTTTTTCAGTGCAGAGAAGAACACAAAAGGTATGAGCTAGCTATACTTCTCTCTATAAAAGTAGCAACATATGGTGGTCTTTATCCACAGTTCAAGTTTATCCTTCTTCACAAAGTTTAAGTGTGATAATAGAGAGCCAAAGAATTTCCAAATTAAAATGGCCTCTCAGTTTCTGTTGTTGGCATTCCTCGCTATAACTTGTGCCATTGCTTCGGCATCTGACCCGAGTTCTCTTCAGGATTTCTGTGTGGCTGATTCAAAAGCCTCAGGTACCTAGCTAGCTAGAATCATATTCATATATTATCTATATTATGAAGATAATATCAATTAGCTAGCTGTAATTATATATGGTTTCTAATGTAATTTTCTCATTTGATTTCAGTACAAGTGAATGGCTTTGTCTGCAAGGATTCTAAGCTTGTTGATGCCAATGACTTCTTCTTCAGTGGGCTTCACCTAGCAGGAAACACCTCGAATGCAGTTGGTTCACGTGTGACCCCTGTTAACGCAGTCCAAATTCCGGGACTTAATACTCTTGGCATCTCCATTGTGCGTATCGATTATGCCCCGTGGGGTATTAATCCTCCACACACACATCCTCGAGCCGCTGAAGTTTTGACAGTCCTGGAAGGGAGCCTCAAAGTTGGTTTTGTCACCTCCAACCCTGAAAACCGCCTCATCACCAAGGTGCTTGAGAAGGGTGATGTGTTTGTGTTCCCAGTAGGCCTTGTGCATTTCCAACAGAATGTCGGATATGGTAACGCAGTTGCCATTGCAGCTCTCAACAGCCAAAATCCAGGTGTTATTACCGTTGCAAATGCAGTATTTGGATCAAAGCCGGACATCTCTGCTGATATTCTTGCAAAGGCTTTCCAAGTGGATAAGACCACAGTCTACAACTTCCAGTCAAAGTTTTAGAGTCCAATTTGAAACCTCTGATTCCATCAAGAGGGACTAAAAAGGGTCATTTGAAATGTGTATTGTAGTGTTTAGAGAATCGTTACGTTTCACTTAGGGGTGCAATCATTTGTCTTGTATTTTGTTTTTGTTATTTTAGGAACAAGGTCTGTTATTTTGTTTGATGCTGATACTTCATGGAGATAATTTGTTTGTGCTCATACACCAGTGGAATCAAAGTTGATCAATTATTTTGTTTCATTCTATTGGTTTGAGTGACTAACTTACCGCACCCGGAGGTCATGCCCTGAAAATAATTTTGAGTAGATTTGATTATTAATGTAATAATTTTACCAAGGACCTGTAAATTTCCATTTTTGCTGGTAAGAAACCTCAGTGCCCTTCCTTCAAGAATTGGGTAAATTTCCATTTTTGCTGACAAGAAACCTCAGTGCTCTACTCTATAAATGAATGAAATCTGATGGTTTAAACTACAGCACATTGAGTTTTATACATAATAATATGGTGTAGCCTTGGGTTCGGCTCTCGACGATTTGAATCATAAACCTTGATCCCTAAATCTGCAGGAGATGGTATATTGAAGTATTGTTTAATGGCTTGTTTTTTTTTCTCTTTTTTTCTCTCTGTTTTAGGGATCAAGTTTTAATGGCTTGTTTAGACTTGTAACTCATAACTTGGAAACTAAGGCATTGCTAAGACATGCATGGATGCGTCTATTTGGTTAGAGGATGGTCCTGCAGCTTGGCTTAAATTAATGCATTTCCGATGTCTCATGTACAAGCTTAGATCTGCATGACTGAATGATGCATGATTTCATTTAAAAAAAAAGAAAGAATAGTATAGTAATTTAAGTAATAGGTGGTTAACCTTTTTTATTTATTTTTTATTTATAATTATAATAATGTTTCATACTTTTGTGTGGAAACTACACCAAATTGAATAAGTCCACATCTGCTGTCCAGAAATAATATATCCTTGTTCAAGTCAAAGCAAGGCAACTGGCTTTCAAACCAAAGTTGCATGAAATAAAAAGAAACCTCCAATAGAATATCTGATGCTTCCCAGCTGCATATAGAATATTACCAATTGTGTAGTATATAACTATAACATAAATTCTGAATGACAATAAATCTATTCATTGCAGAAAGAGCAGAGAAATAGGTGCCGAGAGTTTTATAAAATTTATTCTAGAAGCCCTTTTAAATTTGTGAGTAATATGATACGGCCTCCATCAAATATGACCAGGCTAAAGATTCTTGTCACACAGAGAAAGGAACCCTTCCTCATGGCAGCAGGCCAAGCACCAATGCCGGCACCAGAAAATTAAGATGATCAGATAAGCGATGACATGCAGCTTTCTATGAAAAACTTGTACTATAGGGTTAAAACAAAAAGACTTTTTCAGAGCACAGGACAACAAAAAACACGTAGAGAAGAGATCCCTCCCTCTATAAAAGCAGAGACATAGATATGGTTTCAATCCACAACTCAAGTTCATACATATCCTTGCTTACAAAGTTTAAGCAAAGTTGCTCAATCTCTCCGCTTCCTGCCTTGAATCTTCGATATATAGTGTGACATTAAGATAGAGAGAATTTCCAATGGCCTCTAAGTTTCTCTTGTTGGCATTGCTCGCCATAACTTCTTCCATTGCCTTGGCATCTGACCCGAGTTCTCTTCAGGATTTCTGCGTGGCTGACGCAAAGAACTCAGGTGGCTAGAATCATAATTTCATATATTTTTTGTTCTATTTCTGCAAAACAAATACATGCATACTATGATAAAATGGTCAACTATATCCGTGTCTAATGTGATTTTCTCATCATGCTTTCAGTACTTGTGAATGGTCTTGTCTGCAAGGATCCCAAGCTTGCTGAAGCCAATGACTTCTTCTTCAGTGGGCTTCAACTAGCAGGCAACGCATCAAATGCAGTTGGCTCCAGTGTGACCCCTGTCAACGTAGCCCAAATTGCAGGACTTAACGCTCTTGGTATCTCTATTGCACGTATCGACTATGCACCATGGGGTATTAACCCTCCCCACACACATCCTCGAGCGAGTGAAATCTTGACAGTCCTGGAAGGGAGCCTCAAAGTGGGTTTTGTCACTTCCAACCCCGAAAACCGTCTCATCACCAAGGTACTTGAGAAGGGTGATGTGTTTGTGTTCCCTGTCGGTCTCGTGCATTTCCAACAAAATGTGGGATATGGTAATGCAGTTGCCATTGCAGCTCTCAGCAGCCAAAATCCAGGTGTCATTACCATTGCAAATGCAGTATTTGGATCAAAGCCCGACATCTCTGCTGATATTCTTGCAAAGGCTTTCCAAGTGGAGAAGAACACAGTCTACAATTTCCAGTCGAAGTTTTAGAGTCCCATTTGGAACCTCTATAGTTCACTGAAAAGGGACGTAAAATTCATTTGAAGTGTGTATTGTAGTGTTTAGAAAATTATTTGTTACAGTTTATTTCACGTTGCAGTCGTGTTGGTTTGTCATTGTGTCTGGTTCAGAATCATTTGTTTGTGCTCACTTAGAAATGTACTCAAGTTGATTTGTTATTTGTTTGATTCTATTGCTCCAAGAAATAAAAATTATGGAAGTTTGCTACGATATCTGGAGGTCATGGTTGAAGTACAGTAAATGAATTTTAGCCTGCTAGAAAACGTCCATGTATATCTAACATCTCATGACCAATTGGAAAGAGGTTAGGAAAAAACTTTTTAGATTCCTGCCATGCCATAAAAGATTTAATTAAACCAATCAAATTATATATATACTAAAGCTGATCAGAAGTTGTGACTGTTCCTAGACTGTTCATAGACTGTAGCTTAGGAATAGTAAAGTGACGTTTGTGCCCCTGCTTGCTCTCTCAGTTATGTTCACTAATAAACAGTACAAAGACCTTTTTGCCATGATGACCAACGACATACCCCTTTTGCCCTGTTCGCTTCCCCCTCTCCCAACCCCCCCCCCCCCCCCCCCCACCACGCGAATTCATCTCTCACCTGCTCTTCGTTGGTTCAGCCATCTTTCCAGCTGAGCTTCATCCTTCTTCTCATCACACGGGTTTAGCTCAAAGGGATTTCTAGGTTTCGTATAAAAAGGTTGGTTTTAACGTTCTTTTGGTTTTCTAAGTTGGTTTATTCATTTTTCATGTCGAAAATTGAGAAGTGAATCAGAAATTGAGTTTGCTTTGTTGTTACAGGGAGGAAGATCTAAGGAAAAAGAACTGGAGTAATCAATTTGAGAATCCCAGTCTTCTCATCGATCTGGTAATTGGTGTTTGTGTGGTGGATTTTCTGTTTGCATGTGGTTATAGATTCCTCCTTTTATTTATTTATTTATTTTTTTGATGACTCCAGATCAGAATTATAATTCTAATAGATGTTATAGATTTGCTGTTTGGGTGTCGTTATAGATTTTCTGTGTGGCTAATTTTTTTTTTTCCTTCTATTTGTACTTATCTTGCGTTCCCTTTTTGGAGTCTCTCTTTGACTTTGAAGATGCATAAGGTTCTTGGTTACTGTCAATTATTGAGAATCCTGTTATGTCATCTTCACATATAGTGCAGACAGACTAGCATATACAGCCGTTGATTATAAAAGGGTGGAACCACATTCTCTTGATATAGTATTGCAATTGTATACCAAGCTGTCAAATTTGTTGTATTACCGTATGTGGAATAGGGAAAAACACGTATGTATGTGTGTGTTATTTCAGTCCAACTTTGTACCTTTGAATATATGTGTGTGTTGTTCTGTTTTGATAAATAGGAAGGCAGCTGTGATTGGGTTCCTATTGTTAGATTTTGAAATTTTGACTGGTAAAGGTATTCTCAAGGGAACTGACTTCTTGGACTTTATTTACTATGTTTGAAATTGGCTTTCTGAAAGGGAAGATTTGAATGACCGATGAAACAGAGAATATGATTATATGCCAAATATTATATTGTTGTTTTTCAAATAGCATTTGTCTTCTGGCTATTTCTATCCATATATATAATGACAAATAGCATATTTGGATAATCAAATTTGTTCTTTTTTTTCCTTTTCAAAGTTACTAGGTTTAATTGTAACTGAAAAAAAGTTACTAGGTTTAATTTGTGCTTGCACACAATATATATTTATTCTCCATTTGGCTTAACAAACTTATTAATGGTGCTCTTTGCATATTTTCAAGATTGATACTCAATCAAATACAAGGCGATTTCAATCCCTCTTTTGTGTATGAGCCCTCATAAAAATGACATTTATATGCTTTTGTTGAAGAACTTTACGAAATATTCATTACATTTTTGTGTTGTTTTACCCCACATTGTATTTCAGTATCTTCTTGAGAATGTTGCTTTGGAGCCCAAACGGTTGAATAAAATCCCTCTACAGGTCAGGAGTTCATGCTTTTTTAAAACTTTTACAGGGAACTTTTTACTTGATGTGGATAACTGTCATTCTAGCCATGACATTGATTGAGGAGCCAATATATTTAGCATTGGAATTTAAAATTAACTTTAGAATTCTTCATTAATTCTCAGGTCCAGCTAGATCTATTTCTTTTACTTTCGAGGTTTATATCTTTTTATAACTCAGGTGGGTTTTCCTGGTAATGCATCTTCAGCCCCTGGATCAAGAAATTGTAAATTCTCCAGTAATGTGTTGATTCATGCAGTTGACAAACTTGGGAGCTTCTTAAGGCAATTTCCTCTTTTTCCTCTTGGTTGTAATTGACAGATGCAATTTTTGCTGCTGATCTTGGTGAGGAGCTTGGCTTTTGCATGAGTAATCTCTCTCTCTCTCTCTCTCTCTCTCTCTCTGTATATATATGTGGGAAATTTTTAGAATTTTGTTAATACTTACTTTTAAGAGAAGGAGAACAAATAAAAGTCATAGGGTAAGGTGGGAGCAAAGGATTATTTAAAAAAAAAAAATTAGAATTACTAAGTATAGGTCGGTTTATCAAACCCTAATTGTCTTGATCTCTGCATGTATCCAACACAACCATGGTCACCTTATAGCAGTGTACGTGCTTCATAGGTTTGTCCAGGCGATTGGTTGATGTATAATTTTAGAAGGGTAATCTACTTAATATTTCAAAATCTTGGAACATAGACTTCACTTTTGTGTATGGTTATAAACTATGCTTGGTTGAACTGTGTTCATTTGATTTGAATTTGCTGAATTATTTCAATTTCGGTTTTTGTGATACCTCATCAACCATTTGATCTGGTCTGCTAGCAATTTATGAATATGAATGAACATATATGAGATAGAGAGATCAACTATGACTTAGTTGCTCCAAAGATAGAACCTAGATCTCTTTATGTCTTTGTTCAATTTGAGCAAAACTTAAGATTCACAACCGTTATTAGATGTTTTAAGTGTAATGAACAAAACTATAACCTAGCCTGTTATTTTTCCTTTATTTTGCTTCTGTAACCTTTAAGTGTATATGGGTTATTTCTACTTTTATAGCCTACTTCTCCATTATATTAACGTAGCCTAAAAATGGCAACACATGTATGAGTTCTTACCATTAGTAACTCATTTCCTTCTTCGTTTCCTTTTGAAAATCATTAATCATCGTAAGTCAAATGCTTATAGATGATTCTCTGATTTATGTATATTAGTAGCTCCTTTTTTTTCATCATTTCCTTTAAAAATCATTAATTATCGTAATTCATGTACTTTTAGACCATTATCACAAACAGAATCTGTACATTTTTTTTTTTTGCTCTTTTGATTGTTGCTTGATTTCATTTTTTCGGTCGCGTTTGTTATAGGTGCTGCCTAACTGCTTTTTGGACTGTTTGATAGCTCTTCCCATCGCTGTTAGGCAAAAGGTCAGTTTTCTATTCGTCTTTTGAAGAGGTCATACATATCAACTGTGGCAAATTGGTTTTTAGATAGTGTCATTTGAAAATTGTTATTTCTGTGGTTGTGATGTTACTGCTTATATCTGGTTTGCTTGGTTAGGCTATAGAAATTGTATTTAATTTGTTTTTACATATTGTGTTGTTTGAAAATTCTTATTTTTATAGCTACAGTACATTGGTGTGTCTATTTTGCTTGATTAGGCAATAGATGTAATAAAAATATTATAATTTAACTCATGCATGTTTTTTTTGGCTTTCCAGCTATCAATTTATTGGTTGGAATTTATAATTTTTGAATATCATGTCTAAAAGGATTGCGAAAACCAGAAAAAGCCTGAGGACACAGGAAACCCATATTTCTGCCACTTCGAGTGGTATACAAATCTGTCATGAAAATGTTTGTTGTACTAATACTGAGCATAAGCATGAAGCCAAAAAAAATTCTGGAACCAGAGTTTCCAATAGAGCTTTCATAGTGCAACAAGCCTAGTAGTTCCTGGTAGTTCAGCTGGTATAGAATGTTCTCGCGAAAATGTCTGTTGCACTAATACTAAGCATAAGCATGAAGCCAAAAAAAATTCTGGAACCCGAGTTTCCAATAGAGCTTTCATAGTGCAGCAAGCCTGTAGTTATGGTACTTCAGCTGTATATAGAATGTTCTCACGAAAATGTCTGTCATCCTAACAACGAAAATAAGCATAGAGACAAAAAAAATTCAGAACGAGCCATAAAAAAGCCTTTCAAACTAAGAACAAGAAACGAAAATGTGTTCAAAATATATGCTTTCGTCAGATAAACACAAGTCAAACAACCAGAGAGGAGATTTCATTTGACACTTTTGATCAAATGAATAGGGGTCAAGCATTTTATCAGAGGAAGAGGCAGAGTACGTTTTTTCCTCAGTTAAATATTTATTTTCAACCCTATCTTTATATTACTCATGGCGTACATTTGTCTTATATTTTTCTCTTTTTGCCCTGTTCTATGTTTCCCTTCTTTGTAGGAATGATGGAACAGTATGTGGATTTGGGAGATAAAAATTATAAGTGCATTTATTGTGGTGCACTTTTTTGGTTCAAAGAATCCATTAAAAAAGCAAATGCAGCCAATGAGCCTCTTTTTACTCTTTGTTGTCAACAAGGAAAGATCAAACTTCCGATTTCAAAGCCAACACCTCCTTTTTTAGAAAATTTACTTGATTCGGATAAAGGCCCAAAAAGTTTGTTGTTTAGAGAGAATATCAGGGCCTATAATTCTATGTTTGCATTTACTTCAATGGGAGCCAAAGTTGATCACTCAATTAACAGTGGACCGGGTCCTTACATTTTTAAAATTAGTGGTCAAGTTCATCATTTAATGGGTTCTTTGTTACCCCTTGAAGGTGAATGTCCAAAATTTGCCCAGCTTTACATATATGATACCCATAATGAAACAATGAATCGCCTTAACGCTGTTAATTGTAAACAAACGAATGAAAAGCTTGATGAAGACATTGTTCAAGGTTTGATTAGGATGTTTGACGAATCAAATGAATTGGTAAAACTTTTTCGAACAGTAAGGGATAAATTTGAAGGGGGTTTTCTTACTCCTTTAAAACTGAGATTATTGGGCCGGCAAGCAGAATGATAGTAAACAATATGAACAACCGACATGTGATGAAATTGGTGGTTTGGTTGTGGGAGATATAAGTCTTTTTGATTCGAATAGAGATATTGTTATAGAGTTGAAAGCTGGAGAGTTGAAACGTATAACAAAATTAAACCCAAAGTTCATGTCTTTACAATATCCTATTCTTTTCCCTTATGGCGAAGATGGCTATAGACCCGATTTAAAATGGAGTAATGATTACAAAGGTCATGAGCCCAAAAGAGGAAGGGTGCCTATGAGAGCTTTCATAGCTTACCAGATTCAGGAAAGAGGGCCTTTATTGGATACATTGTTAAAAGGTGGAAGATTGTTTCAACAGTTTTTAGTAGATTCTTATGCAACACTTGAAGAAGATCGATTAGATTATATTAGAAAAAATCAAAAAAATTTGAGAAGTGAGATTTATAAAGGTATTTATGATGCAATTTCAAAGGGTGATAGTGATGCTAATAATGTGGGACAAAAAGTGATATTGCCTAGCTCATATACTGGAAGTACTAGATACATGCTTAATAATTATCATGATGCTATGGCAATTTGTAGACATTATGGTAATCCTGATTTGTTTATAACTTTCACCTGCAATGTCAAATGGCCAGAAATTGTTAGAGAACTTGATACCAAGCCTGGATACAAGGGAGAGGATAGACCTGATCTAATTTCTAGAGTGTTTAAAATGAAGCTTGATGATATGATCAGTTATATCAAATCAGGGAAAGTTTTTGGAGAAGTTGAAGCAGGTAAATTTTACAAACTTAGAATTTCTGCTATCCTCAATTTCTTAGATTTTTTAAATGATAATAAAACTTATTAGGTTTTTATTTTATTTTATTTGTTGCTGTCATCACAAACAGAAATTTGCACGGTCAAGTTCCAAAAAAGAGGATTGCCTCATTGTCATATGTTGGTCTGGTTGAAACAAGGTTATAAATGCTTCTCAGCAGTAGATATAGATTCCATCATTTCTGCTGAATTACCGGACAAGGATGTGGATCCTATGCTATATGATATTGTAAACCAATTCATGATCCACGGTCCTTGCGGGGAAATCAATCGTAATTCTCCCTGCATGCGGGCAGGTGTGTGTTCTAAATCTTTTCCCAAACAATACAAGAGTCAATCAGTTTTTGAAAAAAATGGTTTTCCTGCATATAGGGCGCGTGAAGATCCAACAAAATTTGTGTTAAAAAATGGAATAAAGGTTGACAACAGCTTTGTGGTGCCTTACAATTCAGAACTATTATTGAGATACAAAGCTCATATAAATGTTGAATCATGTTGCCAATCAATGCTTATAAAATATCTTTTTAAATATATAAACAAAGGTTCAGATAGAGCTAGAGTAGTTTTTCAAGACAAGCCAGAGGATGAGATATTAGCTTATCTTAATTGTAGATACATATCTCCATATGAAGCTGTTTGGAGATTGTTTCAATACCCTATTCATTCTAGAGAGCCTGCTGTTGAACGATTATCAATACATTTGCCTTTAGAACAAAATATTATTTTCAATGGTGATCAATCACTTGAATCAATTGTTAGCCAAAACGGTATTGAAGATACAATGCTAACAAGTTGGTTTAAAGCAAACCAAATGTTTCCTGAAGCGCGAATATTGACATATGCAGAATTCCCTACAAAATTTGTATGGGATTCTCGCAACAAAATTTGGAAACCTAGGAAAAGAAGGAGATCAATAGGTAGAATAGCCTATGTACATCCTGCGTCCGGTGAATTGTATTACTTAAGAATGCTTCTGAATTTGCAAAAAGGAGCTTTAAATTTTGATCACATGAAAACTATTGATGGTATTATACATCCGTCATATCAGGCTGCATGTAAATACCTTGGTTTGTTAGGAGATGATAAAGAATGGATTGAGGCCTTAGGAAATGCTGTGAACACAGCCTCATGTTCTCAACTAAGACAATTGTTTGTTACAATCATTTTGTTTTGTGATGTAGGAAATCCTCAATTGCTTTTTGATACTCATTGGCAAAATATGTGTGATGACATTTTATACAAACTACAGAAAGCCTTTGTAATGCCAAATCTTATTTTGTCAGAATTTAAGTTAAAAAATTCGCTTTTGTTTGAATTAGAACAACTTTTTAATGCATCATCTAGCTCTTTGAAAGATCATTATCTTCCTATGCCTGATGAACATAAAATGTCCGAAATTAGAATTAAATTGCTAAGAGAAGAGTTAAATTATGATGTTCATCATTTAGAAACAGAACACTCAATTTTGATAACACAGCTAAATAAAGGCCAAAGAGATGTGTATGATTCTGTGATTAATGCCGTGAATGAAAAAAAACCAGCCCTTTTTTTTGTTCATGGCCATGGAGGAACTGGAAAAACTTTTTTGTGGCATACTATAATAAGTAAAATTAGATCTGAAGGCAAGATTGTTTTAGCTGTTGCTTCATCAGGAATAGCATCATTATTATTGCCAGGTGGTAGAACAGCTCACTCTAGATTTAAGATTCCTTTAATTGTTACTAATTCCTCAACATGTCAAATTAAAAAAACAACTCATCTTGCCAGATTGATTGAAAAGGCTGAATTGATTGTTTGGGATGAAGCTCCTATGAATCATAAACATTGTTTTGAAGCATTAGATAAATCACTTCGTGATATTTTATCGCATCTCAATGATTCAAATCAAAATGCTCCATTTGGTGGCAAGCCTTTTTTGCTAGGTGGTGATTTTAGACAAATATTACCAGTTATTCCAGGAGGAACGAGAGAAGAAATCATAGACGCGTCTCTTAATAGCTCTTACCTATGGCCTTATTTTAAAATATTTTGTTTAAAAGAAAACATGAGGCTTTCAAAAAAAGGATTGAACAGTGAAGAAAAACAGAAAATAAGTGAGTTTGCTGCTTGGATTCTTCGAATTGGAAATGGCCAGATAATTGATATTGACGATCCAAATGATGAAGAGGGACCTTGGATTGAAATTCCTCAAGATTTACTCATTCAATCATACATAGATCCTATTCAATCAATTTTTCTGGCAACTTACCCAGATTTTGACAAAAATTTTGCTGATTTTGCTTATTTAAGGGAACGAGCCATTATTACAGCTAGGAATTCTCCTGTAAAGAGATAAATAATTACGCAATAGACCTATTGCCAGGAGAAAACGCGTTTATTTGAGCTCAGATTCTTTATGTCCATCATCAACCAATTTTGAAAACCTTTGTACGATGTATCCCATAGAATTTCTCAATCAACTTGAATTTAATGGTTTGCCTGAACATAGTTTGACTTTAAAAATTGGCATGCCTATTATGTTATTGAGAAACCTAAATCAATCTTCAGGTTTATGTAATGGAACAAGATTAGTGGTGACCCAAATGGTTGATAAAGTTATTGAAGCAAAAATACTCACTGGTAGTCACATTGGCCTCAAAGTGTTTATACCTAGGATCATTCTTTCAGCAACAGAAAACAAATGGCCTTTCATTTTTAAAAGGCGCCAATTCCCAATTAGTCCATGCTATGCTATGACAATAAACAAAAGTCAAGGTCAATCTTTAAAACAAGTTGGGTTGTATCTTCCCCAACCTGTTTTCACTCATGGACAGCTTTATGTCGCGTTATCTAGAGTTACGTCTAGAGAAGGCCTCAAAATCATAATAGATAATAATAAAGAAGTGCCAAATAAATACACTAAAAATATAGTGTACAAAGATGTTCTGCAAAATTTACTATCAGGTTTCAACTTCTATTCGTACATGCTTAAACATTCCTCTATTTTCTGCAATAATTTTTTATGCATCTGTATACTAACCAAGGGCATATATATTTTTTCTTCAGATTGAGGGCACAATGAACATTGTTCCGATCCACAATTTGCACCCCTTTCAGTCCAGCGTGAAAATTAGAGAGTGAGGGTGAAACCTGGAGACCGATGCTGTTAGAATCTGATGATCAAATTGTTGGTTTGCAATGCGTCTCGCTTAATGCAATGGTGAGAAAATCAGTCCTTTATACTATTTCAACTTAAACAGTAACTAGATATACATGAATTGTATTATTGCTTGAACAATAAATATCTCACTGTTAACACAAGTCTTATTAATAAACTCTTATTGTTAATTATACAATCTATCCATTTGCCATAATTTTGGTCTTTCATCTACATTTAGAATATTCACCGCATTCAATTAAAGGTATATTCATGTTTAAACAACACCGTTCATTTTGAATGCTTTTTTCCCCCATTAATCGTGTATGATTTTAGCTTATCAGATTGATCGTTTGTTTATGTGATTTTAGTTTGAAATTTATTGCATTTTGTAATAACTCCTACAATTTAATAGAACGCATCTTAAATAATGTGTATGCCACCAAAATGAAAATCCATTATTTTCTTCGTGGCCATAAACAAAAACTTCTTTTATATTTTGAACATTAATATTTGACTCTTAACACAAGTCTTATTGATCAACTTGCATTGTCAATTCTGCAATCTAATCTCTGGCGTTTTTGATAATTTTGCCTTATATTTACATTTAGAATGCTGATTGCATTTAACTAAATGTATATCCATACTTAAACAACTCATTTAATCTGCAATACTTTTCTTCCTCATTAATCGTCAAAGCTTTTAGTTTTCGCAGATTCATTGTTTGCTTATGTTGTTTTGTTATTTACCTGATCCTACTTTTTAGATCACGGCATCAATTAAAATTTAAGAATGAATTACTGTTTTGTCGTCTATTTGTCAGTAACTTTTTCCACTTCTTTTTCAATCATGCAGGGCACCATTTCTATTTTGTTGATTACAGCCACTTATTCTCTCGGATAAATGACAATTCAATCCTAACAAGTAACAATCTGCATATACATACAAATATTATTTTTGATGTCATTTTCAGTATTTCAGGTTTTACACATTCTAATAATCTTATGACGCTATTTTCTGAAATTGCTAGATGTTCTGAGACACATCACTGCACCACAAGATTTGAAAACAACAATGATTGACAATCCAAGGAAACAAAGTGTGAAATGCACATTGAAAATATCAGGTATAAATGTTAACAAAACATTTATAAATTTACAAATGTTACACCTCTTATAAGAATGGTTTTTAAAAATATCTCTGTTGATATAGGAGTGGGAAAATTAGAGTCACTTTGTGGGGCGACACAACGAAGACTTTTGATGTAAAAGCTTTACAAGCCTCAAAGTTAAAGAATTTCAGGATATACAATCTATTTCTCCTACTTTCTTTACCTATTCTTATTAAGAAGGTAAATCTCTCTCTCTCTCTCTCTATATGAGCATTTAGATAATGAACCTTAAGAGCTTAATATCTGTTTGCATCTAAACAAAATAAGATTTAGAGCTGATATTTTGAACTATTTGGTTCCTTTGTTCTTCCCTGCATGTGCTTGGAATTAATTTCCTTTCATTCTTTTTTTAGCTGTTGAAAGGTTTGATCATGAGGACAAAGGTGATTTTGCAACTTCACCAAAGCATTTTAGGTAAGAACCATATCCTCGAATTGCTCTTTTGGACTGAAATTAAGCCTTTTGTGTGATGGTTTACCATATGATTGAGTTCTATGTTTGAGCTTATGGATTGGTTCATGGTGGATTTGAATTGGCACTCAGAGTTGCTTGAGTGAGGTTGATAACTGTGTGCATTGTAAGATTCACAATTCTTATTAGATGTTTTAAATGTAATGAACAAAAACTATAGCATGTAGCCTGTTATTTCTGCTTTTATTATATGTTTATAACCTATAGCTGTTTATAGATTATTACTGCTTCTATAGCTTATTTCTCCATTAGATTATCTTTATTCGGTAACAAACTTGCTCATTAAGTCATCAGGTTATCTTATTTCTATTTATAGGTCATTAGGTGTTCATAGGTTATTTAAATTTTGGTTTGTGCAGTTTATGTTGGCCTTAATTCTATAACAATAGCCATTGTCTTCGCCAAAATTTTCTTATTTGTCTACACTACCGCATACCATTTACCAAATTTATAACAACAAAATCAACACCCCTTGATTTGATTCTGTTCAGGCTCAAGTGTTTTGGCTTAATTCTCTTATACCTATTTAATAATTGTCACAATTGTTCAAAATTTGTTTTCAATTGGTTCAATAGATTGAGTTTATACTTTTGTCCATTAGATTAATAGAATGCTTGATGTACTCAAATTTTTCCATTTATATACACTAACACCTGCCATTTTCCAAATTTATGCCAACAGAGTCAAAACCTCCAGAGGAGGAGAAAGAACGTAAGGTCCCTGTAGTAGGAGAGCTAGCAAGACCTAGATCCCCTTCCACCACCTAGTACCATATATATAAACACCTGTCCAAACTCTTTTGAATAATGAGCATGTGGATAATGAACCCTAGGAGCTTAATATATATTTGTATCTAGACGCCAACCAATTGTCAATTGATGCCATTGAGATGAGCAAATTAAAAGAGCGTAAGCTTGAAACTCCACCTATTTTGTCTCAGTACCTGCTAATGATGCAGTTGAAGATAAATAGGCTAAAGATTTCGTAGTTATTAAGGTACTAATATCAAGAATTTAATTAACTTTCACAAATTTTTGTGGTGCAAATTTAGGTAGGCCCATCACAAACATTTATTAATCTGCCTTCTGAAATTATTGCTGGAGAAATTATACAAGGACATGGAGAATAAAATCGAAAATGCAGTGCAGCTAGGCCACATTTCAGAAGAAGTACGGTCAAAACATAAAGGCTTTTCTCAGTGGGATAAATATAAATCGCGACGTGTCCATAACACCATTCTTCAAGTATGATAGTTTACCATAAAACTGCGAGTCAGGGTCACTGATATTTAACTGGTGTTTGACCAATTTTTTTTCTTTTCAGATAGCAGGTTCATGGGAGAGACCCAATGCAGCTGATGTTGAAGGGTGTGGGTTGCCAACTTTGCTGTATTTGGCTCGAGAAAAGAGACCCAGTATCACCATAACTTCAAAGCCGGTGTTATAAATGTTGTGGTAATTTTACTTTATTTGGTAACATTTTTTTTTACTAGCTGAATTATTCAGAAAAAAAGAGTCTTTCGGCTGGAAGGTAAAGATGGTTGCTTCAATATAAGATCATTCAAACAAAAAATCTGATTTAACACTGTATAAAATATGTAGAAACCTATTTATTCTCTGTTTGTTTGCTTCCATTTAATTTGGTATTTGTTTTTGTGTGATATATTTCTCTTGATGGTAAAGCTGCAAGTAAACCATCCATTATACGACATAATGCAATGGACTTATTCCAAAACATAAGTTTATTGTTTTGATTAAGTGTTTTACTGCTCATATTCAAGTCATTTTAAACTATAAATCCCTAATTGATGATAATATCTAATATTTTTAATTAGTTGAAATTTTTATAATGAGTTATTTGGATGAATGTTGATGATTTTGTTTGTGGATAATGATTTATTGGATTGGATTAATATTGATGATTTTGTGTGTGGATAATGTTTTGTTGGATTAGGTGACTATATATGATTATTTGATTTGTTGGAATTTAAGATTTAAGATTTAAGATTTGTTGATTAAATTTTGTGATGAACTTCTTTTCTTCCCAATGTTTGTTCATTTGTCTTAATTAAATTTGTTTCTAAAAATATATGATTTGTTGATTAATTGATACGACTGTTTGGTTTGATTAGTTCATGTGTATGGCAGAAAAGGTTCCAAGCTGCATTTGGAGCCTCATTTATTTCGCTTGCAGGCTTGATTTACTTCTCCAGGTTTGGAAAAGCTCATATTCAAGTAATTTTTAAACTCTAAATCCCTAATTGATGATAATGCCTAATATTTTTAGTTAGTTAAATTTTTTATAATGAGTTATTAGATGAATGTTGATCATTTTATGTGTGGATAATGATTTATTGGATTGGATGAATATTGATGATTTTGTGTGTGGATAATGATTTGTTGGATTATAGATGACTATATATGATTATTTGATTTGTTGGAATTTAGGGTTTATGATTTGTTGATTAAATTTTGTGATAGACTCTTTTTTAAAACTTAATAATTTGTTTATCCATGACGTGTCAGAAAAATCTAACCAGTTTTGCCTTTGGTTGGGATTCTTAGGGGATGGGAGATCTTTTTTGGCTGGCTTTTTCTCGGATGAGAGCTTCACTATTGAAGCTTGATCTGGCTTTCTTGCGGCCATTAATTTCGTTTGTGGGAAGATTTGGCTTCGCTATTGAGGATGAATCTGAGGCTATTAATTTCCGTTTGGGACGGTGTGTTGCAAATCAGACTGCCCTTTTGGTCTATGCCTAATTGATTTACATGTGGCCTTCGTGTCACCTCAATCAAAATCAGTTTTCTTCTTCTTTTCTTACTCTCTCTACTTTAAATGCTTCAATTTTCTTCTTTATTAATTTGAGTTTGGTTCAACAATTTGCAGATCCCTTTAAACATGGAGAGGTTTTTGTTCGCGATGATTGTGGAGAGGTATTTCGCTTTGGACTTATTTTCCTCTTTATGTATATATATATATTTATATACACATACATACATACATACATACATACTTAACCAGTGCCAACACAGCATCTTGCCCCTGAAATACTATCTTTATGGTTTATGCTGTTGCTGAGCCTAAGTCTAAAGTTTGAATCGTAATAGGTTGATTTAGACCGCGGCAACTATGAACGATTCCTAGATGTGACTCTTACTAGGGACAACAACATTACCACTGGGAAGATATATCAGGTGTGTGTGCTTATATTTTTCCTAACATCTATCCCCTTAATGAAATGTTGATATTTTCTTTTAATGGGTTGCCTCATTTTTATTTTTTGAAATCAGTCTGTGTCCTGGATAAGGAGGGGATAGGCGATTACCTTGGAAATACTATTCAGGTGATAATACAAAATTACAAATGTTAATGAATTCATAACTTTATTTATTTATTTATTTATTCTCTCACTTGCATAGAGTACTGATGGCTGGCTTCCTGCCATGTTTGACTGAATTTAGGTTGTTCTACACATCAATGCCATTAAGACCTGGATTGAATCAGTTTCTCTCATTCCTGTCGATGGAAAAGAGTGCCCTACAGATGTTTATGTTATAGAGTTGGGTGGGACTCTGGGTAAGCGATAGTTAAAACATAGAAATGTTATATGACTCATTGTTCTCTTTCTGTGTTTATATGCAAGAGCTAACTATTTTCTTTATTGTTAGGTGACACTGAATCCATGCCATTCATTGAGGCTGCGTCAATTGTCTTTTTCAGTTGGTAAGGTTGTGGTATATGGCTGTTTTTTGAGGAACTATGAGATCTCTTTGCCCACGTGCTTGATTCGGATTGTTGATTATGTTTTTATGCTGTGTGGTCAAAATAGATCATTCAATTACTGCTGTTGTAATATGAAGTGAGATCTGATTAAGATATGTTTACATTGATGCAACGTAAACTTGCTAAACAAAGCATAATGCAACTATTTGGATCTCCATGTCTATATAAATAGTATCATTTTCCCTACATATTTGACGACTTTAGACACATTTCACACAGTTTTAAAACCCGCAGCATCGCGCGGGCTCCTTTGCTAGTGATGATCTAGAAACGAAAAGACCAATGCAATTAAAGGAGAACATAATTTCTGCTGAATGGAAAGTGAGGTAACAAGCCTAAAATCAAACAATGAGAGCAATCGGGAATCCTGAAGGTTAGAAACTAAGCTAGGTAACTGGTAGGTTGGCGGATCATGAACATGCCTCCAGCTATGAGACTGGAAGATAAGGCGGCGACAAAGTGGTTCGTTGCTAATTAAACACTTTTACTAATGAAATTTTGTTTTGTTGTGTCAGAATATACCTGTAGAGATGATATGGTGAATTCTTCTCTATGGATTATTAGCCAAAAA
This sequence comes from Prunus fruticosa, assembly GCA_018703695.1. NCBI lineage: Eukaryota > Viridiplantae > Streptophyta > Magnoliopsida > Rosales > Rosaceae > Prunus > Prunus fruticosa. The sequence goes on along the minus strand of CM031920.1, from coordinate 6,462,596 downwards.
AAAAATATATCATGAGGTATGTGGTCACTAAAAGAATTTGTCATTAAAAATCTATGCAGGAAGTAAGCCTTTTGAAATAACTTTAGCAAAGTTTTGGCTGCTTGCTAAATTCTTTGTCCGTTTGGGTAAGGGTGGATTTGGACTTGGGATCCTAAATCCAAATCCAATTGTTTGGTTGTGTATTAATTGACTGGATTTGTATTTAGGCTAAATCCTCATAGAATTTTATAAGCCTAAGTATTTCAAATACGTTTTAAAACTAGTTATTTGACAAATCCTCAGCCCATCTCGACTCACCGATTCTCTCTTCGTAAAAGGATTTGCATGGTTGTCTGATGCAAATGTTGACAGATTTGTATTCTGGGATGCACTTCATTATTATTGGTCATGCATGCATATTTACCTTCTTTTGTGCCTATATAGCTCAAGGTACCAGGCTCACTCTTTCCAAATTCATGTTCTTTTAGCGATCATTTAATTTGTTTATAAAGAATGGTTAGCTGCTCAACAAAATTAATTAGAACAAGGGCTAGCTTTCTCTGGCTCTGATGGTTTAATCTGATAGACAGAGGATTTCGGAAATCCTCGAGATAAAGCAATTTGGTGGAGCTGATTGCAATCGTGTTATTATGATGGAGTGATTTCCGAAATACTTTTTCTATCATAAATCATAAAATAATATTTAATGATACAGCAGTTTAGCAAAATTTTGAAGGTTTCATACTTTTGTGTGCAAACTACACCAAATTGAATAAGTCCACATCTGCTCCAGACATTATATATCCTAGTTTAAGTCAAAGCAAGGCAACTGGCTTTCAAACCAAATTTGCATGAGACAAAAAGAAAACTCCAATTTAAATTGTCAACAATATTCTATTCAACAAAATGAAATGCAGAACTGCAAAGACCAAAAGCATGACTGCAAATTCACCGTGTGTCATACCTTTGATACAGCCTCTCCATCAAATCTGACCCGGCTAAAGATTCTCGTCACACAAAGAAAGGAACCCTTCCTCAATGGCAGCAGGCCAAGCACCAATGCCGGCACCTGAAAATTAAAGTGATCAGATAAGCAATGACAAGCAGCTTTCTATGAAAACTTGTACTACAAGGATAAAAATGAAGACTGGACTTTTTCAAAGCATAGGACAACAAAAGACACGTAGAGAAGAGATCCCTCCCTCTATAAAAGCAGAGACATAGATATGGTTTCAATCCACAACTCAAGTTTATGCATATCCTTGCTTACAAAGTTTAAGCGAAGTTGCTCAATCTCTCCGCTTCCTGCCTTGAATCTTCGATATATAGTGTGACATTAAGATAGAGAGAATTTCCAATGGCCTCTAAGTTTCTCTTGTTGGCATTGCTCGCCATAACTTCTTCCATTGCCTTGGCATCTGACCCGAGTTCTCTTCAGGATTTCTGCGTGGCTGACACAAAGAACTCAGGTGGCTAGAATCATAATTTCATATATTTTTTGTTCTATTTCTGCAAAACAAATACATGCATACTATGATAAAATGGTAAACTATATCCGTGTCTAATGTGATTTTCTCATCATGCTTTCAGTACTTGTGAATGGTCTTGTCTGCAAGGATCCCAAGCTTGCTGAAGCCAATGACTTCTTCTTCAGCGGGCTTCACCTAGCAGGCAACACATCAAATGCAGTTGGCTCCCGTGTGACCCCTGTCAACGTAGCCCAAATTGCAGGACTTAACACTCTTGGTATCTCTATTGCACGTATCGACTATGCACCATGGGGTATTAACCCTCCCCACACACATCCTCGAGCGAGTGAAATCTTGACAGTCCTGGAAGGGAGCCTCAAAGTGGGTTTTGTCACTTCCAACCCCGAAAACCGTCTCATCACCAAGGTACTTGAGAAGGGTGATGTGTTTGCGTTCCCTGTCGGTCTCGTGCATTTCCAACAAAATGTGGGATATGGTAATGCAGTTGCCATTGCAGCTCTCAGCAGCCAAAATCCAGGTGTCATTACCATTGCAAATGCAGTATTTGGATCAAAGCCCGACATCTCTGCTGATATTCTTGCAAAGGCTTTCCAAGTGGAGAAGAACACAGTCTACAATTTCCAGTCAAAGTTTTAGAGTCCCATATGGAGCCTCTAATTCACTGAAAAGGGACAGACAATTCATTTGAAGTGTGCAATGTAGTGTTAAGAAAATTGTTACAGTTTATTTCTCGTTGCAGTCATGTTGGTCTACCATTAATTTCGTCTGATTCAGATTCATTTGTTTATGCTCACTTAGAAATGTACTCAAGTTGATTTGTTATTTGTTTGATTCTATTGCTCCAAGAAATAAATTTTTTATTGCAGTTTGCTATCATATATGGAGGCTTAAAGTACTGTAAAAGAATTTTAGCCAGCTAGTAACGTCCATGCAATCTCATGAACAACTGACAAGAGGTTAGGAAATTTTATTTATTTATTAAATTTGTAGAATTCTTGCCTTGCCTTAAAAGATTTAAGGGCTTAAACCAATCAGTTAAAGCAAGAATGATGATCCAGAAAGCAAAATACCAATGCAGTTAAAGGAGAATATAAATTCTGCTGAATGGAAGATTGATGTAACAAGGCTAAAATAAAACAATAAGAGCAATTGAGAATCCTGCAGATTAGAAACTAAGCTAGGTAACTGTTAGGTTGACTGATCATGAAAATGCCTTCAGCTATGAGCACTGCAAGATAAGGTGGTTCGCTGCTAAACACTTTTAGTAATGAAATCCTGTTTGTTGTGGTTTCAGAAGATACCTGTAGAGATGATATGGTGATTTCTTCTCTATGGATCATTAGTAAAAAATCACTCGCTGATGGTATTTTACGTAAAAAATGTGGCTAAAACTCCTTGAAGGAAGCAACCATTTTGAAATATCTTAAGCAAACTGTTGGGGGCTTGCTAAATTCCTTAATTTTTTCTCTTATCTTCCAAAAAGGTAAGTGACCCTTCATATTACACTCAATTGTGCAAAGGATTTGTCTGATGGAATCGAAGAATAATTTAAATAGAAAGAATTTCCTTTGTTATCGTTCGTAGTTTTTCATATATGAAAGCAACTTCTAGATTGATAAAATATCTCAAGACAGAGATTGACAAAATCAATTATTGTATAAATATAAAGGCGTATAAAATATCTCATAATGACCTGTTCAACTGAACAAGTCTCCTGAAGCTCATCCAGTTAAGAATAGGGCCAAAATTACCTCTATAAAATAATAAGATAGCCTCCATTCATTAACTTTGACCTGGCTAGCTATTCTTATCATACATACAAAGAAAGGAACCATTTAAAGGCCGGCATCTGAGATTAAAGTCAGGTAATTGATGACAAGCTTTCAGTACAGAACAAATTCTCATACGCGGATACAAAGACTAAAAGACATTTTCAGTGCATATAGGACAACCCGCTTGAGCTCCCTCTCTATAAAAGCTGCAGCGGCGTATGTTCTCAATCCACAATTCAAGTTTATACTTGCTTCCGAAGTTTACTGTCTTGACAGTGGGACAATATAGAGCCAAAGAATTTCCAAATTCCAATGGCCTCTCAGCTTCTGTTGTTGGCTTTCCTTGCCATAACTTCTTCCATTGCTTTGGCATCTGACCCAAGTTCTCTGCGTGGCTGATCCGAAAACCTCAGGTAGCTAGCTAGCTAGAATCATATTCATATGTACATATATATGACGATAATGTCAATCAGCTAGTGGAATTTTTTTATGTTTCTAATGGAATTTTCTCATCATGATTTCAGTACCAGTGAATGGTGTTTATAAAAAAAAAAAAATTAAAAAAAACAGAGTATAGCCGCGCGGCTGTACTATTTAAAAAAAATAATAAAAAGGACCCTCCAGCGATTAGACGCCACGTGTCACTATATTATTTTTTAAAAAAATCGTAGTATAGCCGCACGGCTATACTATTCTAAAAGGTCTATCTATACTATTTAATGTATAAATGAAAAAAAGAAAAGAGGACCCTCCAAGTTTCATTGGTTTGTACTTTGTGGATATTAATAAGCCACTATATAATATTTTAGTATAATTTTTATAACATATATTATTCGTATTCAGTAATATGTGAGAATTATTTGTATAATATGTGAACTTTGTGTGAATTATTGAAAATCTTGTAAACAATATGGGTATTAAGCATTAGAAATGCGTATGTACATGTACAATACACTCTATTGTACGTTTGCTTTTAAAAAAATAGTAGACATGTATAAAATACGAATGTATTATTGAAAAATACGTACGTACATATATATATATATATATAAAAGACTATAAGATATTAATTAAATTAAAGAAGTTGGCGAAAAAACAAAAGTAAAGAAACTAATTTTATACTTAATAAAAAAAAAATAACATAAACACTTCTCCCTACAAAATTTCGTCGGCATAGATCTATGCCGGCAAATATTTGTCGGATTAGGTTTCTCCCGACAAAATAACCTCTCCTGACGAAATTTCGTCGGGAGAGGTCTTTTTTTACAAAAATAAATATAAACTTAGGATGTTTAGGTGAATTAATTTTTTAAAATTTTATTTTTTGTAATTAAATAATATATTTGACTGATTTAATTAGTTAAATTAGTAATTATATTTTCATTATTATTTATTTAGTGAATAATTAGTATTAAATATTTTAATTAACTTCATGAATTATATTACTTAATAAATAGTAATTCAATCTTTCTTTTTCTTTTTTTCCTTTAATATTCACTAAGTAAATAATAACTAAAACATAATTACCAATCAAAGTAATTAAAAAAGAGAAATACATATTATGCTACTTAAAGGATTTGTAAAATAGTATAGCCGTGCGGCTATACGGTTTTAAAAAAAATTAAAAAACCGGGTATAGCCGTGCGGCTGTACTATTTTTACATATAAAAAAAGAGGAGCCAGTCATTAGGCGCCACGTGTCAAGAAAACTCCACTTTTATAAAAAAAAATATTAAAAAACAGAGTATAGCCGCGCGGCCGTACTATTTTAAAAAAAAATAATAAAAAGGACCCTCCAGCGATTAGACGCCACGTGTCACTATATTATTTTTAAAAAAAAAAATCATAGTATAGCCGCCCGGCTATACTATTCTAAAAGGTCTATCTATACTATTTAATGTATAAATGAAAAAAAAAAAAGAGGACCCTCCAAGTTTCATTGGTTTGTACTTTGTGGATATTAATAAGCCACTATATAATATTTTAGTATAATTTTTATAACATATATTATTCGTATTCAGTAATATGTGAGAATTATTTGTATAATACGTGAACTTTGTGTGAATTATTGAAAATCTTGTAAAAAATATGGGTATTAAGCATTAGAAATGCGTATGTACATTTACAATACGCTCTATTGTACGTTTGCTTTTAAAAAAATAGTAGACATGTATAAAATACGAATGTATTATTGAAAAATACGTATGTACATATATATATATATATATATATATATATATATAAAAGACTATAAGATATTAATTAAATTAAAGAAGTTGGCGAAAAAACAAAAGTAAAGAAACTAATTTTATATTTAATAAAAAAAAATAACATAAACACTTCTCCCGACAAAATTTCGTCGGCATAGATCTATGTCGGCAAATATTTGTCGGATTAGGTTTCTCCGGACAAAATAACCTCTACCGACGAAATTTCATCGGGAGAGGTGTTTTTTTACAAAAATAAATATAAACTTAGGATGTTTAGGTGAATTAATTTTTTAAAATTTTATTTTTTGTAATTAAATAATATATTTGACTGATTTAATTAGTTAAATTAGTAATTATATTTTCATTATTATTTATTTAGTGAATAATTAGTATTAAATATTTTAATTAACTTCATGAATTATATTACTTAATAAATAGTAATTCAATTTTTTTTTCCTTTAATATTCACTAAGTAAATAATAACTAAAACATAATTACCAATCAAAGTAATTAAAAAAGAGAAATACATATTATGCTACTTAAAGGATTTGTAAAATAGTATAGCCGTGCGGCTATACGTTTTTAAAAAAAATTAAAAAAATCGGGTATAGCCGGCGGCTGTACTATTTTTACATATAAAAAAAGCGGAGCCCAGTCATTAGGCGCCATGTGTCAAGAAAACTCCAATTTTATAAAAAAAATATTAAGAAAAACAGAGTATAGCCTCGCGGCTGTACTATTTAAAAATAAAAATAAAAAGGACCCTCCAGCTATTATACGCCACGTGTCACTATATTATTTTTGAAAAAAAAATTGTAATATAGCCGCACGGCCATACTATTCTAAAAGGTCTATCTATACTATTTAATGTATAAATGAATAAAAGAAAAGAGGACCCTCCAAGTTTCATTGGTTTGTACTTTGTGGATATTAATAAGCCACTATATAATATTTTAGTATAATTTTTATAACATATATTATTCGTATTCAGTAATATGTGAGAATTATTTGTATAATACGTGAACTTTGTGTGAATTATTGAAAATCTTGTAAAAAATATGGGTATTAAGCATTAGAAATGCATATGTACATGTACAATACGACTATTGTACGTTTGCTTTTTAAAAAACAATAGACATGTATAAAATACGAATGTATTATTGAAAAATACGTACGTACATATATATAAAGTTTGATCTGTGCCAAAGGACCCATGCAATGGCAGTAAAACATAAAGTTTGTTCTGTGCCAAAGAAAAAAACCTAAATTTGTTGAAACATAAAAAACGAGTTAAAAAACGAGTCCACATCTCTGAATAAAAAATGAGTTCACATTTATGTCTGGTTCTTTTGCATTTGCACAATATTAAACGAGTCCACATCTCTGAATAAACCGGCTTTCCATTTTGCTTAAAGGAAACCTCGAATATAAATGCTGTCTACATTCTAAGTTAACTAATAAACAAGAAAATTGTGAAGACCAAAACCATGACTCCTTTTAGTACTCCGAAGGTTCCAGCTGCATGCATACTCTAAGTACATAGCAAGTATGTGGAACAATTAATAACTAATACATTATAAACAGAGCAGCAAAAGAGGTACGTAAGTAGGAAGATTTTATAATCTGCATGCCAACTGCCAACTGCCAACTTTGCAGTTCAAGATATGTGTGTGAGTAATATATTCAGAAAAAAAAAAACCATTTCAGTGCCGGCACCTGAAGATAAAGTGAGGTATAAGTGATGACAAGCTTTCAATGATCACACACAAAGACTAGAAAATTAACCTTCCTAATCTCTATAAAATCAGAGACATGTAGTGGTCTCAATCCACAGTTCTTTCAAGTTTATCCTTAAAAAAAGTTTAAGAGAACTTGGAGTTGAATTATTTCCAATGGCTTCTCAGTTTCTATTTTTGGCATTCATCGCCATAACTTGTTCCATTGCTTTGGCAACTGATCCAAGTTCCCTTCAGGATTTCTGCGTGGCTGACCCAGTAAGATCAGGTAGCTATATATCATTACATATGTTACTGTATTTCCCAAAAAGGACTTCTTATCAATCAGTCAGCTAGTGGTAAACTGGTAATTATACATATGTTTCTAATGAGTTTTCTGATGATAATTTGATTTCAGTACCAGTGAATGGCCTTGTTTGCAAGGACCCCAGGTTTGTTGAAGCCAATGACTTCTCCTTCAGTGGCCTTCACCTAGCAGGCAACACATCAAACACGGTCGGTTCACATGTGACCTCAGTCAATGTAGCCCAAATTGCAGGACTTAACACTCTTGGCATCTCCATTGCTCGTATCGATTATGCACCGTGGGGTGTTAATTCTCCACACACACATCCTAGAGCCAGTGAAGTCTTGACAGTCCTTGAAGGGAGCCTCCAAGTAGGCTTTATCACCTCCCACCCCGAAAACCGTCTCATCACCAAGATACTTCATGTGGGTGATGTGTTTGTGTTCCCAGTAGGCCTTTTGCATTTCCAGCGCAATATTGGATATGGTAATGCAGTTGCCATTGCAGCTCTCAGCAGCCAAAATCCAGGTGTTATTACCATTGCAAATGCAGTGTTTGGATCGAATCCTGACATCTCTAGTGATGTTCTTACAAGAACTTTCCAAGTGGACAAGGACACAATCTACAATTTCCAGTCAAGGTTTTAGACTCCAAGATGGAATCTGCTCTATTGAAGTCAAAAGGGACTGAAAGTTTATTTGAGAGTGTCTAATGTGTTTTTTTAAAAAAAAAAAAGAAAACGTACGGTTCGTGTTTATTGTCAATAAGCAATCTAAACCAAGTTGATATATATATGTTTTCTTGTTTTATTATTTTGCTTGCCTTGTGTGGCCTGGTCAATGTTTTTACTACTTTGTTTAGGCCTTTGCTGTGGAGTGATCTGCTCTGTTTTGGCCTGGTTGCTCTTTGGGCCCGGCTCTGCTTCATTTAGGTTAACTTTGTTCATTTTTTTATAGCTTAATATACAACACCAACCAAGCTCCACCAAAGATCTTTTGTTTTCACAACCCCTCATTATAGCATTTCCGTGATCAAGTAGCCAAAGGCTTTTCCATATGACAAAATAAGTAGATTCTCACATAACAAATAAACCACATGGAGAACAGATATCCCTCTTTTTATCTATACTTTTAAGAAAAGTAATTAAATCACATCAATATATAAGCAGACTTTGGTGAGTGGTAGGCCAAAGATATCAGTTTTTAAAGCTAAACCAAATGTGATTTCAAAGTGCGCATGGAAAAGAGCTATAACTCTGTCCCTTATATATAAAGACACCTTGGTCCATGGTAGACCAAAGATATACAAGGGGCCGACCACTTCAGTTCTCAAATTTAATTACACAAGAGAACGCTTGTCTGCATGAGAGCAAGCCATTATATCTCTTTGCTACTACTGTAGCACGCCGCTAGGCAACAAGCACTAATAAAAAAAGAAGAAAAACAGAAAAGAAGGGGCCACAGACTTTATATATTTCAGTGCTTGAACTGCAGAGATATATATACACACATATATATATGGTTGTAGTTGTTTTAGACCCTTGCAGTTCCTCACTTTCTTGTACTTTTGCACAATTTTTTCCCACAACTTTAATTTGACCCACAAATTAGACACAACTTCTAGAGCAGCATATACTTAAAATACCAAATGGCCTTTTATATTTTCTTCTTTGGGTTAGTCTTATCTTTTTCTTTGTCAGTTGTCATTGCATCTGATCATAGTCCGCTTCAAGATTTCTGCGTTGCAGACACAAGAAGTCGAGGTATATATGATTTTTTTGCTTCTCTGCTTGTGAAAAAAACTAACCAAAACACTCAAATTGGTTTGAATTCTATGTATATATGATGTTATTACCAAACTAACTTGCAAGTTAAATGTGGCAGTGCTGGTTAATGGCCTAGCTTGCAAGGACCCCAAGACAGTTGAAGCCGCTGATTTTTCATTTTGTGGACTTCATTTAGAAGGCAACACATCAAACCCAATTGGGTCAAGTGTAACACCAGTAACTGTGTTTCAGCTACCAGGACTCAACACTCTCGGCATTTCTCTTGTCCGTATCGACTATGCACCATCAGGTGTCAATCCTCCGCACACTCATCCTCGCGCCTCCGAAATTATCACAGTCCTGGAAGGCAGCCTTGAAGTTGGGTTTGTGACATCGAGCCCTGAATATCGTCACATCACCAAGGTGTTGCTGAAGGGTGATGTGTTTGTTTTCCCCATTGGACTTGTGCACTATCAGAGAAATGTAGGATCCGGTCATGCTGTTGCTATTGCAGCTCTCAGCAGCCAAAATCCAGGTGTGGTGGTAATTGCCAGTGCTGTGTTTGGGTCCAAGCCTAGCATTGCCAATGACATTCTTGTGAAGGCATTTCATGTTGATAAAGGTGTTATCAATTACCTCCATTCTATATTCTGAATAAGTGAACCAACCTCATTTGAATATAAGGGGTGGATTTTTCCCCTGCTATTCAATTATTTTGTACTATGATCATGAAGAGGAAACTATATAGACAGTGATTAAAGAACTCTATCCCAAAGTTATTGATTGTATTGTTATGGCTAAACTAGAAATTGTGCTTTTACCTGGTGAATGAAAAAATAGTGTGAAGAAGATAGAGAAAAAAAAAAAAAAAAAAAAAAACTGATGAGAACTATGGTATGTTACATGCATGGTTTGAATTGGACAGGATGGACATGACTATTTCGATTAAAATGGACTATTGTCGTGTTTCATATTTGGTGCTTGGAGATGGACAATTGTTCCACATATTATTGAAAACAAGTACTATCCTCCATCACGAGAAGGGGGACAGGACCGGACCCAACTCCAATCCTATCCTGGCCAGCTCACTAAATGATAGGCCGGATGGAGATGTTGGGGAGAGGGATTCCGAGCCTCTACATTTAGAAATGGTGCATTTACCCCCATTTCATAAAAATTGGACCATTCATCTAATCCAATGCTTGTAAATATGCCACATCGGCTCCGATAAGTTTGTTAACTTTTTTAAAAACTAATGTTAGTGGCTTTGACAACAACAAAAAATAAAAAAATAAAAAATAAAAAATCCCTCCATCTCCAGTCTGTCCTACCGCTCTCTTGGTTCTTCCCTCTTGTGTCTTTGTAAGCTGATCTTTCTTTTTTTTCTCTTTCGGCTTTATAGCTATTGCAAATCTGCTCCAATCAATAGCTTTTAAATTTGTTTTGACAAAAAAAAAAAAAGCTTTTAAATTCCAAATACACTATTGCAATTGATTGTTATTGCAAGCTGTAGTTATCAACAGAAATTGATAATAAAAACAACCCAATTGATTACTATATATATTCTGATTGATGAACGGGTTTGGTCATTTATTTTCTTCAATGTTGGGTTACACTACCCATCGTCAGCAAACCATGGAGTTAAAGACGTATGTGAGAAAGAGGAAGAAAGAAAAATTTCCAAAAGGGTTAATATCACAAAACGTTCCTAAGGTTTACAAACTATCAGATTGCATCCTTAATGTTTTTTTTGTGTCATTTGTGGTCCTCAAGGTTAGTATGTGTGATCACAAATGGTCTCTGTCATTAGGTTCTAAAAAACTCTGTTAGTTTGCTGACGTGACATATATGTATCACAAAACATTCCTGAGGTTCACGCACCTATCACAAATGGTCCCTCGAATTTTTTTAATTTTTTAATTTAAAATTCATAAAATTTTGGTTTTCTTTTAAAATTTTTTTAAAAAATATATATTGTATTTTAAATACACGTGACACTACATTTTTGAAGATGTGGGCTCCACATATATGCCACATCAACAAACTAATGACGTTTTTTTTAAAAATAATTTAAAATTCATAAAATTTAAAAATGAAAAAACCATTTATAGAAGATTTTAACCTTAAGGACCATTTATGAACCCTAAACTCTTGGTTTTTCAATTTTTAAGTTTTATGATTTTTAAATTATTTTTTCAAAACTCCATTAGTTTGTTGATGTGGCATATATGTGGAGCCCACATCTCAAATAATATAGTATCACGTGTATTTAAAATTCATAAAATTTTAAAAAGAAACCCAAAATTTTATGAATTTTAAATTGAAAAATTTCGCAAGGACCATTTGTGATAGGTGTGTGAACCTGAGGGATGTTTTGTGATATATATATATATATATATATATATATATATATATGTCACGTCAGCAAACTAATGGAGTTTTTGACGGAATCTAATGGCAGGGACCATTTGTGATAACACATACTAACCTTGAGGACCACGAATGAACAAAAAAAAAAACATTAAAGATGTAATTTGATAGTTTTGTAAACCTTAGAGACGTTTTGTGATATTAAGCCTTTTTCCAAAATAACAATCCATCACACTGTGGTACGACACCTGAACTTGGGAGGAGGGGATGGACTAGGAGAGCCTACTTGTTGTTCAGAACAGTTGGATGTATTGCCTCCTAGCACATGAAATTCCCCATCATAGTTTTCTGAAAACCTAGAACCAATTATGAGTCTACAACGTCTTGGTTGGCTCCTCATGTAAGCCCGAAGCTCTGAAATAAAGTAGAAGAAGAAGCCAAAAGACCAAAAAAATAATAATAATAACCAAACAGAGGAAGAACCAAGAAAGCGGTAGGCAAAACGAGAGAATTTATTATAAAAGGGATTGTTATTTTTATTTTTTCTATCAAATGCACTAATCAGGGTCAGTTTTTTAAAAAAGGAAACAAATTTATTGTAACTGATGTGGCATATTCACAAGCATTTGATTAGTTGAATGATCCAAATTTTATGAAATGTGGGTAAATGCATCATCTCTAAATGCAGAGGCTCTGGGATCCTGGGGAGAGTATTAGACTTCAAATTTGGAAGGGGAAATAAAACATTAAACCTGGTACTAACGGTTTTACATTTTTGGTTGAGATATCTTTTCAATTAAATTACTAAAGATATCTTCCCCTAATAATTAGTAAAGATCTCTTCCGTTAAATTCCAAAAGATGATTATAGTAAGCCTTAGGATCAAAGCAATGGATTGGTCAACTCTTTCGTCAAATGATAGGTCCCATCCCTCATTTCACATAAAGAATATATCCCTACTTGGATGAACTGATTAAAAGATTGAGAAAAATTAGGGTTGCCATTAAAAATCTAGCCATTGGTTTGATCGTGGGCTTGACATGAAAAATCCCTCTAATTCTTACCGCAATGTTCTTTCATTTGTCTACTCTACACATTTGCCTAGGCAACAAGACATGGAAGGGATTTTCTTTCAGTCCTTACTTGGGATGCCGATTATGCGACTGATCTCATTGCTAATAATAGTTTTAGAGCTAGTGCTTGTATTACTAATTAGCACATCATCAACAGCAGCAGCAGCACATGATCATCAAGCCCTCCTGCCTCAGGCCTTGCTTGGCTGCTCTGACCGCTGTGGTAATCTCACAATTCCATATCCATTTGGCATGGCTCCAGGTTGCTACCGCGGCCCTGAGTTCTTCATCAACTGTACTACTACTCACGACGACGAAAACCCGATACCATATTTGACAAAGAGATCTGGCAGTGGTTATGATCTAATTCAGCTCCGCGTCACTAACATCTCTCTTGAGGAGGGTGATATGCATGTTTTGCAACCTGTCACTCGATCTTGCGGTGAAGATCAGAATGACACTGACGGTGTGCTCCTCCTGCCCCCTCCTTTCACCGTCTCTGAAGACAAAAACTATTTATTCGCCGTTGGATGTGGCATTATTGTAGTATTTCAAGGTTCCCGTCCAGGCCAAGGCCTAGATGGAAACACTACCTTGCCCCATATATATCGCTATTGCGTCACCTATTGTGACGACAATTCTGATGGAAATAACACTGACCCAGTAATTAACGACGACTCTTGCTCTGGCTTTGCCTGTTCCCTAGCTCAACTCCCTGGTGGAGTGCAAAATCTTACGGTGATGTTGACTCCCGTCAGTAATATTAGTCGAACTCGACATAGAAAATGGTACGCTAAGTACCCGTGCAGGTACGCCTTTCTTGTGGAACAAAGCAAGTTCACATTCTCCCCCGGAACGAGTTTTGAGCAACTCAACAACACAAGCCACCTTCCAGTGGTTGTCAATTGGGAAATCGGGGGTCATGGGACATGTGATGCTGCTCGAAAGAGCAAGAAGGACTTTGCTTGCAAGGGAAATAGCAAGTGTGTGGATTGGCCTAAAGATAACATCCATGGCTCTACAGGTTACATTTGCAAGTGCAAGAAAGGTTACCAAGGGAACCCATACCATCCAGATGGCTGCCAAGGTGATCAAATCACAATGCAGAACATATTTATATACATGTGTACATATAAATATTTAAATGTTGGGATCTTAGTTATCTGAGTAATTTGTGATGAAAGGGTTTAATTTTGTGATTTTGTTTCAGATATTGATGAGTGCAAGTCAAATCCCTGCCCTGTCGGAAAGTGCATAAATACACCTGGGAGTCACTCTTGTTTATGTCCCAGTGGCACCAAAGAAAGAAGTTGCAAAGAGAAATCAAAGACCCTTCTTATGGTTATGGGTATGTGTTATATGTGTTTGACTAATAACATGGGATATGGGTTCTATGGTAAACACGCTATAGAAAATTATAGAATGAATTAAATACATTATAAATTTCAATTTGATAATGTTTAAGTGCAGGTATCAGTCTAATCTTGGTTTTACTTGTTGGAAGTTCAAGTTACATATGTTGGGGAATGAAGCAACGAAAGTACATCAGACTCAAGGAAAAGTACTTTCGAGAAAATGGCGGTTTGTTGTTACAGCAACAGCTTTCTCATCACGGGGGTGAGGCAACCAGAATCTTTACTGCAGTGGAACTTGAAAAGGCTACAAACAATTACCATGATAGTAGAGTCCTTGGCAGAGGAGCTTATGGAGTAGTTTACAAAGGAATATTACCAGATAACAGAATCGTTGCCATAAAAAAGTCCAAAGTTGCTGCCCCAACTCAGAGTGAGCAGTTTGCTAATGAGTTGACTGTTCTTTCTCAAATCAATCATAAAAATGTGGTGAGGCTATTAGGCTGTTGTTTAGAGGCAGAAGTGCCTTTACTAGTTTACGAGTTCATCACCAATGACACTCTTTTTGAGCACCTTCATGGTAAACAAAACAAAGGATCATCATTTGTATGGGAATTACGTTTGAAGATCGCAGCACAAACTGCTGGAGCACTAGCGTACTTGCACTCCTCCACTTTCATGCAAATCATACACAGAGATGTGAAAGCTATGAACATACTATTAGATGATAATTATACAGCAAAAGTGTCAGACTTTGGAGCTTCAGTATTGATTCCTCTAGATCAAACTCAAATAAAAACTTTTGTGCAAGGGACATTCGGATACTTAGACCCCGAATATCTTCATTCAAACCAACTAACAGAAAAGAGCGATGTTTATAGCTTTGGAGTTGTCCTAGCAGAGCTACTGACAAGCAAAGTGGCATTTTCTTATGATAGGCCTGAGGCAGAGAGAAGTCTAGCAAGACTGTTTGTTTGTGCAATGGAAGAAGAGCGCTTGGATCATATTCTTGATGGTGACATTGTCAATGAAGGAAATATTGAGACAGTAAGAAATGTGGCTCGTCTCACAAAAAAATGTTTAATGTTAAAAGGGGAGGAAAGACCTACAATGAAAGAAGTAGCTATAGAGCTAGAGAGAATTATGAGAACTATGGCAAACCACCATCCATGGGGAAACAATGTTCAATTGCATCCTGAAGACCAGACTTCGAATTTTCTGGGGTCACCTTCAAATGCTTCTGTTGCTGAAGTTAGAAGTGATTGTGTTTCTAGTGATCTTACTTTTTGTTGTCGAACGAATTTGAAGTCGTATTCAACCATTTAACTTGCAAGTTAATATGGCAATGCCAATCGTCACATCACCAAGGTGTTGCAGAAGGGTGATGTATTTGTCTTCTCCATTGGACTTGTGCACTATCAGAGAAATGTAGGATCTGGTTATGCTATTGCTATTGCAGCTCTCAGCAACCAACATACTGGTACATGTGGCTGCAATAATATTTGGCTTTCTGTGCAGGCCTAATATGGCCAATTCATTCTTGCGATGCAAGTTCGTTTTGGTACATGTGTTATCAATTGCCTCCGTTCCCGATTCTAAATGAATAACTATAATTACAAAAAACATATGCAAGAAGACCAACCCCATTTGGTTATAAGGGGGTGTCATTTTAAGTTGATTTTGATTTTCCCCAGCTATTCGATTATTTTGTACTATTGATCATCAAAAAAAAAAAAAGACACAGATTATAAGAACTCTATCCCAACATAATTGTATAGTAAATGGTTGCACTAGAAACTTTATTTTACCGTGGCTGCACTACTAATTCAGATATGTGTTAATTTGAGAAACTAAACATAAATCCCAGGACAAATGGAGTTGCATTTTGATTGTGATCATATCTTTTCCTTTTAATTACTCAAGATCTGTTTCTTTTAATTACTCAAGATCGTTTCCTTTTAAAGATGATTATTAAAGTCTGGCCAGTATGGGTATCTCAGCAGGTCATGGAATATATTCTCCTAGGGGTTACATGGCTCAGCTTAATCACAGCCATTGATTTGATTTTGCGGTTGACACTCGTTCCTACAGCCATTTAACCTCTTGCAACAGAGATGATCCTCTTCACATTTTTTTGCCCCAGCCACTTTATTTTGGCCAGTCCCAACTCAACTCCCAAACAAAACAAGACTATGAGGTTTTGCTTACAACCCTTACATGGGATGCTACTTATGCCACAGATAATCTCATTGCCAATACTAGGAGTACTAGTGGTGTTTGTATTACCAACAACAGCTGAAGCAGATCAAGCCCTCTTGCCTCAAGCCCTGCATGGCTGCTCCGACCACTGTGGTAATGTCACAATTCCATATCCATTTGGCATGGCTAAAGGTTGTTACCGGGGACCTGAGTTCTTTATCAATTGTACTACTGGTACCACTCCCGACGAAGAACCAATACCATATTTGACAAAGAGATCCGGTACTGATAATCTCATTCAAATCCACGTTACTAACATCTCTCTTAAGGGTGAGTTGCATGTTTTGCAGCCCATAACCCGAGCTTGCGATGCAGATCTGAATGTCGGTCGGGAAACTGATCTCCCCCTGCCCCCTCCTTTCACCTTCTCCAATACCAAAAACAATTTTTTCACCATTGGTTGTGGCTGTTCAGGAAATCTTTTAGGCGTCCGTCCAGGCCTTGGCCTAGACGGACACACCTTGTCCAATATCCATCGCTATTGCTTCACCTTTTGCGACGATAATTCTTCAGGCAATGACACCGACCTAGTAATTACTGACGACTCTTGCTCTGGCTTTGCCTGTTCCCTGTCTTCACTCCCTAGTGGGGTGCAATATATTTCTATTATATTGAGTCGCAGTATGCCTACCAACTGGTACTCTAGCTACCCGTGTAGGTATGCTTTCCTTGCCGAAAAAAGCGAGTTCACATTCTCCCCAAACACAAGTTTTCAGCAACTCAGCAACACAAGTCACCTTCCAGTTGTTGTCAATTGGGAAATTGGGGATCATGGTCCATGTGATTTAGCTCAAAGGAGCAAGCACGCTGACTTTGCTTGCAAGGGAAACAGCACATGCATAAATTGGCCCAATGTCACCCGGCCTACAGGTTACATTTGCCAGTGCAAGGAAGGTTACCAAGGAAACCCATACCTTCCAGATGGTTGCCAAGGTGATGAGACGAGATCATCTTAGTGTTTTTTGTTGTTGTTCTATTTTAAATATTTTATAAATTGGGTTATAAAATGTGACATGTTTTTTCAGATATCGATGAGTGCAAGTCAAACCCCTGCTCTGCTGGAAGTTGTGTAAATACACCTGGGAATTACTCTTGTATATGTCCCAATGGCATGAAAGGAAGAAGTTGCAAAGATAAATCAAAGACGATTGTTATCATTGTTATGGGTATGTATTGTTTATTTAACTAGTGAATTAATCTGAATATATTGCTTTTTTCAATACTCCGAGCTTAAAATAGAGAGCAGTACATATATACAGAAAAGATAGATTAAGTAAAACACACTTCTTGCAACCAATCTTATTTTAAACATCCTGCCCCATGAAAAGTATAGAATGAAAATAAATAAATTATGAAATCCAGTTTGGTATGTTTCACTTATGTGCAGGAATTAGTGTCATTTTAGCTTTACTGGTTGGAAGTTCATGCTCTATATATTGGGGGATGAAGCAGCGAAGGTACATCAAACTCAAAGAAAAGTACTTTCAAGACAATGGTGGTTTATTGTTGCAACAAAAGCTTGCTAATCATGGGGTTGAGACAACCAGAATCTTTTGTGCAGAAGAACTTGAAAAGGCCACAAACAATTACGATGACAGCAGGGTCCTTGGCAAAGGATCCTATGGAATAGTTTACAAAGGAATTTTACCAAATAACAGAACTGTTGCCATTAAGAAGTCCAAAATTGGTGCTCCAACCCAGAGTGAGCAGTTTGTTAATGAGTTGGTTGTTCTTTCTGAAATCAACCACAGAAATGTGGTGAGGCTGTTAGGTTGTTGTTTAGAGACAGAAGTGCCGTTACTAGTTTACGAGTTCATCACCAACGGCACTCTTTTTGAGCATGTTCATGGTAAAGAGAACAAAAGATCATCGCTTACATGGGAATTACGATTGAAGATTGCTGCAGAAACTGCAGGAGCTCTAGCATATTTACACTCCTCCACTTTCATGCAAATCATACACCGAGATGTTAAAGCCATGAATATACTTATAGATGAAAATTACACGGCGAAAGTGTCAGACTTTGGAGCTTCAGTATTGATTCCTCTAGATCAAACTCAAATTGTAACTTTCGTGGAGGGAACACTTGGATACTTAGACCCGGCATATCTCCAATCGAACCAACTAACAGAAAAGAGTGATGTTTATAGCTTTGGAGTTGTGCTAGCAGAACTAATGACAAGCAAAGTGGCATTTTCGTACGATAGGCCTGAGTCAGAGAGAAGCCTAGCAAGAATGTTTGTTTGTGCAGTAGAAGAAGAGCGCCTAAATCATATTCTTGATGGTGACATAGTCAGTGAAGGAAATATTGAGACAGTAAGAAATGTGGCCCGTCTCGCAAAAAGATGTCTAAAGTTAAAAGGGGAGGAAAGGCCTACAATGAGAGAAGTAGCTACAGAGCTCGAGGGAATGAGAATTATGGCAAATCATCCACAGGGAACTAATGCTGATGACGATTTAGGTCCCGAAGATCAGACTTCCCTTTTGCTGGGGTCACCTTCAAACGCTTCCGATGATGACGTTAGAGGTGATTGTGGTCCTTGTACCACAATTACTACTGCTACAACTAGCAGGTATGGCAGAATGCAAATTGAGATGTTAATGTCATTAATTGATTGAATTGTTGATTTTTATCTGTATGAAAACTTTTTCCGGGTGTACATAAATACCAGATATATCCTGTTCAAATTAAGTTTTTCTCTTGGTATCAGTTGTAAATTTTTCAAGTAAAAATTAACATGAACTATAGAGATTTGAAGGAACATGAACTAGTTGCTACATTGTTGTGTTTAAGTAATTTTTATATAAACTCTGATTCTTGTTGCTGCTGCAGGAGTATTTAGAAGACACTCTCTATATGCATAAAGGGTGTGTTTGAGATTTTGGATTGGTAGCTAAGCATGACAAAAACAGCCCAACGAATTGAAACCGCTACAAATTGTTGAAGCCCCAAACACAAAAGATATGAACACGCAAAGACTGCAGGTACCATGCCCATCTCTGGCGAAGACTTTTCGAATTGACTTGTTCTGGGTGATGTAGTATTATATGAATTGTAAACGCGTATGTGGTTTTATTATTATTCATTGCAATTTTTCTTTGCGTGTTGGAATAATATAATGTATATGGTTAGAAATATTTATGTATTATGCATCTGAGGTCTTGATCATAATAGAGATGCCCACGCCTGCAAAGTCTCACCTTGGACTTAGACTCAGCCAAGTAGGTCCGGAAAAGTAAACATTAATAGATGTAGCAATCAACCTTTTTCCTGTAATTTGCACTTATACTAAAGAAAAGCTTTCCTATCACCGGTTGTCTACAACCATGTGTTTATTAAACGAAACGACAGACGAATATCTATATCACCAAGTACATCTAAAAATTTATCCATTGACCAAGTCTCTTCACTACAACTACTTCGCCTATATAGCCGAAAGAAAATGGTCTCACACTAGACAAGACATTATACAATTATACAAAATGGTCTCACACTACTGCTTAATCGGGGTGCTTATGCCTCTCTCATTGCTAATTGCACAAGCAACTGCAACAACAGATGGAGCTCCATTAGCCCTCCCCAACTGCCCTAACAACTGTGGTAATCTCACAATTCCATACCCATTTGGGGTTACAGAAAATTGTTACTTGAACTCTTCCTTTTTTATCAATTGTACTCGTGACGAATCCAGGGAACCCCAAATAGTACCATATTGGGGAAATAGTGGCATCATTGTTTCTAACATCTCACTTGAAGAGGCTGAGCTGCAAATATTGCAGTTTGTAGCCAAAGATTGTTATAACCAGCTGGGCAACCAAACCTACAACAACAACCCTTGGTTTTCAGTGCCTCCTTTCACCATCTCCCAGGCCAAAAACAAGTTCATAGCTGTTGGCTGTGACACCATTGCTATTTTCCAAGGCTACCGCGCTTTCCCGAATGACCAAGAAAGTTACTTGGCCGGGTGTATGTCCTTATGTGATAGCCTTGACAGCATTGATTATCAGGACTCTTGCTCCGGAATTGGGTGCTGCCAAACTAACATCCCCAGTGGGCTGCAAAATCTGACTGTGACATTGTCTAGCACTTACAATCATACCCAAATAGTAGGGGACTTGACCAACTGCAGTTACGCTTTCCTTGTGGAAGAAACACAGTTCAAATTCTCCAATTCAAGTTTTCAACAACTGGAGAGCATAACAGAACTTCCAGCGGTACTTAATTGGACAATTGGGGAGGATCTAGATCCATGTAATACGGCTCAAAAGAGGAAGGATTTTGCATGTAAAGCAAATAGCAAGTGTGTTAACCCGGTCGGTCGCTCTGCTGGTTACATTTGTCAGTGCTTGCAGGGCTACCATGGCAACCCATATCTTCCAGATGGCTGCGAAGGTGAGAACACTTTAAATTTGTTTAAAGACATGCCGGCACGCACCCACACACATGTAAAAACGTAACAAGGAATTTAAAGATGCATAAGTATGTGTTGGATTGTAATGTATTATGTAAATGCTTTCTGTTCTTACCAGATATTGATGAGTGCATGATCACAAGCCCCTGCAATGGGACGTGCATAAATGTACCTGGAAATTATACCTGTGGATGTCCACAGGGGTACAAAGGCGACGGCATGAAAAATGGAACCGGTTGCACCAAAGAGAATCCCATTCAAACAAAGAACAGTAGTCTTCTGCTTATTCTTTCATTGAGTATGTTTTCTTGCTCCTTTAGATCTTTAAAATTAAAGCTTAAACAAACCCAAATGCAAAATAACTAAGGAAATAGTTTCACGGTGATGCATAATATATACTCTTGTATGCTTAATCTCAACATCTATTTACTTCAGTCAAACTTTTGAGCTCAAACAGGGAAAGCTCTGTTTTTAAGAAGCTCTGTTTTTAGGATGTTCTGTTCTTAAGAAGTTCTGTTTTTATGAAGCTTCTAAGAGAGTGAGAAAAATGTTAGGTGTGTTGAGGTTTTGGGCAAGATTGAAATTAGAGAAAAAATTGAAGTGGGAGAGATGGAGCATGTTTTTGTTAAAGGCGTCACCACATAATTCTCTCTCACTTTAAAACCTATGAAGCTATTAGGTTTGTACAAGTATTCTAATACCATGATGTTTTCCTTCAACATACCAAAATGGGTTTTAACATCCTGCCCAGTGGAATTAGAGAATCCAATATGGTCCTTATGTTTACCTTCTAACGTGCAGGTATCGGTGCAGGCCTCTTAGTTTTACTGATTGGAAGTTCATGGCCGATATATTGGGGAATAAAGAAAAGAAAGTACATCAAACTTAAAGAGAAGTACTTCAAAGAAAATGGCGGCTTACTGTTACAACAACAACTTGCTAGTTATCACGGGGTTGAGAGCGTAGAGACAGCCAAGATTTTTACTGCAGAAGAACTAGAGAAGGCCACAGACAATTACCATGAGAGTAGAGTTCTTGGTGAAGGGGGTTATGGAATCGTTTACAAAGGAATACTTGCAGATAACAAAGTGGTTGCCATAAAGAAGTCAAAAGTTGGTGTCCCAACCCAGAAAGAGCAGTTTGTTAATGAGGTGATTATTCTATCTCAAATCAATCACAGAAATGTAGTGAGGCTTCTGGGTTGCTGTTTAGAGACACCAGTGCCTTTGCTAGTTTATGAATACATCACCAATGGCACTCTTTTTGATTGCATTCATGGTAAAAAAGGCAAAGGGTCCCCTCTTGCATGGGAATTAAGATTGAAGATTGCAGCTGAAACTGCAGGAGCATTAGCATACTTACACTCCTCTACTTCCACACCAATCATACATCGAGATGTGAAAGCAATGAATATACTGTTAGATGACAATTATGTGGCGAAAGTGTCAGATTTTGGTGCTTCGCGTTTGGTTCCTATGGATCAAACTCAAGTAACAACTTTAGTGCAAGGGACATTTGGATACTTAGATCCTGAATATTTCCATTCAAACCAACTAACACAAAAAAGTGATGTCTATAGTTTTGGAGTTGTCCTGATGGAGCTTCTAACAAGCAAAGTAGCTCTTTCTTTTGCCAGGCCTGAGTCAGAGAGAAACCTAGCAAGCTTCTTTGTTTGTTCAATGGAAGAAAATGGCTTGAATCGAATTTGGGACGATGAGTTATTTGGTGAAGGAAATATTGAGACCCTAAAAAGTGTAGCTAATCTCGCAACAAGATGTGTTAAGTTAAAAGGGGAGGAAAGGCCAACCATGAAAGAGGTAGCCTCAGAGCTAGAGGGGATTAGAATAATGGCAAAGCATCCATGGGAAAGTTCTAATATCTTTCCTGAAGAGACTGTGCACTTGCTCGGGTCACCTTCAAACACTTACGCCGTGGATGTTAGAGGCAATTCCGGTTCTAGTACTGGTGCAACTAATGGCTATGATAGCATGCAAGTCCAAATGATAATGCCATATGATGATGGGCGATAGTTAAAACTTGATGCAGTGATGGATGTATATATTGCAGGAACTATATATGCGGTGTTTGATTATTTTCCTTATCTAGGCTATTCATATTGTAAGTAGTAATAATTACCAAAATCATAGGTAAGAAATCCAACCCCACGCTAAAGTAATGAGATACTTCTTAAGGTTATTTTCCCCCTGCTTTTGTACTATGATCATGAAGAGAAAAAGATCAGAGACTACTGATGAGAACTCTCTATTGCAAAAGGGTTTAGCTTTCTTGTATGCTTTTGAAATTTATGAATGAAGTTATTATTTTTTTATCCAAAAAAAAACTCTATTGCAAAAGAATCCGGCTACAGAGCTCGAGGGAATGAGAATTATGGCAAATCATCCACGGGGAGCTAATGCTGATGACGATTTGGGTCCTGAAGATCAGACTTCCCTTTCACTGGGGTCACCTTCAAACGCTTCCGTTGCTGACGTTAGAGGTGATTGTAGTCCTTGTATCACAATTACTACTGCTACAACTAGCAGGTATGGCAGATTGAAAATTGAGATGTTAATCATGTCATTACTTGATTGACTTGTTGATTTTTATCTATATGAAAACTTTTTCTGGGTGTGACATATCTACCAGATATATCCTGTTCAAATTAAGGTTTTCTCTTGGTATCAATTGTATATGTTTGAAGGAAAAATTAACATTAACTATAGAGATTTGAAGGAACATTAGCTAGTTGCTACATAGTTGATGTTAGGAGATACCATTGAGTTTGAGTAATTTTTATAGAAACTTGAGGGATATGCGATTTGCTAAATATTGGGAAAACTCTGATTCTTGTTGCTGCTGCAGGAGCATTTAGAAGACACTGTCTATATGCATAAAGGGTGTATTTGAGATTTTGGATTGGTAGCTATAAGCATGAAAAAAACAGCCCAACGAAGTGAAACCGCTACAAATTGTTGAAGCCCCAAACACAAAAGATAGGAACAAGCAAAGACTGCAGGTACCATGCCCCTCCTTAAGTCTCTGGCGAAGACTTTTCGAATTGACTTGTTCCTGGTGATGTAGTATTATATGAATTGAAAACGCATATGTGATGTTTATTATTATTCATTGCAATTTTTCTTTGCGTGGTGGAATAATATAATGTATATGGTTAGAAATATACACCTGAGGTCTTAATCATAATAGAGACACCTCCAAAGTCTCACCGTGGACTTAGCAAGAAGGCCAGGAATTATAGACATAACCAATCAACCTTTTTCTTGTAGTTTTCAATTTTTAACAACAGAAAAGCTTCCCCGTCACTGGTTGTCTACAACTCTGTGTCTATTGAAGGAACACGATAGACAAATATCTGTATCACCAGTTAAATTTCATAATTTGACTAATCTCTTCACCACGACTACTTCGCCTATAAAGCCGAAAGAAAGGCGAGGTTCCTAGTATCCCAAACAACACAATACACATTATACAATTATACAAAATGGTCTTACACTACTGCTTTCTTGGGGTGCTCATGCCACTCTCATTGCTAATTGCACAAGCAGCTGCAATAACAGAAGGACCTCAATTAGCCCTCCCTAACTGCCCTGACCACTGTGGTAATCTCACAATTCCATACCCATTTGGGGTTAAAGAAAATTGTTACCTGAACTCTTCCTTTTTTATCAATTGTACTCGTGACGAATCCAGGGAAGCTCAAATGATACCTTATTGGGGAAATACTAGAATCATTGTTTCTAAAATCTCACTTGAAGAGGCTGAGCTGCAAAGATTCCATTCTATAGCCAAAGACTGTTATAACAAGCAGGGCAACCTAACCTACAGGTACGAGCCTTCGCTCTCACTGCGTCCTCCTTTCACCATCTCCCATGCCAAAAACAAGTTCTTCGCCGTTGGCTGTGACGCCATTTCCCTTTTTGAAGGCTACCGCGCTTTCTCCGACGATCAAGAAAGTTACATAGCTGGGTGTATGTCCTTATGTAACAGCCTTGGCAACATT
Source organism: Prunus fruticosa (assembly GCA_018703695.1). NCBI lineage: Eukaryota > Viridiplantae > Streptophyta > Magnoliopsida > Rosales > Rosaceae > Prunus > Prunus fruticosa. The sequence goes on along the minus strand of CM031920.1, from coordinate 6,437,874 downwards.
GAATATCAAGACTCTTGCTCCGGCGTTGGGTGCTGCCAAACTAGCATCCCCAGTGGGCTGAAAAATCTGACTGTGGCATTGGTTAGTGGTTACAATCATACCAAAATAACAAGGAACTTCAGCAACTGCAGTTACGCTTTCGTTGTGGAAGAAACTCAATTCACATTCTCCAGTTCAAGTTTTCAACAACTGGAGAGCGTAACAAAGCTTCCAATGGTTCTTAATTGGGCAATCGGGGAGGAGAATGATTCATGTAATGCAGCTCAAAAGAGGATGGATTTTGCATGTAAGGCAAATAGCAAGTGTGTCAAACCGGTCGATCGCTCTGCTGGTTACATATGTCAGTGCTTGCCAGGCTACCATGGTAACCCATATCATCCAGATGGTTGCCAAGGTGAGATCACTTTAAATTTGTTGAAAGCACAAGCGAGCTCTGAGAGCGCGCGCACACATATGTAACAAAGTAACAAGGAATATAAAGATACATAAATATGTCTTGGGTCCTAATGTATTATAGAAATGCTTTCTGTTCTTGCCAGATATTGATGAGTGCATGACCACAAGCCCCTGCAGTGAGACGTGCGAAAATAAACCAGGATATTATACCTGTCGATGTCCACATGGGTACAAAGGGGACGGCAAGAAAAATGGAACCGGTTGCAGCAAAGACTTTAGTCTCCTGCTTATTCTTTCATTGGGTATGTTCCTTTAGTTCTTTGAATTAAAGATTAAATTGAAGATTGTTTGATTAATCTCACTACAAAGATCCAAATGCAAAATGAATATGTAATCTCAATAGTCAATATCTGTTTACTTTCAGTGGAACTTTTGAGCTCAAACAGAGGAAGCCCTGTTTCTAAGAAGCTCTGTTTTTGTGCAGCTTCTCAGAGAGTGAGAACAAATAAACTAAAATGAGTTTTAACATCCTGCTCAACGAAACTGCAGAATATACATAAATATTTTACAGAGTCCAATTTGGTCCTTATGTTTAACTTCTAACGTGCAGGTATCGGTGTAGGCCTCTTAGTTCTACTGGTTGGAAGTTCATGGCCGATATATTGGGGAATGAAGAAACAAAAGTACATCAAACTTAAAGAGAAGTACTTTAAAGAAAATGGCTGCTTACTGTTACAACAACAACTTTCTAGTTATCACGGGGTTGAGAGCGTAGAGACGGCCAAGATTTTTACTGCAGAAGAACTCGAGAAGGCCACAGACAATTACCATGAGAGTAGAGTTCTTGGTGAAGGAGGTTATGGAATAGTTTACAAAGGAATACTTGCAGATAACAAAGTGGTTGCCATAAAGAAGTCAAAAGTTGGCGTTCCAGCTCAGAAAGAGCAGTTTGTAAATGAGGTGATTGTTCTTTCTCAAATCAATCATAGAAATGTAGTGAGGCTTCTAGGTTGCTGTTTAGAGACACCGGTGCCTTTACTAGTTTATGAATACATCACCAATGGCACTCTTTTTCATCACATTCATGGTCAAAAGAGCAAAGGGTCATCACTTTCATGGGAATTAAGATTGAAGATTGCCGCAGAAACTGCAGGAGCATTAGCATACTTACACTCCTCTACTTCTACACCAATCATACATCGAGATGTGAAAGCAATGAATATACTGTTAGATGACAATTACAAGGCAAAAGTGTCGGATTTTGGTGCTTCGCGCTTGGTTCCTATGGATCAAACTCAAGTAACAACTCTAGTGCAAGGGACACTCGGATACTTAGATCCTGAATACTTCCATTCAAACCAACTAACACAAAAGAGTGATGTCTATAGTTTTGGAGTTGTCCTGGTGGAGCTACTAACAAGCAAAGTAGCGCTTTCTTTCGCCAGGCCTGAGTCAGAGAGAAACCTAGCAAGCTTCTTTGTTTGTTCAATGGAGGAAGATGGCTTGAACCGAATTTGGGACGATACCCTATTCAGTGAAGGAAATATTGAGACCCTAAAAAATGTAGCGAATCTCGCAAAAAGATGTGTCAGTTTAAATGGGAAGGAAAGACCTACCATGAAAGAGGTAGCCTCAGAGCTAGAGGGGATGAGAATAATGGCAAAGCATACATGGGAAAGTTCTAATTTCTGTCCTGAAGAGACTGTGCACTTGCTCCGGTCACCTTCAAACACGTATGCAGTGGATGTTAGAGGCGATTGCGGTTCTAGTACTACTGGTGCAACCTATCGGTATGACAGCTTGCAAATCGAAATGTTAATGTCATATAATGATGGGAGATAGTTAAAACTTGATGCAGTAGAAACTATATGAACTACAAGGTTAGAATAGAAGTAATAATGTACATAGATGTATTGCAGGAACTACTATATGTGTGGTGTTTGATTATTTTCTTTGTTACTTATTGCTCCTAGAACGCGAGCGTTTATTTCTTGTGAGTAGTAATAATTGTCAAAACCATATGCAAGGCAACCAACTTCACCCTATTGCAAAATGGAACCGAAGAATAAAAAGCATGGCAGGGCCCTAACAACAAAAGGGCTAGCTAGGCATATGCCCAGTTAAACCCAACCTTTGAATGAACCAAGATTAAGTCAGAATAATAGAAAGAAAAGTAAAATTATATTCTAACATGAGCTACTAAAAAATTGGTGTGAACCTGACTCGTCGAGTATGTAACTGGTCAGGAGAAGGATGAGTTAAGTTCGGGTGCTGATGAGCATGACAAAATGTAGGTTGTAGACATAAATGGTATGTGCTGGTAGTTAAACAAGTACATATTGATTTTGTCTCATTGCTTGACTTTGCACGCATCGACTATTAATTACCATGTAGGACAGATGTACTTTATCTTGAATACATGAATATATTATTTTTATTTTTATTTTTAAAAATTTTTGGGTTGAAAACAGAAACACTGCAAAATAAGCAACCAATTAAACAGAGAACGAAAACCCAATGATTGATGCATTGCTAATATCCAGCACGAATAGAACAAGAAATAAAAATCAAACCTTTTTCTGAAATGAGCGGAAACGCCACAAAATCTGTCCTTTTCTTGCAATCAGTTCAGTCTACCGACTACTATTCAGTGGTTTGAGATATGGTCATGGCCCAAAAGAAGCGTATTCATATGAGCCTAACTGCCCTGACCCTTCCTGTGGTAATCTGGCAATTCCGTACCCAGTTGGCCTGAGCGACGATTCTTCTCTCAGCTGTGACTTTGTCATCAATTCCATACCCATTTACCCTTTTTTTAAGAAAGAAAATTCTTTGTACTTATTCTCAATTTGTTTCGTAGTACATAATTTAAAATATGCATAACCATTTTGTTATTTTGTTATTTGTTATTTTCTTGTTTAAACTATAGTAAAGTCACCATCGTGCCTTAGTTAAAGCTAATATATATATATATATATATATTGCTTTCTAAACCAATAAGTTTGATGAGCTTTTGTTCAAACCTTTTTGTTCCTGTTTTTATTCTTTAAAATGTAAAGAAGAAAAAGAATGCAAGGACTATCTAGAACGTTAATTAAATGGGAAATAAAATGGGATGAGACCAACTACTAAAGTTAACCAGTTATTTCCATACGTAGTTGATATCCACTTGGATTTGAACTTTCATTGTGTTAATGATAATTGCTTATGTGGATTTAATTCTTTCCTCAGGGCAAGAAAACTTCTATCTTATTCATGTGAGCCTGATCCCGACACTCTTTTGGTTTGAGTTTATATTATTGTCATATGGCGTGTTCTTTTATTAGACTGTCTGACATGTTGTATATATGTTAGAGGAATGAAGTTGGTACGAATTTGAATTGTCCAATTTCTTAGACTTATTGATTTCGGATTGGAGCCCAAAACTTGGCCAACGTCATAATAGGGTGGGAGAAGTCCTTTGGTGAGTTTTGAGTGAAATCTGATGGCTAAAACTAGGCGTAAAGCTTGACTTTGTCAAAGTTGGTAGATATTTCTTGAGATTTCTACTTTTTTTTCTAGATTTTTCTAAACTCTTCAAGACAAGTGTGCATTAAATTTAACAATTATCAACTCTATATGCATGTAGTAAAAGAACATGTCACAACCATATCCTGCAAGTTTAGTCCAAAACGAACGGTCGGATTAATCACGATTGCTCAATGGACGGTTATCGTTTTTAAACTTTGATGGTGGGAGGTGTCATTTGGTGAGTTTTGAGTGAAATCTAATCGCTAGAACTATGCAATACACCAACCACTCCAATTAGGAACGAACTGCCTTTGAACTTGAATTGTCCAATTTCTTACACCTATTGAATTTGGATCGAGCCCAAAACTTGGGCAACATCATAAAATGGTGGGAGGAGTCATTTGATATATATATATATATATATTTAAAATCATACTCAATACTTCAATTTCATAATACCATAAAACAAATTCATACTCATTTGAGTTAACTTAGCATTACTCATCTTTTCCTCAACTACCATTTTCTTTTCAAATTGCAACAATCTCTGTAGATTCCAAGTAAACCGAAATTAAAGAGGGCACTTAAATGAGAATATGAAACAATCTTTAAGCAAAAGGGTGAAAAATCATTATGTGTCACGGGAACACAATGCGCCATGCAATGGGGTATTCCAATTAAATTAACGAGTATATACGAGGCGTAATTTAGATGAATTGATAACATAATATCGCCACAAATTAAGAAGTAGAAAATTAAATGTGAATGAGCAGCTCGACCTATGTGAATGAACGTATAAACAAATCAGAAGTAAAAGCTGAATTATATGAACAGATGAAGTTAATTTAATAAATGAAGAGTAATTGTTTAAATGCAACTTTGCTAAATATTTTTATGTCAAGCTGATCAAGTTGTGTTATTAGTTTTATTTTGGCAAAGGCATGACGAGATGTTTAGGTGGAATCAAAGACAAATAAAACACCACTAGCCTTGTCATCTATCAGGAATGTAGTCAGGTAAGCTTTTCATTGACTTTGAGCTTAATTAGTAATATGCTGGATGTGACTGCTCTTATAATTACCATATAATATGCACAAATGAGTGACTCTCTCCTCCAAAGTCTGCTTTACAAAAGTCACTAGTCTTTATAAAAAATTGACGCCAACATATAATACATCCCAATTTACTCGCATCGTTATTTATATTGCTTACAAAATAGACATGTATGTATAAGCGATTTCTTTCATCTTACTTGGTTGATTTTTATTTTATCACTTGCGCATACCAACTGGTACTTTTTTAAAGAAAGAAGATTCTATATATATGTACTTACTTACTATCAATTTGTTTCTTGCATGATTTAATATAGTGAAGTCACCATCGTGCCCTAGTAACAATACAAGGACTATCTAGAACGTTTAAATGAGAAATGAAATGGGACCAACTACAACAACTATTTCCTTTTCAAATTGCAACAACTTCTGTAGATTCTAGTAAATCAAAAACAGAGAGGATGTTTAGCGGGAATAAAAACCCCACTCTTCTCACCGGCAATCATATGCATGTCAAAAGTCCAATCTGTCACGTAGGAATGTATTGATCATATAAGCTTAGTCATAAATTTTGAGTTGGTGACATAATTTATTAAATGAAGAGTAATTGTTTTATGTAAACTAACACACATATTTCTTATTAAAAAAAAATCCGGGTGAAAACACAAATCCAAATCCGTAATAGATTCACATACTTCAACTTCGTAATGAAAAAGGACCTTATATATGTATATATAGGTAAATATAACTCACATATTTCTTATTAAACAAAAATCCACTCGTCTAGTTGCCAGATCGTAAACTCGATATTAAATTAAGAGTAAGAATTCATAGGATAGAATGCCCAGATCATATTTATTTATTAATTATTATATTATCCCTGCTTGTCATTGACTTTGCGGGTGGATGTGACTGCGCTTATTTACCATATATAAAAAAAGACTTTGCCCCTTGGCTTATTGACTAGAACCAAGTGGGATTATTCGTCAATAAAAAGTGGGGCTCATATCCATCAATTGCATTTTACTAAGAGGAAAATAATAGATACCACCTAAACATTACTATTAGAAGACTTTGCCTATTAACAAATAAAAAAGACAGATGAGATAACCATAGGTAGAGGAAGACGTTTCCCCTAACCCCATGAGGCCCTCTATCTATAAAAGGCCATGCAGGGTACCACTTATTTTTATCACAAGCAATACAAGTATTTGTGCTAGAAATAATTATTGAGTGGTGCATATACAAATATTTGTGCCATGGCCTTACATGAGAGGATGCTTATTGAGCAACTCCCATTGGTAATCTTAATGGTGGGAGTGTATGTGATGTTAGGGTCTGTAATTACAACAACAGTAGCACAAACCTTGCCTCAAGCCCTGCCTGGCTGCCCAGACAAGTGTGGTAATCTCACAATCCCATACCCTTTTGGCATTGGTGCTAATTGTCACAGGGCAGGCTTTCCCATCATTTGCAACACATCCACGGAACCCCCAACAGCACTCTGGGGCAACATCATTGTCACTGCCTTTTCCCTTGATGAGGCTGAGATGCAGGTACTGCAGTACATAGCCCGAGATTGTTACGACAAGCAGGGTAACAACACGTACAACAACGACCCTTGGCTCAGTCTGCCGCCTCCTTTCACCATCTCCGATACCAAAAACAAGTTCATTGCTGTTGGTTGTGACACGTTAGCAATTTTCAAAGGTTTTCGTGGTGAAGAAAGGTACATAACGGGGTGCATATCCTTGTGTGACAGCCTAGGCAGCGTTGATCAGGACTCTTGCTCCGGCGTTGGATGCTGCCAAACGAACATCCCCAGTGGGATGAAAAATCGCACCGTGGAATTGACAAGCTCCAACAACCATTTGGATATATGGGCCTTTAACCCCTGCAGCTACGCCTTCATTGTTGAAGAAGGCGAGTTCAAATTCTCCAATAAAACTTTTCAACAACTTGATAGCTTGGAAAATGTTCCAATGATTTTGAATTGGGCAATTGGGGTTGAGGAAGACCCATGTGATGAAGCCCAAAAGAGGCAGGACTATGTATGCAAGGGAAATAGCACGTGTGTCAACCCCATCAATCGGTCTGGTTACGTTTGCAAGTGCAAGAAAGGTTACGAGGGCAACCCTTACCACCCAAATGGTTGCCAAGGTGATACATCTACCCACACATATATATCTACTACATTTATAATATATATGTTATTATTATTTTTTTTAAATTTAACTGATTGAATTTCCTGATTTTCTTTTCAGATATTGATGAGTGCAGCTTTCCAAATATTAATCCCTGCACTAATGGAACGTGCTCCAATTTACCTGGAAGTCACACTTGTTTATGCCCCACAGGGTACACAATCGACAGCGTGAATGGAACTAGTTGCTTAAAGAACCCTCCTAGATCAAATAATAATTCCCTGAAAATTTCAGTAGGTATGTATTACTAGCTATCTGGTTTCATTCCTGCTTAAAACAAACATAAAGAATAAATAAAAGGAAAACAATAATTTTCTCGAAGATAAAAAGTAAAAATCTCCCAAGTTTTTGTTTAAACAGACCAAATATAAAATTAATAAATAATTTCACAGTGATATACATATTATAATCTATGCTATTATTTAAGGAAAAATGCTAGGCTTGCCACATTTTTCATACCACATTGTATACCACCTCTAATAGAGGTGGGCCCTATTGTATTGGTGGGCTCCACCTCTATTAGAGAGGTAGTATCAATGTAGTATGAAAAATGTGGTAAGCCTAAGCATTACCCTTATTTAAGAGAACCCCTTTGTTATTTGCCTCCGATTTCCATATTAAGTAAAATAACTCTAATATTATATTAGTACTGTTATTTCCACCCATGTCCTATTTCTCCAGATCCATCACGTTTTTTAACCCTCTAGTTAATTTCATAACATATTGATATACTTTTCCTAAGCCCAATTTTCCTATAATACCCTTGAAATCTAGAATCATTAAAATTTTAAAACAAACTTGTTAAATTTCAATGGCTATGACCATGCCATGATATGAGCATACATCTTTTCCAAATAATTGTAATTAAGTTGATTGTGATTTTTCAACTATCTATATGCAGGAGTCATTGCGGCCTTCTTTGTTCTACTGGTCGTATTTTTTTGCCTGTACTGCGGAATGAAGAGAAGACAGTTCAAGAAACAACAAGACAAGTTCTTTAAACAAAATGGTGGCTTATTTTTACGGCAACAGCTGGCTAGTTACAATGGATCCGTTGATGCAGCCACAATCTTTACTGAAGAAGAACTGAAGAAGGCCACAAACAATTACAATGAAGAGAGAAAAATTGGTGAAGGTGGCTATGGAGTAGTTTACAACGGAAATTTGTCCGCAGATCATCATAACAAAGTGGTCGCCATAAAAAAGTCCAAAGTTAATGCCCCAATTACTGAGACTCAGAGTCTAGAGTTTGTTAACGAGGTGATTGTTCTTTCCCAAATCCACCATAAAAATGTTGTGAGGCTCCTTGGCTGTTGTTTAGAGACTCAAACGCCTATACTGGTTTACGAGTACATTTCCCATGGCACTCTTCATGATCACATTCATAGAAAAGACAACAAATACCCACGACTTCCATTGGACTTGCGGTTGAAGATAGCAGAAGATACTGCAGAAGCACTCTCATACTTGCACCACTACACTGAGCCCCCAATCATACACCGAGATGTTAAAGCAATGAACATACTACTAGACCAGAAGTACACCGCAAAAGTTGCAGACTTTGGAGCTTCAAAATTGGTTCCGGATCAAGATGAAGGCCAACTATCAACTTTGGTGCAAGGGACACTCGGATACTTGGACCCTGAATATCTTCAGTCCCACATACTAACAGAAAAGAGTGATGTGTATAGCTTCGGAGTTGTCCTGGTGGAGCTAATCACAAGCCAAAAGGCACTATCCTCAAACAAAAAGTCGGAGGCTGACAGAAACCTAGCAAACGCCTTTGTTCGCGCAATGAAGGAGAGCCGCTTGAATGAAATTCTTGATGCTGAAATCGCCAAGGAAGGAGAAGGGTTTGGGAAAGTCGTAGAAACAGTGGCGGATCTGGCAAATAGATGTTTAAGGTTAAGAGGAGAGGAAAGGCCGTCGATGAAAGAAGTAGCGGTGGAGCTCGGGGGATTATTGAAAGTTATGGGAAAGGATTCAGATGAGGGGAAGGCTGATTTCAAACGATCTCCCCAAGAGACCGACCACTTGCTTGGGTCACCTGCTAATTTCGTTGTGGATATAAGTAGTGCAGAGTACGATCACAGCATGCAAACTCAACACATCCAAATGGTAAAGCCTTATGGTGATGGCCGATAGTTAATTAGCTCCTTAATTCCTTAGTGATCTAGCATGTATTGAATTGTAGTTTGTTTCAACGCCAGTCATCAGTGCCTCTTGAAATAAAAGTACGTTAGCGTACGTACTACTGTAATATGTGTGTGTGTCATAGACTCATAGAGTTAATTATGTGGTATTTGATTATTATCTATTGTAAACTTGTGATTATTATCTTCTTTTTTTTCTTCATATATCTGAATAATATGTTTCAAACCTTAAGCTTGACGAGCTTTATACTGCCAATTGTTTCTTACTAAAGCTTGATGAGGTTATTTTGCTTGCATATTCTCAGTATTCAACTACCTGCTATATTTCTTGGTCATTATTTTTTTTGTTATACAAAATAAATTGGGGTCTCTTGGGGGAGGGGATATCAAACATAGAAGATGTAGTTGTTTTGTGTCATACATAAAAATAGAAAGAAAAAAAAATGAGGCAGAGAAATCCTAGTAAACGTCTTTGTTTGCGAGGTGAAAGAAGGCTGATCAGTGCCTCGTGCCCACTTCTGTAATGTTTGTGTCATAGAGTTAATATTGTGTGGTATTTGATAATTGTTATCGGTTGTAGCCGTTACTTTGATGTATTATTTGTACTTATTGAGGAAGTTATTTGGTAATAACAGAACCTATATGCAAGAAAAACCAATCCAAGAACCATAAGACACTGATGATCAGAACTCTTTTGGAAAATAATATAGGCATAGCTGCGGCGCTAGCAAAACAACCCAAGATTGATGCAAGCAAGGACCTACCAACAAAAGGGCTATTAATCATGCATAATCCTAATAGGGACATCATAATTAAAGGATTACAAGAGTTAGCTCAAAAATACGATGTTAGAAACAGGCATAAAGCACCACTACAAGGTTTATGGCTTAAGAATCTCCAACCGATATGGAAAAAAAGCGATTAAAACTCTTTTTACTTACTGATGTCAATTTGTTTCTTGCAAAATTTGATAGAAATGCATTTTGCAATCAATGATTGTTCTTAAAATTTATTGTTGAAGTTGTTATTCGTTGTAACTATTTTAACTATAATTCATATGGATATCCAAATTTAAAATTTCCTTCTTGTTTTTAATTTTTTTTTTGGTCAAAATTGTTTCTCTATAAAAAAGATACCATTTGCGTTAGCGAAATACTTTTCGTTGGAAATGCTTTATCGACTACTTTCAGCCACATGGGTATTACCAAGTGGGATTAAACGTTAACTATTTACTATTACCAAGTGGGATTATACGTTGGCTATTTACTATTACCAAGTGGGATTATACGTTGACTATATATTTTTAACAAGTGGGATTATGCGTTGACTGTTTACTATTACCAAGTGGGATGTTGATTTCGTTAGTAACAGGGCTGACCCATTGGCGTCAATGTGGACAGGAGCATTAGGGTTCAGGGTCTATTAGTTTTTCAATGCGAGATATTTCTTCACATAATTTTACAGATTATACGTGCATAGAAAGAAAAATTAATAAAAGATTTTATTATTGAATTGTTAAGTATCATTGCCAGACCCAATGATGACTATTTACTATTACCAAGTGGGATTATCTTTCTTAATTTGGTGGTTTCCCACTTGCATTCTCATTTTAAACTACCAATTGGTATCGTTCTTAATTTAAGAAAGAAGATTCTTTCTGCTTACTATCAGTTTGTTTCTTACATGATTTATTTAATATGCATAAGGATCCTGTTGTTATTGGTTTCGTTTTCAGAGATGTGAAAATAAATAGATGTGGATGGATCATGGGTGCATAAACAAATTCGTCAACTTAATTTAATTAATGAACAGTATTGTTTTCATCCAACCGTACATAAATGTTTTATGTCAAGCTGATCAAGTTGTTATTAATTCTTTTTCTTTTTGGGGAAGAGGGCCAAGTAGATGTTTAGCTGGAATCAAAGAAAAATCGAACGCCACTTTTCTCACGGCATTGACCAAAAAAAATTAGTATCCTATTATAGAATGGAGTAGAGACAAAAGTGGTTGACAGTCTGTTGTTTAGTGTGTTATAAAAGATACATGGCTTCATATGAGTGGCACTGTATGTTATTATACTTGTAATATTATATAATCATATTGATCATATAAAGCAAGTAAAAGGTGTAAATGAGTTGGAGCTTGTGCAGGAGATGCCAAAACATCTTTTGACGTATGGCAAAAGGGAACTGTACTGGCAAATGTACTATACACATGAATAGATATGTATTCATGACTTGATGAATAGTACTGCATACATAAATAGTGACGTATGGATAAATATTAACCATTTTGGGTAAACCGTCACTATATGCAAAAGGGAACCTGCAATTCCTTAAATTCATGGATGAGCAATTAAATGAGATGTCAGCAGTTCCTCAAAATATGGACAATTATGTAAAGGGCTGAAGTCCAGAAATATGTACAGGAAATTATAAAAATGTCCATACCATGAGAATATGTGATTTTGGCTAGAACTTCAAAATCTGGCAATATTGAGAACTTGAAGTTCCAACAGTCAAATGGACAATTCTTGAGGTATTATTGCAAATTGTGGAACACCACATATTTCTTTGGCATAAGAAAATGATGAATTTGATAAAGTTCGATTGTTACAATCGACACCTCAAGAAAGAAATATATTTTGTGAATTCCGGTTGTTAAGAATACACCGTGAAATGGATAACATCAGGATAAACCTCAAAGGATGAATTGAGGCTCCTCGCATATTTTGGTATATTATATGATCTGCCGGAAACCCATGGATCCAAATATATGAGAGATCCCGAACTTGAAGTTTTGGGTATATAGTAGTTAATGTTCTTCACTACTATATTGCAATATTATCACGGCTTTTACTCAATTCATATTTCATGCCTATTTGAAAAGGGCAAATAAATTTTGAAGTCGTGTTTAGCCCTGGCCAGAAGTTCCGGACTCACATGCATTGAAATATGTAATTTGAGAGATTTGTTGTGGTTATTTGAACCTATAAGGCACAAGGCTCCAACCCGTCATTTTGAAAAGACGTGAAAACCACAAGTGCAAGTTTAAGAATTTGCCCAATTATTATAACAGAAAATGAGCATACAACAGATAGATTTTCTTCACCCGCAAGAAAGGAGCAGGCTCTGTAAAATCTATAAAATTTCATTATGTTCTGGAAGCCTCTGGAGGAAGAGGACGACGCCTCTTAAGCTTAGCCATGAGCCACTCGTGTTCTTCCAGAATCTTTTCATTGGAAATCTGCAGCATGTTAAGCCTTGTCTGCGTATCAGTGGAGTATGAACTCACTAGTTTCAACAAGGCATTATTCTCCTCTTTAAGTTTCTCAACCTCCTGTCGAGACTCATGAAGTTTTCTCCTGAAGAGACGAATTTTCATGTTCAAGCTCCTTAATCTCGTTTGCTCTAACACGCAAACGACCAGCCATGTTAAAAACATAAGCAGCACACTGAACGCGAAAGCCATTGAGTCATCAATAGCCTCTTCATCAGAACCTCGATGATAACAGCATTTCATCCATAGGAATAAGCAAATTCCTGGCTCCTGTGACAGCAATAGAATCATCCATCATCACAGAATCATTAATCGTGAGATGACGGTCTTGGGATGCAAAGGATGGCTGCCAATTTTGATGTCACGAGTTGTTTTGGGGTCAACATTTAAATCAAGATGATTTGGGCGGGAAGAAGAGGAAGCCATTTTTAGAAGGTTTTGAGGAAAGCCTTAGAAAAACTAAACTTCAGAGAATAAAAGGGAATTGAGTTGAAACGCAGTGACTTCCGAGAACTTGCAGAGGCAATATCTATAGGTGGAAATGTGGCACAGTTTCCAGGATCCCAATGTTTCCCCGGATCCCCATATTTTTCTTCTTTTCTCCAGGTTCCAAACTTCACGTGGTCTCCAGGAATGTCCTGCGGCACTTTCTGCGTTTTCAGGATTATTTTCATCAAAGCCGATCTTGCTTTGCGGATTTCATCGGAGCTACTTTTTCAAAAGCTCCCCGAGAATCTCGCAAATCTCTACGGTTAATTTGAAATTCACCGGATTTACTTATTCCTCTTATTTGTGTATAAATATGTTACTAACGATATTTTCTCTGGAGAACACACTCAGTTTCCTCCAATTTTTCTACATATCCAATAATGCAATATCTACTTGTTTTTCATATTAGTGAGCCCTCGATGTGCTTTAGAAGCGAGACTATCTCTTTGATCATCCATTTTGGAAGCGAGATTATCCCTTATCATGTTTCTACAACATTAGGGAACTACAAGAATGACCACATACTCAGATCTCCTGAATTTCTCCTTGACTAGGAGAGATGAGAGTTTGTTGTTTGCTCCCACCAGCTTTCTCCTTCCTTGATTGCTTACCTTACCTTGCAATCAATATCACAATTTTTTGCATTTTTTCTTTCTTTTGATAACTTTATGTTCATCCGAGAATCTATTTCCTTAGAATGAACATCCGGAAGAAAGAATCCATGTAGTGATCCTAGCACTGAGGGTTATACTTTGAGAGAGATATAAGGATTGTGATTTTTGCTCTTGCAGGATATAACAAGATCATCAAGCGTTACATTATATTTGATGAGTTGATACGAGCTGGAATGATACTTGAGAAAAGTTTCTCCCACCTAAGGATGTAAGAAATACTTGTGTTATTTCATGCTTGTACTATTATTTTGATATTTTGTACTACATTCTTAAACGTAACCAAATGAGGAGATAAGGCAGTTCCAGAAGAACGACTTGTATTATGACCATTCTAAAGGAATGGCTTGTATCGTTCTAATATGTATCCATGAATTATTAATGAAAATTTCACAGATTGCAAGTTGGATACATTGATAATACACTGCACAGATTAAAGTCCCATAAGAATAGAATATGGGTATAGCACTGATCAATATAATGCACGCCTGTTGCGTAGCAAGTGATATGGATTGAAGTCCCTGAAGGACAATCCTGTAACATGTCAATATTCATACAGTGCACGCTTGATGCGTAGCAAATTATATGGTTTCAAGTTCCAGAAGGACAATTAATTGACATGTATGTATTAATCTGGCATGCCTGTAGCATGAGAGATATATGGGTTCTAAATGTTCCAACTCCTTAAATGGAGATTATCCACGCCTACCTGTAAAATAACGCTCCACTGGAGGTTATGATCCACATTCTCACATAATTCATTCTATAAGATATGAATGTCTGGAAAGAGACAATAAAAGCCCCCTGAAGTGGCTTGGGTACCCAAAAGCAAAGAAATGCTTATAATTGATGTATGCGCATGCACATGAGAATAGTGGGATCATGAATTGATGAATGAAAATTTTGATTTTGGAGTAGCTACTCAAATCATCAATGAGCTGTGTTGATTGGAACTACGTTCTATTATTAAATGTCGACAAAATCATTGGCCAAAATGGAAAGAGGCAATTCCATTACAGATGAGAATGAACGTGAAAGAACAAACCCATAGTACGAACCCCAAAAGATGTTAATCCTGAAACTTATACTTGGGTGTTCAGAATAAAAGGGAATATACCCATTTTGTATGACACAATGTTTCTGGCAGAAACAAGGAATGTTGGGTTTCTCCATATTTATAGATGCAATTGTGCTTCCTTATTGCACATTCACTTGAGACCAATATATTATCTTTAAGGGTTATTAAATGCACGGAGCATATCGCAGAAGCGATTCCCTAAAGATGTATAAGCAAACAAATAACTGGATATAAAGCTATATGATGTGTCATGAAGTATAATCTCTTAAATCCATGAATGATTGAAATTGCATGAAGCAAGTCTATGAAGGACGTGTGCCTGAAGCACAAATTTTGTACTCAATACTAATATGTATAAATTGCCTCAATGAGTACACTAATTAAGATATTGTTGCAACACATTACAGCTCTTGAAGAGTTGATAATTGATCAAAACTCCTGAAGAGTTAATACTTGGTTAAAACTCCTGAAAAGTTCAGGTAACATTTGTCTCGGCTTGAAGATCGAGTATTATGCCAACGAGATTCTTGCTTATACTAAGAAAGTATTGAAGCATTTTGTGTGGATTATCCGTTGAGCACTTAAATGATTTTCGGAAATATGCTGGACCAGACATTGTATTTTCCAGGATAGAGCTTAGCTCTGTCACCATCACTTAGGGATGATGTGAGGCATATTTGATGCTATCTCCGCATAACACCATATACGGGCATATTCTTTTCAAGTGAATGTACAAATAGCCCAGGTTTTATTAATACGCGGACTCTGGGAATTTATGTGATTTACATAGAGATGGCTCACTGGAAATATATTTACTTACTCAACTACGTGATTTGTTGATGGTTACATCCTCCACTCACTCCGAAAGATTCTCACTCCAAAGGATAGTCATGAAGACATCAGGGGGAGATATTAATCAGGGGGAGCATCCAGAAGTATGCTATACTGATTGTTGTACTCTTCTTTCTTCCATTAGTTTCTACCTCACTAGTTTTCTCCAAGCAAGTCTTTAATGATGCAATTGCCATATCATTTGTGGTCTCCAAGGGGGAGTGTTGTAAAGTCAACAATGTGGAGCCCAAAATGGAATTGATTGAAAATATTAATGATGCTTGTCTGCTAAGTGTTCGGGTGAAGCCAAATGCTTGTGAGTGAACAACCAATGTTTTTGGCCTATAAATAGACACCTCATCAGTAGAAGAGTTATCCCCTCCAGAAAAAGGATGAGAACACACCACAATAAGAGAAGGAAGAGAGACAGCCCAGAGAGAAATAGAGCAGAGAGAAATCAGTGAGCCACATATATTGTAAACACAAAAGTTGTAGCTCTATTTTTTTTACATAGTGGAAAAGTTACAGTTGCTGCTCTCCGAGGACGTAGGCAAGGCCGAACCTCGTTAAATATTGTGTCTCATCTACTTTACTTTATCATACATATTTTATTTATTATACAACAAGAGAGAGTTAGTTTAACAATTAGTTATACAGTAGCCGTATTGTTAGACAGTACTTAATATGAATGCGTATCCTCTCCAGATCAGGCTGCTTCACAAAAGTCACTAGTCTTTATCGAAAATTGACGCCAACATATAATACATCCCAATTTACTCGCATCGTTATTTATATTTGCATACAAAATAGACATGTATGAGTGATTTCTTTCATCTTACTTGGTTGATTTTTATTTTATCACTTGCACATACTTATTTAACTACCAACTGGTACTTTTTTAAAGAAAGAAGATTCTATATATATGTACTTACTTACTATCAATTTGTTTCTTGCATGATTTAATATAGTGAAGTCACCATTGTGCCCTAGTAACAATAGAAGGACTATCTAGAACGTTTAAATGGAAAATGAAATGGGACCAACTACAACAACCATTTCCTTTTCAAATTGTAACAATCTCTGTAGATTCTAGTGAATCAAAAACAGAGAAGATATAATTTAAATGAGAATATGAGACAATTAATCAATTTTAAGCATGAGCATGAAAATTTATTGCGTGTCACGATAACACCATGTGTTATGCACTGAGGTGTTATAGTTCCACTCAAATTATAGCACCTACTCATTAACGAGTTTATATATTTTAAAATTTATCATTTATGATTATATACCTGGCATAATTTGGATAGATTGATAACATAATATCCCTACAAAGAATGTGTAGAAAATTCAATCTCAATGAGGAGCTCGACCATGTGATACAAATAGATGTGAATTGTTGTAAAAAGAAATCACAAGTAAAAACTGAATGATAGGTACATATTTTGGTTCATCGCAGGGGTCAACTTAATTTATTAAATGAATGGCATGTTTACTAATCTGTAATTGAATTAGGAGGAATTGGATTGAGGATGAATTGAATTTAGGAGGAGTTGGATTGAGGAGAATTAGATTCCGGATTCCTAATGAAGTTGTTTACTAAACCATGTGAATTAAGGGGAGTTAGATTCCAACTTCCTATTGAAGTTGTTTATTAAACCATATGAATTGAGGGGAGTTAGATTCCGGATTCCTATTGAAGTTGTTTGCTAAATCATATGGAATTTGAGTAGGAGTGGTACTAATTACTAAAATGTCCTCGTTGTTGGGTTAAAGTAAATGACAAATATAAATTTTGAAAATTGTGTGAAGATATAATGGGTAAAAAAGATAAATTCATGATGGGTTAGTTCTCTAGGAATTAGAATACCATCTCCCACCCAAGAATTGAATTCCTCCAAAATCAGGAATTCAATCATAATTTTGTGTAGGCCCCACTTACTTTTCAATTCCTTAATGTGAAGTAAACACAGGAATCCTCTATATATGGAATTCAATTCCTGATGAGAATTCCAATTCCTGATTAGTAAACACACTAGAAGAGTAATTGATTTATGTCAAATTGATCAAGTTGTGTTATTAAATTTATTTTGGCGACGGGAGGATGTTTAGTGGGAATAAATATAAAATAAAATAAAACCTCACTCTTCTCACAGTCAATCATATGCATGTCAAAAGTCCAATCTGTCATGTAGGAATGTATTGATCATATAAGCTTAGGTCATAAATTTTGAGTTGGTGACATAATTTATTAAATGAAGAGTAACTGTTTTATGTAAACTAACACACATTTTTCTTATTAAACAAAAATCTACACATATATATAGAGGGTGAAAACATAAATCCGTAATGGATTCGCATACTTCAACTTCATAATGGAAAAGGACCCTATATATATAACTCACATATTTCTTATTAAACAAAAATCCATTTGTCTAGTTGCTAGATTGTAAACTCGATAATAAATCAGGAGTAAGAATTCATAGGATAGAATGCCAGATCATATTTATTTATTAATTATTATAGGGCTTCTTAGATCCAGGTTCAAAATGATTAGCTGTCATTGGGTTTAGTCCACGCGTTTTGGTTTTAAATGTAGGTCCTTGTTGAAGAAAAATGTGAACCTCCCAACATAATTTCACCACCACTAATTATATAATGGGGTTTTATTATTTTAGGTTCGAACCATTGCGAAGACGCAAGTCTCTTAATTACAATCCCTTGCTTCAAGGGAAAACCCTTTGATTCCATCATAAAGAAACAGAACGTGTGTGTTTGGTTTTGCGCTGCTCCCAAGTTCAACCTCAAGGTGCCTACGTATCCCTTGCGGGAATTAAGCCACACGTAGTTCAAAAAATTCGCAATGAATAGATGACTCATTGCAAAAAGGAAGAATTTGAATGAATTTGATTGAGGAGTGTTTGAGTGAATTTAACCGACTAAGTCAGGGATTCGATATGGAGTTGTGTTTGAGATGGTTGCATCTAGATTGAAATCTCTAGATTGCCTACGTACCCTCTCAAAGGGATCAAACCAACGTAGTTCGGAAAGGATTTGTATGGAGGTAGATATTTGATTTGTGGGAATTTGGTTGATGTAACCAGGAATTCCAATTGAGTTGCGGTTGCGTTCTATTGAGATGCTAGACTGCCCACGTACCCTTGATGGGATCAAGGCCGTAGTTCAGAATATTTGGAAATTAATGGGTAAGTGTGGCCCAATAATTTAGAATTTGTGTCTTTGAGAGATTTGAAGATTTTCATAGGTAGATGACCTATGGGAAAAAATGGAAATTAATGGGTAAGTGTGGCCCACTAATTGAGAATTTGTGTTTGAGAAATTTGAATTTAATCTCATTGAAATTTGTATGGGTAGATGACCCATGGGGGAAATTTAGAAATTAATGGGTAAGTGTAGCCCACTAATTAAGAATTTGTATCTTTGAGACCATTTGGAGATTTCCATAGGTAGATGACCCATGGAAAAAATTGGAAATTAATGAGTAAGTGTGGCCCACTAATTGAGAATTTGTGTTTGAGAAATTTGAATTTAATCTCATTGAAATTTTCATGGGTAGATGACCCATAGGAAAAATTGGAAATTAATGGGTAAGTGTGGCCCATTAATTGAGAATTTCTGTTTGAGATATTTGAATTTAATCTCATTGGAATTTTCATGGGAGAATGACCCATGGGAAAAGTCTGGATGGTTTTGTACCATTTTTTATTGTCAATGTCCAAGAGAAATAATGAGCAATTTTGGTTAACTCACTAATTTTCCTAAAATTAACATTTACATTTGGATCCCAAATATGACTATGAGGAAATTAATCCATTAACCATATAATAGGAAATTTGGGCCCCAGTAAAATTTAATGGGTAATTATTTGTATCACCCATAAATATTCTGGGCTTTTGAGAATTAATGGGCAATTATTTTTAACAGCCCATTAATCCATTTTTGGGCATTTGATATTTGTTATCAGCTAGTCCACGAGCAAGGAGCCCACAAAAAGTTTGGTTCATCAGCCAATTGAAGCCAAACCTGATAACTATGGAACTCTGTTTCCGGATGTAACCAGGCCTGCGATGCTTTCGTTTTTTTTTTGTCCATTGCATGCGCCAAGCCCATGCAAAGAAAGTCAAAGCGAAGACAAACAAACGTGCTATCTTCATCTTTTTTCCTTAGGCCAGTAACGAAAGGACATGTGGCTTTCCCTTTCTTTCTTTTTCTTCATATTTTCTTTTGGCTGTGTCTCTCTTTTGTTTTGACTGACCTCTTTTCGTCCTCTACTCTGCTGCCCATTTTTTTGTTTTGTTGGCATACAGACAAGCACAAGATGAGGACTTCAACCAAGACGTGGAATGTGCATGGCCTCTCCTCCAGATTTTTTTGTTTGTTGAATTCCCATTGTTGTTTGCATAAAGCAGTTTTGAGGATGGCGCAAAGGCACAGCACCATGGAGCCCACGACTGTAAATTTTCTTCTACTTGCATTTTTTTGTTTACAGGCTTCTTCCCTTTCTTTTTAGGATCGCCAAATAGTAGGTCGAACACCCCATCCATTTCTTGTGAGTTGAATACCCAAAGACTTTCTTGTTGAGTCTTGTGTGAGCTTCATTCTCGTGGGTTAAATTCCCAATAGTTGATTCATGGGTTTTCCACCAAAATGGATTTGTTATCCAAGAAATTTGATTTGAGGGTTGCCACCCAACATGGATTTATCATCCAATTGAATGATTTCAGGGTTGTCACCCATGGATTTATCATCCAATTGATTTGGGGGTTGCCACCCATGGATTTGTCATCCAAGCAAATGATTTGAGGGTTGCCACCCATGGATTTATCATCCAAGAAAAAAGAGGGTTGCCACCCATGGATTTGTCATCCAAGCAAATGAGTTGAGGGTTGCCACCCATGGATTTATCATCCAAGAAAAAAAGAGGGTTGCCACCCATGGATTTGTCATCCAAGCAAATGAGTTGAGGGTTGCCACCCATGGATTTATCATCCAAGAAAAAGAGGGTTGCCACCCATGGATTTGTCATCCAAGAAAAAGAGGGTTGCCACCCAATATGGAGGATCTCAAGAGAGAAGCTTCATGGCCTTGCGGACTTTTTTTCTTGAAGCTTCCTCTCTCTACAGCCTGCCGGCTATCCCCTTTTTTCCTTTCAGCACTATCGTGCGTTCTCTGCAGCCTGCTGGCTGCCCTTTTTTTTTCTGCAACCTTGTGGCTGTTTTTTTTTTTGTTTCTTTGCTGCTGTCCTCTTTATAAGCCAAAGAAACTGAAAAATCAACTCCCCCAAAAATAGGAGCCACTAACCTCTCTGAAGAGTTTTCATTGGTTTACACCCCCACCTCTCTATCCTCAATTTACTGCTTGCTAGATGTGGTTCATAACGGGTATGAATTGTGGGTGTCCAATCCCACGTTTCAATTTTTTTTTTAATTTTGTTTGTGATTTTTTTTGGTTCAACAGTCCTTTAACATTTAATACTTTTTTTGTTGTGTTGGATTTTACCATTTGAGGTAAATAAGAAAAACACATTTAAAATCTAAATTTAATGAGTAAATTTCTTAATTTAAATTTCAAATTTTCCTTGATAATATTTACCTAATTTATGGATAAAATACAATTTAATCAATGAAAAGTAAAAACCCACATATTATACCAATCGATCAGACAAGCACCGACATGAAATTATGTACCTGGCATAACATAGGGTAAATAGTGTTATTATTAGCAACGAAAAAAAAACTTAGTGATAAATCGTGTTACCTATAAGTTAGGAACCTAAATTAAAAGACTGCATATAAGTTAGGAACATAAATTGAAGACTACCTATAAGTTAGATACAAAAATAGACAAAAAAAAATTGTATGTTACCTATAAAAAAAAGTACATAAAATACTATTATACATTGTCGAAAATATGAGATAACACATATATACCTATGCAATAGGCAATAGAACAATATACCTACACCATAGGATTTCTACATATATATATATCTACAAGAGTATGTAATATACCTCTACCAAGTGAACAAAAATAAAAATTGTTACCCTGTAACTCATGTAAACGATCGATGTGTTTGCAAACGATCTGGTTTTTCTTTGCATGTTTAAGTAGTCAAGGATTTCTGTTTGCAAATTGATCTGGTTTTTCCTTGCATGCTTCAATTGCAAACCATAGAAATGCGTAGGTAGTTGTTTTAGAGGGAAATGCCGTTTTGGATCATTATTGATCCTTCTAGCTGCAAGTAGATCATGTTCTCTCTCTCAAGTTGAACCCTTTGTGTCTTACATTATAAATTTAGTAAATGAATGTCATCTTCCATCACTACCTCTCTTTGATCTGCTCTTGAGTGTGATCAAAGAGAGGTACTAAAAGTTCCACAATCAAATGCTTTGGTCGACAATGTATAATAGTTTGTAACAACGTGATTTTTGGGATATGTTTGTGATTTTTTTCCTTTTCTATTTACTGACAACGTTATAAATGACTAATTATTATCACATAAATTACTATTAGACAAACATTATAAATGGCTAATTATTATCACATAAATTACTATTACCTGATTCAAAGAATAAGGGGCAACATTGGAACAAAAAATGATTTTAAAAAATTAAAAATAAAAAGATTACATCATAAAATATTTAAAAATGAATGTAATCCTATGTGACACAAAAGTCAAAGGACTTGTATCAAAGTCGCCAAATCCAAGAATTAAACCAAACTTCTCAATGAAAATTTATCTATATCAACTTTTCTAATTATTATATTATCCCTGCTTGTCATTGACTTTGTGGGTGGATGTGACTGCGCTTATTACCATATATAAAAAAGACTTTGCCCCTTGGCTTATTGACTAGAACCAAGTGGGATTATGTCACGCCCAGGACCAGGGGGTAGGTGGAAACCCGCGCCCAGTGCGTGAAAAAATAAAAAGTAAAATAAAATAAAAAGAAATAAAAAGAAGCCGAAACATGGGTTAAACTAAACTTCTCTTATAAAAAATAGATCCAAAATCTTACAACTTTACAATAAATAAATAAAGTTCTATCACTCTCATCTAATTCATCCTCAACTGGTTTAGTCCTTGTCTTGCCCACTAATTCATATGAAAAATTAAACACAATAGAGGTGAGCGCAGCGAGCTTCATAGGGACATTAGACCTTACCCAGTAGATTGATATAACTAAATTAAGTGACATGCAATCATACAACCAAATATCACATTATTAATAATAATGCATGAATGCTCTAAATCTAATCCGTTAATTCATATAATTGGACAGGCAACCTACGTCCCATACCATGCTTATACCACTTGTCCCGAATGCCCATTATATGAACTAACACTCATTTCAATCATCCCATAATTTCCCCTTTTGTTAGTCATCTTGTCTAACTCCCTTCGCCAGTCCCGAATCACCCAATAAAAATCATGTGCATTGTGGGATCCTTGAGAACCTGGTACCTGCCAAGAGTTAGACTCAACTGCACAAAAGATCCTTCCCATTACCCTCGTTTTCATCATTATTTTCTTAATCCAGCAACTCCAATCAATTTCCATAACATGATATAATTATGTCTTTCAAATAATAATATCATGCATAATATAGTGCTCACAAAATTTAATTAAATCAATCCCCGTAAAGGCCCCCCCAAGAAATCCCTACCTCGATTCCAAAGCATTGCTCCAAGTTAAGAAAATACAAGCTAAGCCCTAAATCTCCTCCAAGAATCACTCTCTCTCTCTCTCTCTCTCTCTCTCTCTCTCTCTCTCTCTAAATTTCTTTTCTAATTTCTCATGTTTTGAAACTATAAGGTTATGCTCCTATTTATTGTGTTTATAGGGATAGGATAAACTTGAATATTAAAAGGATAAGAACATCCAAGTTTATCCAAAAGATAAATATCCTAACAAGATAAGATCATCCAGTTTATCCAAATAATAAATATCTTCTTTTATCCTTTTAAAATACGGGTCTTCACAGATTATCATCAATTGCATTTTACTACGAGGAAAATATCGCTAATTTTCAAAAAAAAAAGAAAAAAGAGGAAAATAATAGATACCACTTGAACATGGGGAGGAACATAACTATTAGAAGAAGTGCTAGAGAGTTAGGTATAGAGGTACACATTTCCCATCATAATTATCTTATTGTGCTTGACTTTGCGCTTATTCCAGAAATAAAAAAGACTTTGCCCGTTCACTTGCCCTAGATTAACAAATAAAAAGACAGATGATAACCATAGGTAGAGGAAGAGGTTTCCCCTAACCCTATGAGACCCTCTATCTATAAAAGGCCATGCAGGGTACCACTTATTTTTATCACAAGCAATACAAATATTTGTGCTAGAAATAATTATTGAGTGGTGCATATACAAATATTTGTGCTATGGCCTTACACACTACTACATTTCACCTTTTGCGCGACGGAGAATAATTCGTCGCAGCAAAACAATAGAGTCGTACCTATTTGCGCGACAAAAAAACAAACACCGTCGCGCAAAATTCGTAAAGACTGACTTCTTCCGCGACAAATATATGTTTGAGTCGCGGAAATGCAACAAATACCACTTTTAGTCGCAAAAATCTAACGACGGCGTATTCGTCGCACAAATATTCGTCTCACCATAGTAAGCGCGACGATATCAAAATCGTCTCACTAATAAATGAGCGACGATAACTCTTCGTCGCGCAAAATTATAAACGCACGACTCAAATAGTCTCAAACGGGACGCTGTACGCACGACAAAACACGTCGCGCTTTAGTCGCCAAAAATATGCGCGACGAGATATATAGTCGCATTGTCTTTGAAAAGAGACAAATGTTTCGTCGCGCAAACATAATTATATAGTTTACAAAATTAATTTATATTTATTCTTTTTGTAAATGCGCGACGGAAAAATGTCGTCGCGCAAAAGTATATATTTTAATTTAATTTTTTCGTTTTGTTTTGTAATAAAATAAATTTAAATTGTACGTTTTTTTTTTGCAATAAAATATATTTTATGTAGTTTAAATTTTATTTTATTTTAGTAATAAAATAAAATTGCAATAAAAAACCATAATGAAAAGATAATATAAATTGAAATAGTTCAAGACAAAATGTTTAAAATGTAATTAAGAAAAGTAAAAAATTAATTAAAAATGTAGTAACATCTATGTTGTCATCTTGCAAATGCGGCTGGAATTCTGGGCACCGACATGGGCAGAAGTGTGGTGGCCATGCTCTCGTTGAGGGGCACAAGGGGTAGGACGATGAACCAAAATGTGACGGGAGTGGAAATGCGGGATATCAGAGATAGACTCTATAAGCTGTGACATCTGGGCATTATACGAGGCCATTTGGGAAGCCATTTTGGGTCTTAAGCTCGACCACCTCAACTTTCAAAGCAATCACTTCTAGTGTCTTATTGGGACGATAGGGAAGCTTCAGGTTCCCGCCGTCTGGCATTCCCCATCCCTCGACAATATGCCCCTGGCCTCTCCTCCTCTTAGAGAAGTTCTCTGAGGCCTCCGTAGTCTGAAACCCGCATCCTGTGGAGGATCCACAACATCGAGCGGAGTGTGGAGGAGCTGGAGGCGGACTCTTGAAGAACCGACTGGCTCTTCTCCTTATCATCGCCTACATAACATAAAATATTAATTAAAATCCTCATATAATAACCATGAACTCATGAGTAAAACAATAATTAAAATTAAAGAATACTTACATGAAGGGACTCGCAACTTATTTTCGGGTCGAACATAAACGTCCGCCAAAGACGTCGATCTCGGAAGATTCACCCCCTTAATTGAACAAGAGAAGACAATTGTTAGTAGAAAAAAAAACAAATTCATATTAATGACATTAAATTTTTTTTTAAAAACGATATAATTATTACCGGCCGCGCGCTTCCATCCCTATATGAGAAGGGCCTTGAACGGAATGATGGAGATAGTTTCTGTCCCTATTGCCCTTATTTGCTTCGGCCATTTGTTATACAAAAAATAAACGTATTAGTTGAAAATTAAATGAAATTTTAAAAAAAGAGAGTAATAAACATTAATAAAAAAAACATGTAATAAATTTCAACTTAATATAAAAAAATACCACATAATCGGACTCTGAATGACTAAGCCACTCCCAACTATCCTCCCCCCTCAAGCTCCTTGGCACCCTCAGGAGCTACCTGTGATCATCATATGCCATAAAATGATGGTGGAGTCGCTCTTCACTTCTCCCTCTCACCAAAAGTCCGTTGACATACGCGAAATCTCGTCCAAGGTCTCCCTAAATCTAGTTCGTCTACAATACATTAATTACACTGATTCCAGTATTAAGAAATATATAAAATTTGAAAGCAAAACAATTAAAAGGCATACATACCAGTGTCGGCACCACGCGCGCATCTCGAGGCATGACCTTCCAAGACTTCCATTTCATCGGACAATAGTTCGAACGACATTACCAATGTCGTGGGCCAATGAGCTATGTTGGTACGCGTGGTGCAGCCTCGATGTGACTCGCGTATCAAATGTTGACACGATCTTTGTGAATCCGTGTGCACTCCGCTTCTTCAACTGGCGACAAGGTCCCTGGCGTTCCCCTTGGCTGCAAACACATATCACATTAACGTTAAATATATAATCCTAGTAAGAATATTGGTATGAAACAACTGGATTGAGGAGAATCTTAACATGGTTGTGACTTGAATCACCACGGGACGAGGAGGAAGTCTGAATCGAGTGGAGTCGATCAAGTAGGGGAGGCAATGGCCGTTGGCACCAGGCTGCGCCCTGATGACTACAGATGACACGGCCCATGGGAAACTGTACAGAGAACTGCATAACATCCACCTGCTGAGACATCACAGTGTGGTCGAGTCCTGGGTGGCAAAGGCTGTGCACTCGTCATCGCCTTTCTGGGTTCTGAGAATGTTTAACATCTGCACAAACAAGCATTTAAAGTACCTCCTGAGCAAAAATTTATAATTTATAAAAAAAAAAATTAAAAAAACCTCAACAACTAATCAAGAACAAATTCAATATCAAAGCAGCAATAAAGAAAAAATCAATCAAGAAAATTTAATTGCAAAATATACTAGAATAATTTCTACCTAAATAAAAAAGAAAAACACATCATTCCATTATCTGAAGCAAACCCAGAACCTCAACTCCAAACAAATTCAGATTTACAAATGAAATGGATGAATGCAATCTGAAAAATAAAACAAACCGAGAACCACAATTCCAAAAATTTTAGATTTAGAGAAATTAGAAACCTAAGATTGAGTTGAGAGATAGTAAGAAACTAACATCATTACCGGAAAAAACCTCAAAATCACTCTATCTCTTACTTGGGTTTCCTATATGCCGTATATTCACAAAATTCAACAAGAGAAAAAGTAACGTAAATCCTAACCAACCACAACTTAAGCAATTCACAAAATCATCCCTCCATATCATAATAAGAAAAAGAAATTGCGCAATAAAAAGTTCAGCTCCTCTATTTAACCCCATACTATAGAATAATTTCTACCTAAATAAAAAAGAAAAACACAGAAAGGAGAACTAAGCCAATACAAAAAAAGGGAAATTGGAACATAGAGTCCTTAACCAACCATCAGACTAAGCAATTTCAACACTTACAAACTAAAACTGAGAAAAACAGCGAAACAAAATCACAAATGCATTAACAAAATTGAAAGAAAAGAAAAATATGACTTTCCTTCCATAGAGACGCCTGATGAGCCGTTGAGAGGAAGATGGAGATGGTGTACGAAAACGTTCAATTTCAACGTAGGGACTTTGGGATTTCACCGATGTGACGGGGGTGACCTGGTTGGGCGGCTGGGGGGGAGTTTGGGTTGGGAGAGAGTGGGAGAGAATTTGAGGTTAGTGAGAGGAAAGGAGTACGGGCTAGGAGGAATCTGACCCATAGGCAGGACTCTTCATAACCTGGTGCGGAGGTCCAGCTTCCCGGAAAAGATTGGGATTTTCGGGGAGGTAGGCGGAGTGAAACGAGAGAGTCGTTCTTATGGAAAATATCTCCAGGGATTGCACGGACGTTAATACTGCCAATTATGTATTTTAACTGCCACAACATTTTTATAAATTGGCGTCACAATATTTTTGATATTGGCGACAAATAGCCTGACGGTTGCATTGAAGAGTAATTTTCACATATCTTCGGCATAAAGGGAGTAAATTTCGTCGTGATATTCAATATTGGCGAATCTCTGTGCAAGCTTACCCATATTTAATGCCGGGAGTGAAAGCGCCACAATTTGGCCATTGCAGCACGGTACTGATATGGCCCGGACATAACGGCGGTTGTGAAAACCTGAAAGCCTAAACCCGCTAAAACCTTGAACCATAAGCCCTAAACACTAAACTTGAAAACTTTACATCCCAACGATAATTGGTGGCCGCAAAAGGATTTGCGCCTTTCTCTGCCCCATAACAGCAATGAAACTTGCCTCACAGACATTTCATTTGTAGCCATTAAATATTTATTGTCCCATTTGTGGGACCTGAAATTTTATTTGCCATTTTGGGTCTCAGGAAAGGTATTCACCTTATATACAAACACATTTTACTGTTGTATATGGGTGAACGCAAGTTTGGTAATGTTATGCATCAAACCACTTCATCTCTATCACAATAGAAAGTTTGCTTATACTTTTGTTATATATACCTTTAGATTTTTATGGTATCCACTAGTGTACATCATTTTAATTGAAGATCTAATTTGAGTCTTGTATTTATAGGGTTCGATGAAATAGTCTAAAAAACTATAAGATTGAAAATTAGGAATAACGCTAAATATTGGATTTTCATTTATAAGCGTTTTAAAATTTTTGTTCATGCAAAAGAGTTCGAATTTTGTTTTTTGTGATTTTTGGGGTATGAATATTTGCTCTATATACAAACATATTTTGATGGTTGATCGTTTAGAACTAGTTTTGTAGAGTTGAAAGAAGACTTTTCAACTTTTTCAAATACTGTCCCACATTTGTCTTTCAGTGCTCCTGGCTAAGAGGGGCGTTCCCACAGAAGAAGAGGTTGGACCAATTTCAAATATTTAAAGTGTAAATTATTTGAGCTGCCAAAGAAATTTTTATCTTTTTTTCTATTCTTGATAATTTACAGATTTTTTCGGAGTTGAACATGTTTACAGCAATAAATCGTCTAAATAATATTATGCGCAAGGGCATAGCGGAAACATGGTCCTTATCACTGGAATTTTGTTATATTTTTATTATTGTGAAAATATTAATTGCGACAAGGGTTCTATTTGGGGTCACATAGCTTCCCTTATAACTTTTCCATATTTGTTAATTTGTTGTTGCGACGTAATTTCTTGGTAGCCAAAGGTGGTTTGTTTATACATAAGACCGCTGGAAATCATTTTATTTAGAAAAAAATTGTTATGTGCGACGCAAAGCTGTTGCCCTACAAAATTTCTGACGCGCTGAAACCTATCGTGCGCTAAAAGGTCTATTGATTTTTTAAAAAAAAATAAAAAGTAAAAGATTCCTAGTATGAATTTTTATTTTCAGATCTCCTCCATTATGCAAGTATATATCTTCAAATAAATACTTTACAACAACATTTTTACAATAACATTGTGAAATGACCAATAATTTCACATTACTATATTTTACATGGCAAAGTAAATACCTTACATTCTCATATTATTTAACTATAACAATCTTCATTGGACTGAGTCATCACTCTTGGGTCCCAATCCTCCTCCCTCCTCCTCCCTCCTCATCCTCTTCCTCCTCCTCTGCCATTAGTACATATTAGTGTTTGTTTGGGCCGTGGTTTGCATCGTATCGGAAGAAACGAGGTCAATCTGTATGACTCTATCGGTATTTCTTGAAGACACTCCTTCAAGCTGGAAAGGGTTCTTAAGACATTTTATTTATAAGTGTTTCTGGAGTTATTCATGAAGATTCGAAACGACTGGTTAGCGACGCACCTTTGATTGTGGTCCGGGTGCTGTTATTCATACACATTCCTTCTTATCATTGCGAAGATCTTAACCCGCTCCCGCCTCCTCTCATCAACAGTGTATTCTTCCATGTTTGCCAAAATTTAAGGTCGTATACTATACCTAGTTTTTTTAATGTTCACAGATCGTAACCCATTACTACGGTTAGCATTCCTGCCTATTCGGGTTCGTATCAAACCGTTCGACACTTAAACATTCATCACTGGTCTGGGTCTTGTAGAAAGCAATTGTATAAACAGTGTCAACCCGTCATAGAAATCAATGTTTATTCTTCAACGTCTAGGAACAAATAGACGATTTTTGCGTACACAACTTGTCACTTGTCCATTGCCCCCAAAACTCTTTCGCATGATACAGAACACAGTTTTAGCGGGTAATTGGCCAGATGTAAGTTATATAGCTGACTTGCTAAGAGGGGGAATTCTTTGATTTCAACTTGTTCACCTAATATTAATTAAAAATTAACATATTAGTTTAGAAAATTAAATGTGCTACAATATATATGTCAAATACTAAACACTTATAACTTACATATTCCAAAAACCATTTTGAAACAAATTCACGGTGTTGTTGGAATACAAATGTGATGGAATGTTCTCTTTAGTGTAATTCTCTTCATGTCCTTAAGCTATGCTATTATCTCATCACAATTGTTCAAATGAACCAATGAGCTACCTCCATGTCATTCATGGAAAATGACTCTCCTGGCCCAGTTTCTCCAAGGGTTGCCGCTGAGTGGCAAAAATGCACGTTTTCATTCCACACGCCATTATACAGCTGAGGTCGGATAGAAGCTGTGTCCTTCATCCTTAAACATTGCACAAAGAAGCGCCTCATGGGACCCAAGCTCTGCAATGGATCTTTCGGGCTCAGCTCTTCGTACGAGTTTTTTCCAGCTCACCAAGAAGCCCTTCAAATTAAAACGAAAATATGAAAATCAGCAGTAACAAACATGTGATAAATTATAAGAGAAATAATAATGATCATATACCTTCCAACTGGATACATGTTGCGTACCGCCTACCAGCAAAAATGCCTCTTCTTGCAAGTGAACCATGACGTGAATCATCCTGATGAACTAGAGGAATATCATACTTAACTTCATAAGACTTGGACAATCATGGCTATTGATCAATGTCTGTCTTTCGAAATGTTTGCCGTCAATCTGGAGAAAATCTGGACAACAATATGATCGGCTTGACTCATCATGCCTATAAGTGTCGAATCCCATAGGTAGTCAGTTGCATAGACACATCGAGTATCATGGCTCTTGAGTCCAGGTAATGAACCCCCCAACAACCACGTTAACGGGTTATTAGAAGCATATTGCCGTAGGAAACTGAAGGGGGGGCAAATTAGAGAACTGTAGAAAGTTTTTTGTCATTCGGTTTCATGGGAAAAAAATGCAGAGTCTCTCTTGCTTTATCACTTGCTCTTCAGCCATAGACTCTTCTATGCCCATCTCTCATAATCAAGATCGAAGCTTTATTCGTGTTTAGAAATCTTTCTCCTTATATCTAAAAAAATTGCCACCAATGTGTCAAACATACATGCAGGTAACTTTGAGATTGTGCCTCATTTCCATTTTACCATATGAAGTTAAAACATAGGGCTGTCGTTTAACCATATGTGTAACAGGTTCGTTCATGGAACGTGTTTTCCCAAACAGAGAGACAAATCCAAACAGGTTCAAGTTTCCAATATCCCCAATCTTATCACGATTTTAGGACTTGCGAGACGCTCTTTGTTGCTCTCACTCTTTATCCTTTTCCGCCACTCGTGGTCCCATGGAAACCATCCTTCATGCCCAAATAGACACACTTTCCACGGCTGCAACACAGTAAGTCACACTCTTCTTGCATAGAGGGCACTGCATATAACCCTTGGGTTCCACCCCGGAACACCATTCATATGCGGGGAAATCAATCACAGTTCATCAGCCCCGCGGTAAGTGAACCATTTCCCCCTGGATCTATTCACGTGACACGCCGTGCCATAAATCCTTGAGCTCATCAACCAACGGCCTTAGTCAAATTGATTGACGTGAGGATCCTCAGTTATCAAAACAGTCATTCATCATGTTACTTTTTCATGCATTTCCAGGCGGGAATTATATGAAAATGATCGCCCAAGTGCTGTGGTGTTGGTTTAGAACCTGTACCCAATGTCAATACGTCTGTAGTTTGCCATTACACTTGTGATCACACTGGTTTGGGGACGTTGTATAGCACTCTTCCATGCTCCCCATATGCCCATCACATCGTTTGCTACTCCCATTTTCGCTATGCCATTATGTCTCAAGTATTTGTCAACATATATACGGGTACCTGGTTTTAGGGGCAAATAACGATGAATTTTTGTGAACCTTAGTCATTTTATTATGAGGACCTTATTGACTCGACTCCATTGCATATAGGCATGTTCCAACGTTTCATACTTTGTAGAATAACATGATTGTTTGCAAGCGTGGATTTTTTCATAACCCGATCACTCAACATCTCGGCGCCCTGGTCTTCGGCAAAAATCTGTCCGTTGGAAAGCATTTCTTTGAGATCAAAAAGTAATTCAAAATACACAATTTCGTCATAGGATACTTTATTTTTCCTTGCACTTACCTCCACAATCGATCGGAGGCAACTCTCACTGGTATTAACTCTGGTTATGGCATTTCTTAGATGCTTTTCAGTATGTTTCAACTCTGACTGTCCTTATTTCTTGGAGGCACTCATCTTCCCCTTATTGATTGCTGTGCTGTCGACCAAATGGAAATGCATCATTTATAATATCCTTACTTGTTCATTAGGATCAACATCTGTGTTCAACATTATCGTCTTGGCCCTTGAGAGCAAACAAATGCTGATTGTTCCTGATGGTTCCAAGAGATGTATGTCTATTTTATCTTCCATTTCTTTATGAAAAAGGTCGAACATTTTCAATTGTGTCCACACGTGTTGTTGCAGCTTCAAGCAACGTGTCTGTTGACCCGGGCCTGTGTTTAAAGTCAATGAAATCTCCTATCCCATCCTAGTATTCGTGCACCTATCGGGTTCTCTGTACCTTCTTGCCATCGTTCTTGGAACCACAATCACAATATCAACAATCATGTTGTATTCTACAAAATCTTTCCTTATGCCTCCCGGATAGGGCCTATCCCATTTTAGGAATGTGCTTAGTTACCTCATGTAATCTAGCTACATGAGATTAGATTTCAATGGACTCAACTTGGCAGTCATTCTTGGACAGCCTCTTGGTGTACCATAAAATACCTACGACCACCCGAAGAATCTTTCAAATGACATCCAAATCTCTCAATTTTGAAACTGGAATCTTGTAGCTTTCAACTATCACCACTATTACATTTCAAATCTGTCAGAATATGGGACAATTATCAGTATTATTAAATGGAGTACGTGGTTCTCTACCCATGCGAGGTTCACGTTCTAACCTGCAATGTAAGCTTTACCAAAAAAAAAACTGACAAGTTAAGTTCAATTACTTTGGTACATCACTTACATCATAATTTAACAACATATTATATAATTTCATAAACGAATATAAACATAATGTAATAATTTTTAAAAAAATTAAAAGACGAAAAAAATACCTTATCAATCGCTTCACGAATCGTTAATTACATAATATCCTATAGACAATGGAATTAATAGTGTCAGTATAAATTTACATTAATACATTTAAACTAATACAAAAGATCATACCCAACGAACTTGGCGTTGTAAGAGGTACTTCAATTCATACAGGAAAATGAGAAATTGAATAGCTTTTGGACTAAGAGGTAGAGAGAGGGAGAGGTAAGCTGCGCATTTTTGCGGTTTCCTCTGCCATGCTCAACTTACTATGCGACGGCTTCTGCGATCTAATATAGTTCGCGCAAGACAAATACTGTTTAAAATTCAAACTTTTGCCACGAATGTGCGGTCGCACATTTTCCGCAAAACTACGTCGTGAACATCACGGAAATCATTACGGTCATATGTCGTCAAAAATATTTTCTGTGATGAAATTTTTGCCTGGGCATAGTTACCTGTTGCAAAGTTCTTCAAGGCGGAAATGTTCGAGAATCACCTCTTGCGCGATGACTACTGACACTGCGACATTTGCAGAAAAAATCGAATGTTGCGAGCAAAGAAAGTGTCACTATAAGGCGCGGCAAAGATGTCTGGTGGGCAAGGTCGTCGTCAGCATGGTCGGCGACAATATCTTTCGCGTTTTCCCCTGGTTTATAGAGATTATTTTATGTCGGGCTGAATACGTTGCGGGCAATGTGTCGTCGCTGTTATTCTCTGCTACGCATATGTTTGGCGCAAAGATGGACATGCTGATGACTGTGGCGCAAACTATATTCGCGCAAATGATAAAATGTAGTAGTGACATAGAGAGGATGCTTATTGAACAACTCTCATTGGTAATATTAATGGTGGGAGTGTATGTGATGTTAGGGTCGTAAATTACAACAGTAGCACAAGCCTTGCCTAAAGGCCCTGCCTGGCTGCCCAAGACAAGTGTGGCACTCACAATCCATACCTTTTGGCATTGGTGTAGTTGTTACATCCAAAGTTCGCATCACTTCGACACATCCACCGAAATCCCAGAACAGCACTGGGGGCACATCAATGTGGCTCCTTTTCCCTGATGAGGCTGAGATGAATATCTGCAGTACATAGCCGGAGTTGTTTACGACAAGCAGTAACAACACCATCCTTACCTTGCGTTTGCCGCCTCCTTTCACGATCTTTTTACTACAAAAACAAGTTCTTTGCTGTTGAGTTGTGAGCACGTTCACATGCATTTTCAAAGGTTTTTCCGTGCGGCAAGAAGGGTATAAGGGGTGCTTATCCTTTGGGGACACCGGTTCCACAGTTTGATCAGGACTCTTGCTGCTGCGTTGGATGTTGTAAGTTGAGCACCCATTGGGATGAATAATCGCACCGTGGAATTAGGAAAGCGCGACTCATTCGGACATATGGAACTTTAACCCCTGCAGCTACGCCTTCATTGGTAAAGAAGGCAGTTCAAATTCTCGAATAAAATTTTTTCAAGAACTACAGTGAATTGGAAAAGGTTCCAATGATTTTGAATTGGGCAATTGGGGTTGAGAAAAGACCCATGTAAGGAATAAACCTCAAAGAGGCAGGACTATGTATGAAGGGAAATAGCACGTGTGTCAACCCCATCAATCGGTCTGGCTACGTTTGCAAGTGCAAGGAGAAGGTTAAAAAGGCAACCCTTACCACCCAACTGGTCGCCAAGGTGATATATCTACTCATATTATATATGTAATTTATTTATTAATTTTTAAAATTTAACTTATTGAATTTCCTGATTTTTTTTAGATATTGATGAGTGCAGCTTTCCATATGAGTCCTTTGCACTAATGGAACGTTTTCCAATTTACCTGGAGTCACACTTGTTCTGCCCGACAGGTCACAATCGACAGCGTGAATGAAACTAGTTGGTTAAAAAACCCTCCTCATCAAATAACCATTCCTAAAAGTTCAGTAGGCTATGTTTAGTAGCTATCCGTTTGCATTCCTGCTTAAAACAAAACATAAAGGATAAATAAAAAACAACAATATTTTCTAAGAGAAAAAAAGTAAAAATCTCTGAAGTTTTTTTTTTAAACAGAC